>JADANN010000230.1:0-59486 GCA_018806985.1 Angiostrongylus vasorum
AATAGAGGGTGGGTAGAGAAGAATCACTAACCTCTTCTTCATGCTCTTTGCATGCTTCAAGCAAATTCTATTCGTCATACTCCGCACAGGTTTCGAACGAAAGCTGATCTTCGTCGAATTCGGTCGCAGGGACGAGGCGCTGTGCTGAAGAGTACATAGTAGTATGATTAAGTACACCCTAATTTAATGAGTTAAAACTGTCGATGTCAATGAGTTGCCGATGACTGAGCAACCGTCTGACTACTTTATAGATTCACCGCGTGATGAGAACGCGGAAGAAAAGCCTTCCATTTTTAGTCCGTTTAGATATAATGGTTGAATAAAGATCATAAATAACTTCGCCTCAGCATCATTCCTACAGGGCAATATAGTTTGGCAAAAAAACAAACTAAAATTTTAAAAAAACCAAGTCTTAATTAGGATCAGGTATGAACTGAGGACTACCAACATGATGGACGACTTAGCACCAGAGTTGAGCAGATGGAAACCAGCAACAAGGGGAGCTTTCAGACGCATCCAATGACGCATTGTTCCAGTGCTTTTCTCTTTAATGGTTTATTTTGCTATAAAGAGCTTTTAAGCCGATTTTCTCGAAATTAGCACCTTGCCCTTCTTCTAGGGTGTTATGTGAAAAATTGCCCATGACAATCTGCTCTCGGCACCTAATATTTTGAAAAACGAACCTTTTGAATGGTCTTTTCCGATCACATTAATGAATCATATTTAAGTATGACATGGTCTGGAGTAAAAAAAAACACGGAATCGAACAAGCATAAATTGCGAGACGTCTCCAAGCAATGAGGTTGAAGGGACAGGCAATAGTAAAATATAGAAAATACTTACTTGCAATGGCCCATCCTGACTCGTTGTGCGGGTCCCCAGCATAACCTCCATTTTTCAGAGATCTGCTAGTTAAGGCACTATGGTTCCGTGAAGTCCTGAGGTCAGCCTGGCTGAAGTCTGCTCCAGGTCGTCACCACCGCAGGTAGTCTCTGTCCTTGTGGATCAGAGGGAGATTTGCCACCATGCGACTTTAATACCAAAGATGGTGGTGGGATCCCTGGTATTGGTTTATTCTTAGCCAGGCTTCCTGATGGAAACGCCGGAGTCCTTCTCAGCGTGGGAGACCCTGCCAGAGAGTTGAATCCCCTCGGCTGTACATCGCAGGTTGACACCTAGGAACACCTCCCAGCCACGACGACGCGGTAAACCGTTGGGAGGAATATAGAAAATAGCAGATATACATTACGAGCTCTCTGGAGGGTCACAGGTGCCTCTTAATATCCCCTTTCTAAAGTTTCAATTCTTGGATCCTCCATTGTACAAAAAATTTCCTGTCATTGAAAAGCTAGCAGGTCTTCAAAAAATAAAATTGAAAATACTCACATGAAATTAGATCTTTTCGCAAAAATCAGCCACTCTAAGTCGAATGTCGGGTCTTAAGTGCTAGTAATCGGTTTTGAATCGTTTAGACGTTTCTTTAAATGGCAATATTGCTCTCTTCTTCTATTTCTTTGCTTATAGAGTGAGGAGCACCCTCCGGAGCAGCTCTGAGAATCCCATTCGGCAGATTGCCGTTTTTTGTACGGGTGTAATTCAAAGAGTAGTATTGCTTTTAGGAGTTAACATGAGGTTGAGCCGAAAAGGTTAATCTTTCCCTAAAAGTGTGTTGTTCACTTCAGCAACCTTTGATTACAATAAAAATAAAGGTCATTGTGTAGGGGATTGATTTACGTCAGAAGTTGCATTCTGGAATGTTGTGCACGGAACCAAGATATTTGAAGGACTAAATCTGATGCCACTGCAGAGCTATAATGTGACGCTGAAATTAGATTTAGTTAACAGTTTACAGATATGCTTCACATAACAACTCAGATTTAGGTGATAGTGACGAAAACTCCGGAGAAATTCGTAGCAAACGGTCCTGATGAAAGGCGACGAGCTACTCTGTTCAGAACACCCTGCCACATTTCCCTCGACCAGTTCGCCATGATGACATTGGTGGTCTGAACAGAACCTCTTCAATGAGACAGAAAATTTTGAAAAATTTACAGTTTCAGAGGTGCTAGTGCACAATCAATAAGCGTAGGCTCGTTGTTCAACACAGGCAAAACCAAATAAGCTCTCATTCATTTGGAGGTGGTAAATTGGCATCACACTTGTCTGGGACCAAATCGCTTTCTGCAATCCCACAGAGGCCCTTCGGCTCTAAGTGAGCACAAAACTAACCAACATTTAACGACATTCACAAAGAAGGCTAAAATTTCCACGTGGCACGCAAACCCACACGCGAAATCGAAGACTTTCGATGACAGATGCCAGAGAACAAATCGAAAGAAATAAAGGCTGTGATCTGCACATTGTCCTTCACTTTTTCGTTTTGCAGGAAAAATTTGGTATAAAGCAAGCCGTTTTACCGTAAGACTTCCAGAAATCATCATATGTTGCGCGGGAATGGGTCCAACATTGGCTGCCATAGTGGCTACGCACATATTCATGATGCATAGGCTCGTCACCGTGTTTCCGGGTATGAAGCAGTGATTTCCCATATCTGCCATGACTGCAAAAAAGATTTATTAAATTGTCACAGCCAGCAACATACTACGTCTCGAAATTTTTGAATACATGATGTGGAAAATTGGATTTAATTCGACAACACCTGCTTAGTGTTAAAGACCCAAGACAAGGCACGCATTAATGCCAGAAAGAGTTGTAAAGAGCTGAAAACTTACACACAGGGTTGTTTGCTGAATTTGGATCAGTGAAAGCGAAACTGCACTGAATCGGGGTGTAGTTAACCTGAACAGTGAGCTGGGTCAAAATCAGCGATATCAAAACATCTGAGAGGCCAGCGCTACGACCCTGTTGTTCGAGTACGTCGAAGACCTACAAAAATTCTCAGGGGATCGGGGGTTATTTTCAAAGAACACCATAAATTGCTAGATGTACCAGTTTTTCAATAATATACCTGAAACAAAGTGATGACTTGAAATTTCTCAAATAGACGAACGTGTTTGCGTAAAATCACAAACCGCGTCCATTATTAGTCTTCGTACGAGTCCTGTAGCTGCATCAGCGCTTCTTGAAATACCGGGGACCACCGCTGTCACCCTTTGTTGGTCGCTGTACGCCATTGCGGCAGGAATTGTGAAACCGCTAACGTTGAAGTTGACCGTTCTTCCTGTGCAAAATTTCATCTGTTTCTAAATGAATCAAGCAGTAATTCCAAATATTTCACGCTGCACTTCCTGTTTTGAATGTTCCAGTTATTGTCATATGTTCCGAAGACTCGACGTTCAGTTCCCCTTTTTGCCCTTCACAGCTCCAAGAACGTTAGAAGAGATAAGTGATTGAGTTGTTTCTAGCAATAAATCCCGTTTGCTTTTAGCTCATTAGTTTCTTTCTCGTTACCCTTGTCCTGGTGGCATTTGTCCACAACCGAGCGCTGTAGAGACGACGGACAAGCAAATCATTAGAGAGCTTGAAATTACTGCATGTAAGATTGCTGAACTAGCCATTGTCATTTAAAATTGGACACCTGGAAAGATTTACAACGCTGTTTTGACTTACTTTTACGTTGACTAAATTTGTAAAGCTGAAAGGCATACGAAAATATAAAAGGAACTAAGCATAGAAAATTCAGAAGTGACTGCGCTTGAAAAGAGCTGCCTGCTAATGTTGCATCCCCCGCAGAAATTCCATTTCTTCCAGAGCAGAGGTCCATACACCATTTGTTGGCTGAAAGGTGGCAGTAGAAAAACGACTTTTGGATAGCTATCAGTCTATCAGCTAAGTACTTTTAAGCATATTAAAGATGATCTAGTACCAATTTTCAGACGATCATTGCCGCTACTCCACTCGGAGAATGTTCAGTGCTAGGGATCTTGCGTGCAAACCGAGAGTTAGATGGAAACGAGCAAAGGAAGCTGATTTGGCATTTCTAACCAACTCAGTAGGTGCGAAAAACTATACTTCTAAAAACAATTATTGAGCAATGTGACTGGGGGACTTCAGCACATTTTCATTATTTTCTGGACGGAGGCTTGTTCCTTCGGGACGTTGATTCATCCGAAATGCAGCGATTCCTTTTGACGGTAACTAAACATACCATTACGCAATTGACAACTATTATGATGTAACAAGCCGTATCAGTATCGTTATCAGAGAATGCTGTGCAAAAAAAAGCGGAAAAAACTGTGTCCTGTTCAGGAACGGAACGAAGCTGAGAATGGGCTATCATTTTCTGACTCATCTTTTTATGCGCCGCTTTTCATAGCGATGGAAGCAAGACGCGATGAGCAGTTTCCATTTCCCTCCTACAGCGGCGAAATAACTGTCATAACCAGAAGCGTCGATGTTCCGGAAAATTTGAACAACGACGTAATGGAATTGGCTTCCTTCGCCCAATATTCAGTTTTTAACACAGCGAGCGTTTTGAAATAAGGAAGTGTGTAGAACTTCAATATCGTAACGGAACTTGTAGAATGGGATTCTTGAGAGATTTCATGCAAGAGGAATCCTCATTCATTGCCGAAAGGAATTGGCGTACCACTACTTCATAAATTTTGTTCAGATGTTCTTGTCAAAACCTTTTCCCACTCCTGATTTGCATAAAGTGAGTCATAGGATATTGTGAACTCTAACATTTTTTTTCTCGATTGGAACTCATCATATAAAGACAAAACGAGGTGTTTTTACTGCACGAGTTTGAAAATGTGCAAGTTGAACATGAGGAACTAGCGCTGACTGTTGGATCTTCCGGTTGATGTTCATTGTTTCAGTCATGATGGAGCAGTTGAACGACTTCATTCTACTCTTCATCCTTCGCACAACCTCACTGTTATAAACACTTTCGCCAACTACACTTTTACCGAGAAATCGGAACTCGTGACATTTAATGACTGGTTAAGACGAAATAAAATTGAAAATTTTCGAACCAACTGAGCTTATGCAACCCTGAATTCTTGACTTTTCTTCATAGTCGCTCCATATTGTGTAATCTGCTTTTCCTCAATTATTCGCACGTATCCGTCATAAGCTCTTTGATTACAATGAGTTTCATTTACAATGAACATAAATTGTTCAAAAGTCCAGCTTTTACGCTCGTTATCATTTAAAACCCGAAAATGCGAGTTGTACTGTCCACCATTAAACGAGACAGTGACGAAAGGATCCAATGCTCAAATCGGTAGAAAACGTTTTTCACTTATGGAGATAATAGCAGCTTTTGTTTTCGACCATTTCATTACATTTTCATCGTATCAGTTTTCTCTCGAATAGCTTTTTAATTAGTTTTCTCTCGTTTAAGCTTGCAATTCTAACGTGCCGTCTGGCCAAAAGAAATTCCTTGATGCGGAAAGCGCGAAAGCTGAAGAATTCTCAGTTGAAGTGAATCATTCTCATTCTCCATTCTCTGTGTCGAATATTGTTTCAACAACAGCAATGATCTCTCACCACAGAACAAACACGTACCAAAGAGGGTAGTTTGTAAATTATTAAGCGAAGATTACAAAATTTCTCGAGACAAGCCTGATGCAACATCTATGTTAGATGGGCTATCGATGGAGTATGAAAAGTACCTCAGAAATCTCCTTGGAGCAATACACATTCACTGCAGCCCCCGCTTGTAAAATTCAAAGTACAAAGGTCCGTTATGTACTTGTGCTATTGCACTATGCAGTCATTCAACTTATTCTGTTGTCATTATTGGAAGCAGTTTCTATTTTTCTCGTTACCGTATCATCTTCTTTTCTAATTTGGATGTTCCTAAACTATGAAGAGCCCTTTCTAACAAATGATAAGGCACTGCAATGTTATGGTACTGTTGAAGAAGTCCAGAAATCAGGAGACCGTGACACTTCCAATGCGAATGCGCAGAACGCGATTAAAGTATAACCACCGAGATGTATGCAAAGTGAACGCATCCAGCGACGCATTGTTCCAGTGCATTCCGGTCAGTGGTTTGTTTTGCTGTAAAGAGCTTTTAATTCGTCATTCCGTAATTAACACCTTGTCGTTCTAGGGTGTTAAGTAAGAAATTGCCCATGATATTCTGCCCTCGGCACCCAATATTTTCAAAAGCAACCTTTTATGAGATATTTTTCAATCACATTAATGAACTATATTTAAGTATGACATCGTCTGGAGTAAAAAAAAAAACACCGAAATAGAACAAGCATAAATTGCGAGTCGTCTCCAAGCAATGAGGTGGAAGGACAGACAATAGTAAAATATAGAAAATACTTACTTGAATGGCCCATCCTGACTGGTTGTGCTGGTCCATGCATAACCTCCATTTTTCAGAGATCTGCTAGTTAAGCCATTATGGTTCCTTGAAGTCCTGAGGTCAGCCTGGCTAAAGTCTGCTCCAGGTCGTCACCACCGCAGGTAGTCTCTGTCCTTGTGGATCAGAGGGAGATTTGCCACCATGCGACTTTAATACCAGGATGGTGGTGGGATCCCTGGTATTGGTTTATTCTTAGCCAGGCTTCCTGATGGAAACGCCGGACTACTTTCTCAGTGTGGGAGACCCTGCCAGAGAGATGAATCCCCGGCTGTACATCGCATCTCGACACCTAGTAACACCTCCCAGCCACGACGACGCGGTAAACCGTAGAGCGGAATAGAGAAAATAGCAGATATACATTACGAGCTCTCTGGAGGTCACAGGTGCCTCTTAATACCCCTCTCTAAAGTTTCAATATCTTAGATCCTCCAATGTACAAAAAAATTTTCTGTCATTGAGAAGCTAGCAGGCCTTCAAAAAAATAAAATTGAAAATACTCACATGAAATTAGATGTTTTCGCAAACATCAGCCACTCTAAGTCGAATGTCGGGTCCTAAGTGCCAGTAATCGGTTTTGAGTCGTTTAGACGTTTTTTTAAAATGGCAGTATTGCTCTTTTCTTCTATTTCTTGGCTTATAGAGTGAAGAGCACCATCCGGAGCAGCTGTGAGAATCCCATTCGGCAGACTGCCGTTTTTGTATGGGTGTAATTCAAAGAATGGTATTGCCCTTTGGAGTAAACATGAGGTTGAGCCCGAAAGGTTAATCTTTCATTAAAAGTGTGTCATTCACTTCAGCAACCTTTGATTACAATAAAAATAAACGTCATTGCGTAGGGGATTGATTTACGTCAGAAGTAGTATTCTGCAATGTTTGTGCATGGGAACTAAGATATTTGAAGGACTAAATTTGACGCCACTGCAGAACTATAATGTCACGCTGAAATTAGATTTAGTTAACAGTTTACAGATATGCTTCACATAACAACTCAGATTTAGGTGATAGTGACAAACACTGCGAAGAAATTCGTAGCAAACGGTCCTGATGATAGGCGACGAGCTACTCTGTCCAGAACACCCTGCCACCTTTGCCTCGACCAGTTCGCCATGATGGCATTGGTGAACACAACCTCTTCAATGAGACAGAAAACTTCGAAAAATTTACAGGTTCACAGGTGCTACTGCACAATCGATAAGCGTAGGCTTATGTCTCAACACAGGCAAAACCAAATAAGCTCTCATTCATTCGGAGGCGGTAAATTGGCATCAGATATGTCTGGGACCAAATCGCTCTCTGCAACCCACAGAGGCCCTCGGCTCTAGGGAGCACAAAACTAACCAACATTTAACGACATTCACAAAGAAGGCTAAAATTTCCACGTGGCATGCAAACACACACGCAAATTCGAAAACCCTTCGATGACGGATGCCAGAGAACAAATCGAATGAAATCAAGGCTGTGATCAGCCACCATTGCGTGGCGCCACCGACCACTGCACCACACGCACCTTTCTTTGTTGTCGAGGATACTTCCTAATATTGTTATATTTTATTTCGCTCTTAGTTAACTTCAGGATGAACCTTCGCATGATATGAAACTGAACACTTTGAAGCTTCTGTTCTGGTTTGCATTTTTCATTATAGAAGAAATTAATACATTACTATAATTGGCTAAAAAAATTACTGTGTAAATCGAAGAAAGCAGGCAAAAGAAGAAGTGACGGTTTATGAGAATAAGAGGATGCGGCTGAGGAAGGATTAAGTAATTGAAGCATGTTGTATTGGACCTAGGATAAAGAACGATGATAATCATGTGTTTATGAAAATGCTCATATCCCACAAGTGGAGGTCTTTTGCTGCTTAGTAACAAAGATATGCAGGGCGTTTCCGGCTTTCAAATTGGCTTAAACGATGAAGATTGGACGGCTTCCATGATATTAGCCTGTAAATCCATTCGTTTTTCCTTGCCTTCCAGATGATGAACGACCTGGTGAATCGTGAAATTTTCTACGAGAACCCCCTTAAGTATTTTTTGAAGAGTAAGCTTTCTTTTATCGTCTTGACACCATCGCAGCCGTTACATGCTTCTTAGGTAAGAAATAAGCTTTCAAATTCTACAGCGTGGGCAGCGCAGTAGTAGTGGTGACGCTCCTCACGGATACACTGCTTGGTTCGACACCGCGCCAAACTTACCAAGCATCCTATCCCTACGCGGAGAGTAATCTGCTATCATACTTTTTTGGGAGCAGTACACTTCTAGCGATCCAAGCGAGAACGCCCTAGCCCGACTCAACATTCAAAGACATTCATAACGTAGACGACGATCCACAAACAGCAGCCGAAACCATACGTAAAAGTTCGAGAAACTTCGTGGATGATGATGGATGCGAGGAAACGAAATGGAGAAATAGTGGGATACTCACAATAGACGGTAGGATTGGTCGAGTGAACAAAATGTATTCGTCACGAAATTTGCTTTGTAAATTTCGTAACAACAAACTGAAATTCTTCATATTCTTGTTTAGCAAACACGAGGGTTATTATTTCTTTATTTACGCACAAGCTGACGTTTCGGCGGGTTTCGTCCTTCTCAGAGATTGGAAGCGTAGAGTTGACTGCAGTCTTTCCAGCAAAACAGTTCCACAACCAAACAGTGAAAATGCTAAACGAAGATTTCAATTACAGTGAACACAGATTAGCTTCTTCGCAAACTCAGCGCTTTCTATAAGTCTTCCAGTGAATGTGTCACATGGAGGCCAACCGCACAGACTGAGGTAGGCGAAATCTGCGGAAACGTCAGCTTGGCCGTTAACAAAGAAACAGAACAACATCTCGTGTTTGACCAACAAGAAAATAAAGACTTGTTATCACTTCTACAATAGGGACATGAGAGCATAGTTGAGATAGTGTGAAAGTGGGAAATATGTGTTCAGAATTCTCTGATTGATCTTACCTATGTTGAAATAAAGTGTTCAGTCATCACAACCGTTAGAGTCAGTTTTTGTTTATCCTTTCTGCTTTATCAGTAGTTTAGAGCATCAGCCGCTGAGCATGGCTCATTTGCGGATGATGCTCCACTGAGGGAGATCCAGCTCGATGCGCGACGAAGACGCCAGCTCGAGAACACGAACAACTGTGGACCATCGACTCGGATCATCGGCTCTGGTGAGGTTCGCTTAAGTAGATTGCCGTCGACTTGACCTTCCCAGGCTATGAGGACTGTGGAATACGCCGAGAGGTCAGCTTGCGCGTAAACAAAGAAATGATAATACCCCGTGTTTGCTAACAAGAATATAAAGAATTGTTGGATCAATGCCAAGGTTAATAGAAAGTCAGTTGTAGGAGGGAAATACGGTCATTATTTTTTTGTATAAACGGACTGTCCAACGGTAGTAAAGAGTGGCAGGGTGCAGGTGCAGGTATCCTTCGCTACTATAGAAAAGGCGACACAATACCGCATCCGTTCCATTTTAGTCGGTATTTTCATGCCGAAATAAGCGTCAAGATTGCTAACAATCAATAACATATTTGGTAACAACCTCGTGTTAGCTTGGAATATGGTATGTTAAATGTCAACAGAGAAGGGTCGTGTTTCATTTCAATAAGGAATTTCTCAGCTTCCGCAATTTCTGCAACAAGGAAGTGCTTTTGGCTAGACGATGCGTTAGAATTGGAAATCCAAACGATAGAAAACGACTTGAAAAAATCATTTGAGAGGAAATGGTATGAAAAAACTGTAATGAAGTAGTGTAAAACAAGAAGGACTATTATCTCCTTAAGTGAACGCATTTTTCACTTAACTGAGCCTAACCTTCATTCGTCGTTGTCTCCTTTAGGGGTGGACAGGAAAACACTTAGCAAATGGCTAGCAAATGACAACGCAAGTAAAAGCTAGACTTTACAACAATCTGTGAAGAAACTAATGGTGAACCAAAGTGTCAAAGTCGCACTCTTGCAAACAGGCGGAAAAAAATAAATTATAGCAAAATGAAAAGGTTTATAAAGGAAAGTAAAGAATTCAGTACCGTATTTAGTTTGAAAACTCGCAATTTTATTTTATCGCAACCGAGTACTAACTCAGCCAAGCAAGAAGAGGGTATGAGTTCCGGTTTCTCGATAAAGATGTAGTTAGCGCAGGAGTTTAGGGAAGGCGGTAACAATGAGGTCGTGCGAAGGCTAACTGTCACCGCTGGCTACTCGTGGTCAACCTGCTCATTTTCGAAGTCCTGCAGCTAAAACATCTCGTTTTGCATTGTTTCATTAAAATGCTCGATTCCACGACATGCGTAGTGATGAGTGGGAATAGGTTCTGAAAGGAACAACTGAGCAAAAATTGTGGAGTAGTATGCCAATTTACTTCGGCAATGAATGAGGATTTCTCTTACATGGAATCTCTCAAGAAGACCGTCCCGCAACTTCCGCTCCAGTATTGAAATTCTACATAAGTATTTATTTCAAAAAATACCAGACGGGTTGAAAACTGAATATTTGACGAATGAAGCCAATTCCGTCATATCGTTGCTCAAATTTCCCGGCACAACGACGCTTCCTGATCATGGTATTTGTTTCGCCGACAGGGGGAAGAAAACAAACACTGCTCATTGTTTCTTATTCCCACATCATCTGAAAACGGCGCATAAAAAAGGTGACTAGGAAAGTGATTGCTCATAATCACGCCTATTCCATTCCCAAATAGGACACAGTTTTTCTTTGAATTTTCTGCTCTTTAGCATTCTCTGGTAACAAAAATATGCGGTTGTCCGTCATTCACATGGTTCAATACAATAATGACTTTTAGAGCAGTTTGGATAGTTGGATACTTGAATGGCCCACATTCAGCGATTGTATGGGCTCTATCATATTTAGTTCTATGTAGTATTGCTATCGGAGTATCGCTTTTTCGAGTACTCATGGAGGTGACGTGGAACTGTGAATGCTTCCAAGAAAGGTACGTTTTTTAGCTTCAGCCACCTTTAATTCGATAAAAAAAATCGTTGCGCTGGAGATTGACTTACGTTAGTAGTTGCATTCTGGCGTGTTGTGCATGGAAAAATGAAATATTTAAAGGATTGAATTTAATTCCCAGGGGCAAAACTGTGACATCACGCCGGAGTTAAACATAGTGAATACTTTACTGGATATGTTTCACATAACACTTCACGTTTAGGTGATAGTGACGAAAACTCCGAAGAAATTCGTTGCAAACGGACCTGATGATAGGCTACGAGCCACTTTGTTCGGAACATCCTGCCACATTGCCCTCGACCAGTTAGCGATGATGACATTGGTGGTCTGAAAACAATATCCTTCATGAGGTAAGAAACTTTCAGTGAAGGAGCAGGTAGAACAGTTGTAGTGGTCGATTAACATGCCCAAGTCCATGGTTCTGTTCAGACCAAACCAAAAAAGCTCCTACTCGTCCGGTGGCGGTAAACTGGCTTAGGCTTTTGTGGGACACGATAGCTCCTAACAACCTGTGAAGTGGTCTAGGGAGTACCAAACTGACCAACATTTAACGACATTCACAAAGAACACTGGAAATCTCAGACAGCGGCGGAACCCCCCATGCAAATTCGAAAATCTTCGACGACGTATGCCAG
The DNA here is from genome assembly GCA_018806985.1 of Angiostrongylus vasorum. Taxonomy (NCBI): domain Eukaryota; kingdom Metazoa; phylum Nematoda; class Chromadorea; order Rhabditida; family Metastrongylidae; genus Angiostrongylus; species Angiostrongylus vasorum. The sequence continues at coordinate 11,886 of JADANN010000230.1, forward strand.
GGAACAAAGTCAAATGAAAGAATGGCTGAGATATGAACAATTTCTGCCCTTTCAGGTCTTGTGAGAAGAATTTGATATAAAGTAAGTCACTCTACCGTAAGACTTCGAGCGAGTGCAAGTAAATCTTCCATTTTTCCCTGTCGCGTGCAAGAGTAGCCCACTGAGTTCTTCTCGCTCTAGGCACTCGTAGAGCATCACATCTTTCTTCTAAGCTTCTAGTGAAGAACTCTGACCATCGATTCGGTGGTCTTCCTGCGAGTGCGTTTAACACCTCGAGGAATCCAGTCACTAACGGCTTTTCCCATCGGGTTGTCGTTCATATGCATCACGTGTCCGGCACCCCTTCTCTACGAGTCGTAACAGCATGGCTCTAAGGAAGGCGAAATCGCAAAATCATCGAAACGTCAGCCATCGACCAGCAACACCAACAACAACGACAACGACAATAACAGCAACGAAACCCATGCCAACCTGCCATTACCTCAACGAGATCAGTTTATATGATCACGTAAATAAATATATCAATCATTTATACCGAGGTTTATAGAAAGTCGTTCTTTTGAGTTATCTTCGACTGTTTAGCGTACAGAACGGCATTCTTAATTTGTTTGATCGCCGACGAAGGTCGGAGCTTCGGATTCCTTCCCTTTACTTGTGTGACACGGGATAACACGGGATAACACGGGATACTGTACTCCTAGCATCGTCCTTTCGACTGCGCCTTCGATAACGCTGAGTGATCTTTCATCCTGCTTACGCAGCGACCAGGCTTCTGACGCATGCGTTGGGGCAGGAAGTACCGTTGAGTGGAAAAAGGTGGGCACGGAGTCGGATGTTCTTTGTTCTCTTCACTACATCCTCGATTCTCTTGAAAGCTGCCCAGTCCGCTCGTTTCCTTCTGCTCAGCTCTGGAGCTAAGTCGTTCATCACATTGATTTCGCGACCTAAATACACATAACAGGAGTGTTCGGAGATATTCGCGCTGTTGAGTGTGAACGGAGAATACGAAACCAATCCGTTCTTCATGAACATCGTTTTTGTGAGATTTAGTCCAAGACCAATCTTTCCGCACTTATCAGACGCATTACCAAAGTCGACAGGCATACGTTCTGTTTGGCTAAGGTTTGGTGTTATAAGGACGATGGCATCCGCGGAGCGAAGTTGATGTACTACCGACCATCGACTTTCACTCCCATATTATCCTATTCCAGTGTTCGCATGACGTTCCGGAGGGTGGCGGTGAGTAATTTTAGCGAGATGGTATCGCCTCCTTAACCCTTGTTTTGACGCCGATGTTAATATTGTTGAAGAATGGTGATATCTTGTCTTTTAAATTTTTGTACAGCACACGAAGAATCTTTATGTACTGAGTAGGGACTCCTTGACTATCAAGGGCTTTCACGACTGCTTCTGTCTCAATTGAGTCAAAGATTTCTTTAAACACTTCGATGAGTCTTGTTATCTTATGGGTGTAGCCCATCTTACTGAATCCTTTTCTAAACCCTGCTTGCTCACATGGCTGTCCATGGTCCAGTGTTCTGTCAACCGTGTTTAAGATAACTCGGGTGAGAAGTTTGTAGACGATAGACAGCAAGCAAATTGCGCGATAGTGGCCGATATCATGTAGATCACAACTCTTGATCATTAATACTGTCTTGCTGGTCTTCCACTGAGTAAGAGCCTTGCATTCAGACAGGTAACGTGTGAAGAGCCGAGCCAGAGTGTTTACGAGGACTGGCGGAAAGTTCATCAGGTGTTCTGGTCTCATCCTGTCGGGACCTCGCGCTGTTCGATTTTTTCACCGACGAAATACCATGACGGATTTCGGAAGACAGAGACGGTTGTGTGACATATCCATCCTGCTTTATTTCATATGAGGGAACGAGGACGGGACTGCTGAAAATATCCAAGTAGAATTCGTTAGTGATTTTCTCCATTGCCTTTCTGGACGCTGTGACTGCTCCGTCTGGGCGTCGGAGTGCAATCACCTCAGTTTTGTAATTGGCGAACCTTCGGTGAGCTTTCCGAATGCTTTTCCCAATCTCTGTAGCTTCGACCTTTACTGCTGCTCTTCTCTCGTTAAGATCTTCTTTTATCGCCTGTCTGCACGGTTTTGCAAGTCCGGACATTAGTTCGCGGTTGCCTGCAGCTACTGCGATTCCACGCTGCCCTATCAGCTCGAGTCTTTCTGGAGACAGACGTCTCTTGGTGACTTTCAAGCTCTCGGGTTTCATAGCGTTAAAGTGAAGATGTTGAATGAGCCGATCGTATTCCTCGTCGATGTTATCAGCAACGTCATCTTCCCAGCAGCCGACTAATAAATTGAATAAGTCCCAGTTTATGGTAGTTCTGGGACTTCGGTTTTTGAATTTAGCGGCTTTATCTCCTTTGCTCGAAAAAATAGAATGTTGCACGAAGGAGACGGTGGTCTGAACCCTTGTAGAATTTTGGGACAACAGCAACATCGATTAAGCAAACCTTCTATTTACTATGACGTGGTCTATTTCGTTATGGTACTCTCTATTGGGAGACTCTCACGTCCATCGTTGAAGGTGGAGCTTCTGGAATTGCGAGTTACCATGCATGCTCTTGGTCGCCATGATAAACCCAGATAGACGCTCACCATATTCGTCCCATTCTAATCTATGGGTCTCAATGTGACGTTCCTCCGGCGTTCCTTTTAGTCCAATCTTGGGGATGAAATCTCCAATGATGACCTTGAATAATGCACGGTCTTCTCTGTAGAACTTCTCCAAGTCCAAATAGAACGCTTCGACTTTTTTCTTCGTCATAATTTGATGTCGGCGCGTAAACGACGAAGATTGTCAAAGCCGGCACTGATCCACATCTTTTTGATCTAAACATCCGATTCGGCTTGCAAGCTGTACGAATGAATTGATATTCATGGACAAACTCGTGTTGACGACAACGCCGACGCCGCCGACTCCTCTACTGTCGCATTTTCCGAGGAACTTTTGTAGTCTGATGTCCTAGGCAGCGTTAAATGGGTGGCGTCGTCTCGTTTCCGCAAGGTGGATGCGTGCCTTATCCTTCTTGCCTGCATGAGCAAATCTTCTATCGAGGACCCGGGATGCAAGTGAACGTGCGTTGTAGGTACAGATCGTCACCATAGTTCTTCGTGATCCGGGCTGCTTCGATTAGCCCTGAGATTTCAGCAGCCTCTCCGTACTCGTCCTACCCAACGCTGCGAAATTGGGAGCTCTTTCAGGGGATCAAGGGAATGAGGCCCGTTTTTTTTTACTGTCTTTAGCATTTTGAAACCCACGTATAGCTTGCTGGGCTCTGAATGTGGAGGCTGGGTATACTCAATGGTAGCTTCCCAGGCTCTCCCAGAGTGGACGTGAAGCCTATTTGTTGTAGGCGACTCTTTACCGCTTCCCATATATTTCCCTGTCACTTGGTTGCAGGCTTCTGGCCGAACTGACTCGTCGGATACATTCAGCATAAGCATAACGCACCTGCAGGCGCATGGATAAATACGCTTCGTAAATACAGAAAGTATTTGCCAAATCGGCGCCGCAGTAGCAGGGAGGCCATCCCCTGGATCACCCAGCGTCTCAGGGATGCAAAGGTCGCTTTTAGTCCTAGCCTCGCGACTAGCCGGCTCAAGAGGCCTCATATGGGAAAGATGCGTGGTTTGTTTTATTGTGCTAACATGTACACTACTTAGTTACATAGATGGTCCGTCCATTTTCATAAGTCGTGCGGGCACACTACACTTGCCTTTCGTTTCTTTCTCCGTCGCAATCGTCTTCCGTGGCGGTGGCCTTATTCGAGCATGTTGGCCCATGCGAGTCTCATACTGTGATCTGTAAAACAACTGCAGCTGAGAGTACAGCCGACGTACTCTGATTACGAACACTTCCGCACAACGTCTTGGTGGCCAATAATGGCGACGCCTCTCGTGAATTCCACTCTACAAATCTTTTCGTCCAACTGTCGCATGTTCTTCTCATTATGTGGCCGGCCCATCTATGTTTCACAACCGATGAATATTCTCACAGATCTCGAAAACGTGGCAGATTTCAAAGACCAGAGCTTTGCATTCCGGCTAGATATTGTTAGTGCCGGTTATCTTTCAGAAGATATCGTTCAAGCGCCACGTGAGTATTGCGTAGTATTCTTGACGTGGCTGGAGAATCACTCTCGCTTCTTAAGCATAAAAGATTGCAGGAAAAACCGCTGAAACAATAAGGTGAACGCTGGTATTAAGTTCCATCGTATGGTCAGTGCATTCTTTGAGAGGCCCGAATGCAATCCAAGCAGCTCTCCTTTTTTCTGTCTTGTTCATCTTTCATGTTATCTTCCACGGTAATTGACAGCCCAAGATTTTCGCATGAAGTTGTCACTGCAATCAAGGGGCCATCCAGTTGATTGTCTCTGCAATCAGAGAGCCATCCAGTTCAATTTTTTTCGCCGTGGCCCCATGCATTTTTCATGAACTGGGTCTTCTTCCGATTTATGCGTAATCCAATCTTTTTTTCTCGCTTTGTTGAGCTCATTGATCATCGTCTCTGCTTCGCTGACACTTCTTGAAGAGACGACGACGTTGTCAATAAAACGAAGGTATGATAGGAATTTTCCATGTACACGTATGCCCTTTTCACACCGATTGTGCGACTTCATCAGCCACTGCAGTGCTGCAATAAACAGCTTCGGCGACATCGTGTCGCTCTGTCGAACCCTTTTTTCTTATGGGTGTGGTAAAATGTCGATGGAATAAGATGTGCTTTCGTAGTGCAGTTCCGATAATGGTCAATCGGAGTTCTTATGTAGGATGGGTGTCCTCCTTGGTTGACGAGCACTAACAGGATTGCATTCTTTTCGACACTGTCAAAGGCTTTTCCACAGTCGATAGAGGTTAGGACTAGAGCCAGGTGGTATTCCCGTTAAACTTCTGTGAACTGGACACGGTTTCAATGTGGTCCATGAAGAATCCTGCTTGCAGCACTGGTTGCGCCTCATCCAATGTCCTTGCTATCCGCTACAGGATCATCTTAGTGGAAAGCTCGTATAGTACAATCAACAGTGTGCAACCAGTGGTGCTAGTTGGGCGGACGTGCTCGTGAGCAATGTTAATCAGCTGTATTCGCAGCTTTAGTTATTTACAGATCTCGGTATGAGACTAGTACGCGCCTCCACGCTCGAATGAATCCACCACCACTGACGACGATTTTGAAGGCGAAAGAAATGAGTGGCGGACGTGCTGAGGTCCGCACAACTCGTGAGGATGGACCGTCCAAGTATCCAAGTAAGTAATTAATACGTATATATATAAATATATGTAAAACCGAATGCTCCGCTTCATATGGTCAAAAATTTCGAACCGTCATCTCTTGCTGATTCTATAATAATCTAGCAGGTTTTCTAGCACTCGTGCGAGACATGGGAATTCACAAGCGTGTGCGTCATGAATAACTGCAAGGTTGCTGTCGCAGTCAGTTTAAGACCCATTCTCGCCGAACACTTGATGATTGCTGGAAGTCCCTACGCTGAAGTGGCTTATTTTGGATTAAATTTTTTCCCCACAGGAACCGAAATGACAGAAATTTTGCATATCCCAACCGGCATTTGTACTCTGGCATACATTGTCAAAGATTCAAAGATTTTCGAACTTGCGTAGAGATTCTGCTGCCACCTGCGGTTTCTAGCATTATTTGTGAATGTCGTTAAATTTCCGTCGGTTCGGTGCTCCCTAAAGTCGATAACCTTCAAAGATTGTAGAGAGCGATCTGGTTCCAAACAAGTCTAAGCCGCTTTAGCGCCGCTGATGAGTGAGAGCTTTTGTGATTTCGCCTGAATTTAACCAGGGACTTGCCCGTATTGAGCAACCACCACCATTGTTTTACCCACCTCTTTGTTGAAGATTTTTTGCCTCATTGAGGATATTGTTTTTAGACTACCAATGTCGTCATCGCTAACTGGTCGAGGGCAATGTGGCGGGGTGTTCTGAACAGACTGGCTCGCCGCCTCTCATCGGGCCCGTTTGCAACGAATTTCTTCGGAGTTTTCGTCACTATCACCTAAACGTGGAGTGTTATGTGAAGCATGTTCAGTAAAGTATTCACGAATTTTGACTTCGGTGTGACATCACAGTTCTGCCTTGGCATAAAGTTCAGTCTTTCAATATTTTCGTTTCAACGAAACAACACTCCAGAATAAAACTTGGAACGAAAACCATTCTCCTACGCATTCAGGCTTGTTTTTGTCGACTCGTAGGTTGCTGATGTAAAAATTCACTCTTTTTAGCGAAACATTCACCGTTTTGGCTTGCCTCCATGTGTACTTAAAAAAGCGATACCATATATTTATTTCACCCTTTGAATTTCATCCCTGACAAAAACGGCAATCTGCAAACCTTGCCCCCTCTACTCCCCCCCCTCCCCCATTTGCCCAGGATGGTGCCCCCTCATTCTATAAACGAGGGAATAAAATGAAAGAAAAGCAACCTCGCCATCTAAAGAAACTTCGGAGCGAAAAATGTCTTAACTCCTGTTGCAAAAACCAATTCCTAACACGTAACACCAAACCCTAAACTTTGAGTGGCCGATGTTTAGGAAGAAATCTAGTTTAATGTCAGTTATGGATTTGCTGGTTTTTCAACAAATGAGAAAAAACTGCTGTGTATATTTTTTGTATAATAGGAAAAATCTAGGAAATCGATAACATGACGGGAGTGTGGGGAGAGCTCTCTGTCTACCACTCCAGACAGCTTCTTATAAATATCTACTATTTTTCTATATATTACTACTGTCCCTCCTTTAACCATATTGCTTTGAGATGTCTTCTCATTTATGCTTGGTCTACTTATTCGCTTTTTTTCTTACTTCAGACCATTTTATACATTGACTATTATTTACTGATGTGATTAGATAAGGTCCTGCAGTGGGTTGGTCTTTATAAATTATTGAGCACCATGAGCAGTTTGACAAAGGCAAATTCTTAAATAATATCCTAGACAGACAAGCTATTAGTTACAAAAACGCAGCGGGAAACCTTGTAAATTAGAAGAAATCGTTTAGAAGAAATGCGCTGGGCAGAATACGCCATTGGACACGTCCCCTTTGCACATATGTCATTCGTTATACCTTAATCGTGTCCTTCGAAAGTCGCATTCAAAGTGTGATCCCATATTGCATACTTTATGCATTGCAGCCGAGCCATCAGTGCGTTTCCGGCATCAAAGGCATCATGGCCACTGCTCTACCTTCATCCTTCTTCAAAATGTTCCGCGTTACTGTCACGCCACCAATATCGTTATATCGAACTGGTCAGGGGAAATTCGGTATGGTGTCCTTAACATAGCAGCTCGTCACCTTCAATCATTCGCATTTGTAACAAATTCCTTCGGAGCTTTCGTCACTATTGCACGAACTCTGATGTGCGAGGTGAAGCGTGTCCCTTAAAGCACTCGCTAAACTTTGGGGGTAAGTTCATGTTTATCCTACGGCATAATGTTCATGACTTCAAAATGTCTTAGCTTCACGTGCACTACTCCGGAATAGAACTCTCAACGTGAATCGTTCTTCTGCGCCGTGACTTTTATATTTTGTTAAAAAAACAGCACTTCGTAGAACAAACATTGTGATCTTGTGCAAATAATTGACTGCCTTTATTTACGTAGGCTAAAAGGGAGTAATTCCTACGACCGACTTTCTACTAACCTCGGCCTTGATCGAATAATTCACTGTTTCCCTGACCAGCAAAGACAATGTTGTTATTCTGTGCTTTATATACTGGCGAGATGACGTTTAGGCGGATTTCGCCTCCTTCAAGAGCAGAGCGATCTTTCGTGCACTCGCAATAATTCGATGAGTCTTGTTATCTTATGGGTGTAGCCCATCGTACTAAATCATTGTAGAAACCCTGCTTGCTCACATAGCTGTCCTTCGTCCAGTGTTCTGTCAATCGTGTTTAAGATAACTCGAGTGAAAAGTTTGTAGACGACAGACAGCAGGGTCTTGCTGTTCTTCAACTGAGTAGGAACCTTGCATTCAGACAGGTAATATGTGAGCAGCCGAACCAGTGTGTTTAAGAGGACTGCCGGAAAGTTCTTCAGGTGTTCTGGTCTCATCCTGTCCGGAGCTGGTGTTGTTCGATTTTTCACCGACGAAATGGAATTTCGGATTTCGGAAGGGAGAAACGGTGGTACAACATATCCATCCTCCTTTATTTCATATGACGGAAGATGGACGTGGCTATCGAAGAGATCTGAGAAGTATTCGCGAATGATTTTCTCCATTGCCTTTCTGGACGCTGTAACTGTTCCGTCTGGGCGTCGGAGTGCAATCATCTTGGTCCTGTAATTGGCGAAGCTTCGGTGAGCATTGCAAATGCTTTTCCCAGTCTCTGCAACTTCGACCATTACTGCTGCTCTTCTCCCTTTAAGATCTTCTTTTATCGCCTGTCTGCATTGTTTTGCAAGTTCGGACGTTAGCTCGCGGTTGCCTGCAGCTCGTGCGATTCGACGCTGGCGTATCGGCTCGTGGATTTCTGGAGGCAGACGTCTCTTGGTGACCTTAGAACTCTCAGCCTCCATAGCGTTAAAAGTGAAGATGTTGAATGAGCCGATTTCATTCATCGTCAATGTTATCGACAAAGCATCCTCCCATCAGCCGACTAATGAATTGAGTAATTCCCAGTTTATGGTGGTTCTGGGACTTCGTTTTTTTGTATTTATCGGCTTTTCCTCCTTTCTGCGGGAAATGGAATCCTGCACGAAGGAAACGGTGGTCTGATCTCATATAAAATATTGGGATAACAGCGACATCGGTAAGGCAAAACCTTCCATTTACTATGATATGGTCTATTTCGTTATGGTACTCTCGAATGGGAGACTCCCACGTCCATCGTTGAGGGTGGGACTTCTGGAATTGCGAATTACCACGGATGGTCGTGGTCATCATGATAAACACAGACAGCCGGTCACCTGTTCGTTCCATTCTAATCCGTGGGTTCCAATGTGACGTTCTTCAGACGTTCTTCCTAGTCCAAACTTGGCGTTGAGATCTCCATTGATGACATCCCAAAGAGCGTATATTATGGCGAAACACGAGTTCTTGGAAATAAAAACCTTTTCAAAATGCGTTATTTCACTGATAGGCTTAAAAAGAGGTTGATAATCACCTTTGTTCGGATATAGTTTTGAGGCTTTCATCGTCATCAGACCCGATTACTTGAGTCGATCAGTTGTACAACTTCTCGATATGCAGTTTTTTGTCTTCGTATCGAGTCGGATCTTCCTCGGTGGAGCATTTCTCTGGTGATGCAATCTCTTCTATCGATTTCTTTTGTACGGGATATACGTTCTTGGTAGTAATGATTGTCCAGTGATAACGACTGTTTTTCTCGAAAATCCTTCCTGCACATGCCGGTTTCAGTATCAACTAGCACAAAGATATTTTCTGAATATGAAAATATTTTATTTAATCCCACATCGAATGTGACAACGAAGTTAACTGAGAGGTGCACAATGCATGTTAATAATCAGATGCATTCCTGGTAGTGGCAAAGATAACCGGCGGAAGAATTTGTGCCATCTGTAGATAAACGATAAAGCGTTTGACGTTGATTAATCCGTTAGAGAGTGGTAAGGCGTTGGTTCCATTCGTAACAATGGTGGTTGAACACATATTTAGTCGATAAAATAGCAAGGGCTGGCTTGCCGATGTATCAACTCATTGTTTTTTATCCGTCCAGATAAGTCTGGTACGAGAACGCCATCGGCCTACGCTAATCGAAATTTCGTTTGTTAATGTGAGATCTTACTTGAAATGTGGCGTTTCAACCAAAAATGTGTAAGAAAGATGTGTCCTGCAGTCCAGGAAACCAGAATTTAATCTTGGCATAGTGGCAGAGCAAAAGGATAACTTGTTTCACAGTCAAGGATCTGTAGATAGAATGGTTTTCGTGTCGACTAACAAAGTTCACTATGCTCTGGAGTATATTGATTCACAGTTGAAATCGGTAATTATTTTCGCATGCAGCGCGTGCATTCTACTCAATTCACGTCGGGCGTTATTTGCTGTGTCCTCTCTTAGCAAATCACAGTCGCTGTCCACGCATGGCGACGTCATTTGTACCATCGTTCAATCAACTAACGGATACCTTTTAGTTTTAGTAGTTTAACTGATAATGCAATCTCTTCTTAATTTCTATCTCTCTTTTCTTCATGGTTTGTCTTGTCTTGGCTTCATGATGTTGTCTTTACTAGATATTAACTGACTTTGACATAACTTAATACTACAATATTTCGAAATAGATTACAATAGTACTTATGCTACCTATGCCTATGATTAGAAAAAACCGTCTTTAAATGTCGCCAGTGCTCCTTCACCTGTCTCATTTTTATGAGAAATTCGTGGCCCGTCTCTTTTTATCCTCGGCCTCCACTCGTAGTTGACGGCTTTCTTGATGAACAAACACGAAGTTGCTATTACTGCATTTTTTCATTCAAACTGGACGACGGTTCGGTGATTTCACCTTCTTCAGAGCCTGGAAAGACTAAACTGAAATGTAATCTACTCAATCAAACGCTTTCCTCACCCCGCAGATAATGTCGGTTCCTCGCCAGCTATTGTGAATGAATGAATGCTGGAATACCAACCTCATGTTTGCTCATCAACGAAGCAGTGCTTACAACCCTAGTCCCTAGAGGTTTTAGGCTTAAAATTTTAAACTTTGGACTATGTGGTGGAAAAACGGGTTTACTCCTTCATTTACTTGGGTATAATTGAGGTAATGAAGTCGGTTAATCACACAAACGCGGTCGTGCATTCAAAACTCCGTCTATGAAGTCCTCACAAATCCGCAAAACCCCATTAATATGGAAAAAAGTCCAGGAATGGAGTGCTTTTTTTGGAAAATTCGAGGATTGCTAGAAAAAGAAGGGAAGGTAATAAAAAAATTTCGGGTAAAGTTTAGGGTAAGTGTTTTATTGCAAAGGTGTAATGACCAACCTGGTCGTGAAAATGGCGCGGAAATTTGGTGAAAGTCTTGATCTGCCTGGAAAAATCACGGGTTTTTGAACAATAGTCAATTCTTATACGTTAAATAAGTAAGTGTATCAAGTTGTCACGTGCACGTATCAGTTTATCTGCATGCTCACCTAAAGGTCCACATTTTACCACGATGATCAGGACGTCTGCGTCTGGATTGCAGAAGTATTAGGGTCGTCTTAACGCGGAAATTTTTGCTTTATATTAAGAGAAATATAATAAGCTTAAGTAAGGAATTCGGTATGTTTTAGTTAAGAGGTAAAAAGGTATGGAACAATGCCGAATATGACAACGGTCGTCGTTTGCACAAACGTCAGTATCGAGCCATGACGATGACAACATTGAAGCATTCTATGTGGGCATTGCTGTTAAACACGAGATATCCCACTTATACAGCTTCTTCGCGAAGACATCAATGTCGGTTCAGGCCTTAGAAGGTTTGACTTCGCAATGAAACTCGAAGAATGAGTGGAGTCGAGGAAACGGAAAATGACCGGCTGCCAGAGTTTACTAATGACAATCACTGTCATTTATCTCTCACAAGCCGTCTTTCATTAACCCTCTGCAACAACAGTCAATAATCACTTAGAATATTGAGGTTGCAAAGGATTAATATAAAGAACACTTACCAGGTTGACGTCTTCGTCTTCTTCAGAGTCACTTTGATCTGAGTCAATAGTCCACAATTGGTCGGTCGTTGTCGCACATATTATTTATGCCAGCGTCGTAAAAGCTCAATAATATTGAGGAATGTGGTTTACCCTTTTAAAGCTCGATGAAAGTTTGTTTTTAAAATACTGCTACGTTCCAGCTAATGAACTAAGTAGCGACAGCTGTAGAATGCAGTGCCACCATGAAAGCAGACCAGCTGTTAATATTGGTTGGCAATATGTCAAGAACATCTTCTGTAAAAGATCGCTGTAGAGTGAATTTCTCCATTCGAAGGGTACTCCACGTGAAATGCCTTGACTCGATGCGATTGCAAACACTTACATCGCGACAACGACTGGCTGTGGACCATCTACTCGGTTCAGCACTACCGTGAGCTAGGCGAAGACGTCGAGACGTTAGCTGACTGTGCATTCTTTCAGTGAATTGCTGACACAAGGTTCATGAAAAAAACTTAATACGGCTAGCGTTTTGTGGGAAAAACAAACGACCAATCACTATCAAGAAACTTTTTGTGCAAAAGAGCGATTCCGAGTTTGGGTAATTCATTCGAGCGGTACACCAGTGGATTGGAATCGGTGCGAACCTGAAAACCCACATTGGAAGGACGAACAACTGTGGATAACCGACCCGGAACAATCCGCCTCTGAATGTGGCGAAAGCGCCGAAGGGCTAGCTGAATGAAATTTTTTTTATCAACCTTTTATCAATTATCAGTGAACGGACACATGTTGACAAGGGATGCGGTTAAACGAAAACCGGTTTTCGAAACATTATTGACGGAATAAATCTTTTTTATACCAAGCTGGTGTTAGCCCAGTTGCCTATCATTGAATTCCATTAATGTTAAAAAAAAACTATTTTCTGGAAGCCATCCTGTGAAATTCGAAGTGAGATTCTTTTAGTGGAGAGTGCATGTTCAAAGAGAACTCACGACAGCAAATCGATGACCATATCTGTCTTGTTGACTATCCTCTCCTTTCCATAGGTTAATTTCCCTGCAAATGATGGAGAATGTAACAAAATTCGGAAATGATTTCTTCTAACATCATCGCGAATTAAACCTTGTTTGCTTTTTTGACTGTCCTTCGAAGAAATATCGCCGTGAAAATCGAATTCAGTGATGGAGCTAACCCTTATTTAATACATAATAGAACCGAAAAAGCAGGAGAAATTCGGTTTGTTAAGTAGTACAGAATTACGTCAGGTGCAGAGAATTGTCAATTTTCGTCACAACGCCAAACCTTCTGAAGAAAAGCGGTTTTCCGGCTCAGAAGAAGCACTCACAGCGTCTAGGACTCCTGGAATTTAGGAACAAACACACGACAGCTAGCCGAAATAACTGTTTCAGCAAAAAATTCTTCTCATTTGCTAATGGCAAGTATGTTTTTTCACTACTTTTCATCGTTAACAAATAGAAATGCCACCGAATGATAAAAATATGGCATAAGTGGCGGTTGATGCCAATAAAAGTAGAGTGCCGTTTAAAAGCTTTTCACAGATCAATATTAGAAAACAACTATCCCTAATAAAAAAATTGAATGACAGCAATGGGAAGATACTGTGTGAAATGAATGGTGAGAAGATAAATTTCGCTGAGGATTTCTTGCAAAGAAGGCAGCGATAACTTTTCAGGGGGGTGCAACGAACATTTCCAGTGATGGGGGTAATTGTATGGTCCTGGCTGACTACTTTCATTTCTATTCTCAAACGAACAAATTTGAACCTTCGCAGGTACCTTACTATCTTTTTTCGACTAAGAATGTGTGATATGGCTACTTTAAGAAGGGTAGTGAAATACATCTATAGCTTCCAAGGAGCATTAATGAAAACGATGTTAGCAGTGCATGATTTCACCATAGGGAATCGGTTGCTCAATTTTAAGACCTGTTGCAGTTATGAATGCCTGAGAATTTTAATAAGATGATTCCTGATTCCAGGGTGAATAGTGAGATCGTTTCTGTAAGACCAAAATTAACTTATTGCGACCTAACTCTTCCCACGCAAGCAATCGCAAAATTTCATCACGTTTTTTTCGAAGACTCATAGGCTACCCGCTTCGTAGAGCCTATGAATATAATCTAGAAAGCGTTTGAATATCATCTAGAAAACCTTTTATAAGTTATCCACATACATAATGACAAACAATACTCTAATATTCGAATATTCGAACAGCCAAGCTCTAATATGTCACCATCATGTCGAATAACTGTCACGTCAACGTAGGTAATTCTTTTTTGGATTTGGTTTATAAATGAGATATTCATAGAGGAAAGAGTTATAAACATCCTGCCGATGAAGTAGTCTTCCTAATAGACCATAATCGTTGAAAATATAAGACGGGCTTCTAAATGCCTGAGGAAACTTTGATACTCAATCTTGTTTGCATGAAGATTTCGTACTGCTTTGCTTCGACCTGGATTCGACCCGGTGGGACAACAAAGAACCACATTGCGCGAGCGCCCGGCTATGGACCATCTACTCGCGTCGTCGCAACCCATAAGAAGGCGAGGGAGCGGGAAAGGTTTGCCGAATAAACCTTTTTGTATCAGCTTCGCGTTTGCTCAATAACCTAAGAGAGCAACATTTATTATTGTGTTTATAAAGCTACTGCCGAATTAAACCCATGTAAAACCAGGGTGCTGACCATACAACCGTACTTATCCGTAGCCACCAGTAAGGATACGAATGAAGGACAGTACGACTTCGTAGCCTTATCCGCGCATTTCAAAGATAAGTCACCCTATTTGTTTATGCACAAGTGCATTGCGTACAGCCGTTCAACCTTGTTAATTGAGTTTTCGCTGTTGCGTTAAGTCGCGTCTTATAGAAAGTAGCACCATTTGAATGAAGTGAGCACGTATGAAGCAATAGAGCAATCTTCTATAAATCTAGTTTGCAATTCTTGTTTCGAGCGATGATTGAAATAGTAGATTACAGATATCCTTCTTCGCTGTGGCCAATAACGGCACAATACTGCATCCCTTGCGTTTTAGTCGGCATCGTCATGTTGAACTAAACGTCAAGATTGCTAATAATCAATGACATTTCTGGTAACATCCTCGTGTTATCTTATCGATGGAGTACGGAATATTAAACGCCAGGTGTTCGCGGTCGTGATTCACTTCAATTAAGAATTCTTCAGCGTTCGCAATTTCTGCTACAAGGAAGTGCTATTGGCCAGACGACACTTTAGAATTGGAAATTCAAACGATCGAAAACGACTTGAAAGACGATTCAAGAAAAAAATGATGCGAAAAAAAAAGCAATGAAATGGTGTGAGAGAGCAAGCATTATTATCTGCGCAAGTGAAAACGTTTTTCACTGATTTGATCACTGGCTTCTTTCGTCGTTGTCTCCTCTAACGCTGGACAGGAAAATTCGCATTTACGGCCAGCAAATGACGATGCGACTAAAAGCTCGCCTTTTGAACAATTTATAAAAAAAACTCATAGTATGTCAAAGTGTTTGAGACGAATACATGCGAGTAAGCAACAGAAATAACTTGTACAAAATGAAGCAGTTACGAAGGAAAGCGAAGAACTCAGTGCTGCATCGGCTCAGTTAGTTTGAAAATTCTTAATTTTGTTTCGTCATAACCAAACACTAAATGTTGTCAGCTCTGATTTTTTCGATAAAAAATGTTGTTTGCAAAAGTGCTTAAGAAGACGATAATAGTGAGGTTGTGTGAATAGGTGTGAAGGTCGAGAAGGAGAATGAAGCAGTTGAACCGCTCCGTCATTACTGAAACAATGGACACCACGCGGAAGGACTAACATTCACCGCTGGTAACTCGTGTTCAACTTGCACATTCTCGAAATCCTGCTGTAAAAAATACCACGCTCTACCTCTGTAGGAAAAGCTATACCTGGGAAAAAAATGTTCTCATCGACAATACCGCAAGACTCACAACGCGTAGTGATAAGTGGGAATAGGCTTTGAAAAATGCCGATTTCTTTCTGCGATAAATAAAAACTTTTCTGACGAGGAAGCAATCGAGAAGACCATCCCACAAGTTTCGTTTCAATATTGAAATTCTACACACTTTGTTATTTCAAAGGGCGCTCGCCACGTTGAAACTGAATATTTAACGAAAGAACCCAGTTCCATCACGTCGTTGCTTGCACTTTTCGGTATGACGACGTTTTCTGGTTATGATGCAGTTGTTTTGTCGATCTGAGAAGGACATAAAGACTATTCACTATTTCTCTTTCCACCATATTCAAAAACGGCGTTTAAAAAAGTGACTGAGAAAATGACAGCTCTTTATCGTACTTATTCAATAGGACACAGTTGCATTTTCTACTCTTCAGCATTACCTAAGAACGAAAATTTGCTGCGGTCGGCCACTCACATTACATTGTCCAGTAATGATTTTTAGAACTGTGGTTTTCCGCATTTTTTGAGTTAATTAGAAGTGCTAAATCAACTTTCCTTGCACGATTCCACCGTGCTTTCGGGTTTGCACGCGACATCCTTAGCAATAAACATTCTGCGAGTGAAGCAGTGACAGTGATTGTCTGAAAAATGGTACTAGACCTTCCTTATAGGCTTAGAAACACTGAGTTGATAAGCCGATAGCTTCCGGAAAGTCAGTTTTCTATTGTTGCTTCCTAACCAAAAGGTGGTCGCCCTAGTTCTCCGGTTGAAGAAATGGAACACCTCCGAAGATGCAGTAATAGTACGCAGGTATTGAAAAGCTCTATCACTTCTGAATTTTCTGTATTTATCTCCATATATACTTTTATATGTCTCCCAACTAAATAAAATAGGTCTAAAGTAAATCTAAACAGCATTTTCAACCTTTTTAGGTGTCCTATTTCAAATGAAAATGGCTAGTTCAGCAATCTCACAATCAGTAATGGCAACCTCTCTACTTTTCTGCTTGTCGGTCGTTCGGTTGTGGACAAATGCCACCATGACAGGGCAACGAGGAAGAAACTAGTAAACTAAAAGCAAAGCGACTTTATTGCTAGAAACAACTCTATCACAGAGAACTAAACGTTGAGTCTGAACTTAAGACAATAACCGGAACACTCAAAGCAGAAAGTGCAGCTTGAAATATTTGGAATTATTGCTTGACTCATTTTCAAATAAGTGGAATTTTTTACAGGATAGACGGTCAACTTTAACGTTAGAGGTTTCACAATTCCTCCCGCATTGGTCCACAGTAGTTCACAAAGTGTATTAGCGAGATTCCCCGGTATTTTAGGGAGTGCCGATGCAGCTACAGGACTCGTACGAAGACTAATAATGGACGCGGTTTGTGACTTTATTTGAAGACATTCGTGTATTTGAGAAATTTTGGGTCATCACTGTGTTTCAGGTTTGTTATTGAAAAGGTTGTAGATGTAACAGTTTGTGCAGTACTTTAAAAATACTTTGTTTGCACTAAAAATATTTGCATGTGTTCGACATACGCAAGCAACAGGGTCGTAGCGCCGGCCTCTCAGATGTTTTGACATCGCTGATTTTGAACCAACTCACTGTTCGGATCAACTACACCCCCACTTCAATGCAATTTCGTGAAGCATTTCTCGCGCAGGAAGTTGTCAAGGTTGTTGAGGAGGAGGTAGTTGGTAGGCAAGAGATCTGGTGAACACGGCAGATGAGGCAAAGTTTCCTAGCCCAGTTCTATCAATTTCTGCAGCGCTGGTTCTGTATCGTGAGGCCGGGCGTTGTCGTGGAAAAAGATTGGTCCTTCTCTATTGACTAATGCCCATAGTTATTGTTGGAGTTTTCGGTGCATTTAGTCGACTTGTTGGCCATCTTTCTTTACCGGTTTTTTTCTTTTCCCTGATTGAAAAGCTTTGATGAACCAGCCCGACGTAGTGCCTGATCGCAATTCAACCACTGAGCAGAGCGTCACAGGTTGTCGTACAGAATCCACTTTTCATTGCACCGTTACAATTCGATCAAGAAAAGGGTCGTTTTTGTTGCGCAGAATCAGAGCAGACAACACTTCAAAACGGCGATTTTTTTAAATTATCGTTTATTTCGTGCGAAACCCACTTGTCGAGTATTTTTGTCCTTGCTATCTGATTCGAGTGAGTGAAAATTGTTTCTGTGGTTACACCAAGCTGTGTTCTGCAATGTCTCGAAAAGCTATTCCCGTGTTCGCTTCCACTAGTGCTTTCAATTCGTCTCGTCAAGTTCATTGGGGCATCCGTGGTCTTCATTATCTTCGAGATTGAAGTCACCAGCTCGGAATTTCGGGAACCATCTTCGCACTATTGATTCATCAACACTACATTCGCCCCAAATATCGTTCAAGTTTCCAGCAACCTCCTCTGCACTACGACCGAGTTTGTACTCATAGAAGAAAATTTGACCAAAATTTTTCTTTGACACCTGAAAGTACAAACCTCAAAGTTGGTAAAAAATTTAACGTTTGAACATGTTAAAAAGCATAAAATTGGCTTTCTAACAGATTCTAATTGCAAGATAAAAAAGGTTTTTTTTGCAAGAAAAATGCATTAAAACAAATCTTAGAACGCTCGCTTGTTTCTGAACAACCTAATATATGTGTGCAATCATAAATGTGAGAGCACTTTTGTAAATATACATGTAGGTAAATATGTGTACACATAGATATGCGTATGTGTGTGTGTACACAGATGTATGACGACTTGTAAGCATATATAGGAATTGGCATAAACATATACATGGATTTAAATATGTGTATATATATGTAATCTAATTCTCCACTTCATATAGCCAAAGATTTCGAAACGATATATTTTGGTGACTCTGTGTCAGCTTAATAAATCTTTTGCAGTAATGCCAGACATGGGAAATCACTGCTTCATGGTCGGAAACACAGTGACGAGCCTATGTGTCATAGATATGTGCATGGTCAGTATGCGAATGAGTACACAAGCCATTTCCCCACAACACCTGACGATTTCTAGAAGTCTTACGGTAGAGTGGCTTGCTTTATATCAAATTTTTTCCCCCCAAGACCTGAAATGACACAAATTGTGCAGATGCCAGTCATTTTTTCATTTGATTTGCGCTCCCGCACACATCATTAAAAGCTTTCGAATTTGCTTGGAGGTTCCGCCGCCGCGTGAGATTTTTAGTGTTCTTCGTGAACTTCGTTTAATACGTTGTCAATTTGGTGATTCCTAGAGTCGGTAGCCCTAAGCCCGCCATCCGATGACTGGCAGCTTTTTTTTTAACTCTTGTGTCGAACCAGAAGATTGCGCATATTGAGAGACCACTACCACTGCTTCACCCGCATTACTGTTGACAATTTTTTGCCTCATTGAGGGTATTGTTTTCAGACCACCAATGTCATCATGATGAACCGGTCGACGGCAATGTGGCAGGATGTTCTGAACAGAGTAGCTCGTCGCGTGTCATCGGGGCCGTTTGCAACGAATTTCTCCGGAGTTTTCGTCACTATTACGCTAAACCTGAAGTATTATGTGAAGAATATACAGTAAAGCGCTAACCAAACTTGACTTCTGCGTATCATCATTGTTCTGCCGCGGCAGCAAAGTAGGTCTCTTGAGTGTTTTATTTTCAATGCACAAAGTCCAGAATAGAAATTTAACGCAAATTGTCCTCCTACGCAACGGCGTTTATTTTTATTGGAATCAAAGGTTGCTGACGTAAAAATACACACTTTTTTTGGTAAAGATTCACCGTTTCGGCTCAACTCCATATGCACTCAAAAAAATCGATACCATATATTTATCATACTCTTTGAATTACTTTCTGACAAAAGCAGCAATTTGCAAAATAAATGCTCTACCTCCAAAATGAGATTCTTTGGCCCCAGTTGTCCCAGATGGTGCTCCTCATTCTATAGACGAAATAACTGAAGAAAAAAAGCAATCCTGCCATTTAAAGGAACTTCGAAGCGAAAAAAATCTTAACTCCTGTTTCAAAACCAATTCCTTACACGTAACACCGAACCCCTCCGCGGTGAGTGGCTGATGTTTGGGAGGCTGTCTGATTTTATGTGAGTTACGGATTTGCTGGTTTTCAACAAAAGAGAAAAACTTTGTATAAAAGGAAAATTTATAAAATCGAAGATATGACCGGAGTGCGAAACAGCTCTCTCTCTACCACTCCAGAGAGCTCCTAATTTATATCTACTATTTTCTATATATTACTATTGTCTGTCCTTTAACCACATTGCTTGGAGACGTCCACCAATTTATGTTTGGTCTACTTTGGTGTTTTTTCTTTTACAGCAGACAGTTTCATACATTAACTATGGTTCATTGATGTGGTTGGATAAGATCTGATAAAGGATTGGTCTTTATAAGTCATTGTACACCACAGAAAGTTTGTCACAGACAACTTGTGAAATAACACCCTAGATAGAGAAGCTGTTACGTAAAAAAAATGCATTGGAAATCCTAGTAAAGCAAAATTAACCATTTAGAAGATATGCATTGCATAGAATGCACCATTTGATATGTCGACTTTGCATGTATGACAGTTGTTATGCCTTAATTGCATTCTTTGAAATTCGCATTCAAAGTATCATCCCATATTGCATACATTATGCACACCAGCCGCTCCATAAGGGTGTTCCGCGCATCAAAGGCACCGTTGCCACCGCTTTACCTGCATCCTTCTTCAAAATGTTCCGCGTTACCGTCACACCACCAATATCGTTGTATCGGATTGGTCGTGGAGAAATTTCGCACGGTGTTCGGAATACAGCAGCTCGCCGCCTTTCATCACGCTCATTTGCAACGAATTCCTTCGAAGCTTTCGCCACCTATTGCGTGAACCATGATGTGTGAGGTGAAGCACTATACCGATTATACTTTGTTTATTATACCATTATCATTAATACCCATTAAAGCACTCGCTAAATTGAACTTTGGTGTAAGTTCATGTTTCTTCTATGCCGTCATGTTCATGACTTCAAAATATCTTAGCTTCATGTGCACCGCTCCGGAATAGAACTTCTAGCGCAAATCGTTTTTCTACGCCGTGACTTTTTATATTTTGTTAAAAAAACACCAGTTCCTAGAATAAAATTTGCGATCTTGCGAAAAATAATTGACTGCCTGTATCTACGAAGGGCTCGAAAGAGAGTAATTCCTACTACCAACTTCTATTAAGCTGGGCACTGATAATGTGATTCACTGTTCCCCTGACGAGCAGACAGGAGGTTGTTGTTCTAATCTTTATTTACAGACAATATGACGTAATGGAGGATTTCGCCTTCTTCAGAGCAAAGCGGTCTTTTGTATCTCGCAGTACTTCATTGAGTCTTGTTGTCGTGTGGACTTAGTCCATTGTACTAAATCCTTTTTCGAAACTCTGCTTGCTCACATGGTTTTCCTTCGTCCTGTGTTCTGCCAATACTCTTTAGGAGGGCTCAAATGAAAAGTTTGTAGACGACATACAGCAAGCAGATTGGGCGGTAGTTGCCGATATCGTGTAGGTCACCGTTCTTAAACAGCAACACGGTCATGCTTGTCTTCCACTGAGTAGGGCACCTTGCATTCACACAGGTAACGTGTGAAGAGCTGTGCCACTGTGTTTACGAGGACATGCAGAAGGCTCTTCAGATGTTCATGGTCTTATCCTGTCCGGACCTAGTGTTGTTCGATTTTTCATGCTTACGAAGACTGGCGGAAGGTTCTTCAGGTGCTCAGATCTTGTTCAATCCTCTTTGGAACTGGTGCTGTTAGATTTTTCACTAACGAAATAGCATGTCGGATTTCGGAAGAAAAAAGCCGGTAGTACGACATATCCGTCCTCCTTTATTCCATATGAGGGAAAGAGGACGTGGCTATTGAAGAGATCCGAGTAGTATACGTGAATAATTTCCTCCGTTGCTTTTCTGGACGTTGTAACTTTCCGTCTAGGCGTTGGAGTGCAGTCATGTTGGTTTCGTAATTGGCGAAGCTTCGATGGGATTTGTGAATGCTTTTCCCAGTCTCTGCAGCTTCGACCATTACTGCTGCTCTTCTCTCTTTAAGATCTTCTTTTACCGTTTGTCTGCATTGTTTTACAAGTTCGGACGTTAGTGCGCGCTTGCTTGTATCTCGTGCGATTCACCGCTGGCGTGTCAGCCCGAGAGTTTCTGGAGCCAGACGTCTCTTGGTGACTTTCGAACTCTTCAGTCTTCACAGCGCTAATGAGAACATGTTGAATGAGCCTTTCGTATTCCTCGTCGATGTTGTTGACAACGGCGTCTTCCCAACAGGCGACTAATGAGTTGAATAAGCCCCAGTTTATGGTGGTTCTGGGACTTCGTTTCTTGTATTTAGCGGCTTTTTTCTCCTTTTATGCGAGAAATGGAATCCTGCAGGAAGGATACGGTGGTCTGATCTCGTGTAGAATTTTGAGCGACAGCGACATCGGGCAGGCAAAAATTTTTGGTTCACTATGACATGGACCATTTCGTTATTGTACTCTCCATGGACCATTTCGTTATTGTACTGTCCAGTTGGTGACTCCCACGTCAAGCATTGAAGGTGGAGCTTCCGGAATTGCGAGCTACCATGGAGGTCATGGTCGTCATGATAAACTCAGAGAGCCGCTCACGCTTTTCGTTCCATTCTAATCCGTGGGTCCAATGCGACGTTCTTCAGACGTTTGCCTTCGTTCAATCTTGGCGTTAAAATCTACAATGATGACTTTGAGGAATGCGCGGCCTTCTCTGTAGAACTTCTCCAAGTCCGTATGGAACGCTTCGACTTCTTCTCCGTCATAGTTTGATTTCGGCGCGTAAACAACGAAGATTGTCAAAGCCGGTATTGATCCACATCTTTTTAATCGTAAACGCCCGATTCGGGTTGTTAGTTGTTCGATTGAATCGTTTTTCATGGACAAACTTTTTGCAAACGAGAACGGTCACCTGCCCGCTCCTCTACTGTCGCTTGTTGCGAGGAACACTTCTTCTCCGGTGTCATAGACGGCGTTGAATGGGTAGGGCCGTCTCGTCTCCGCCAACCCGATGACGTCGTACCTTATCTTTCTTTCATGCATGATCAAGTGTTCTATCGAAGACTCGGATGCAAGTTTTCGTGCATTGTAGGTACAGATCGTCACCATAGTTTTTTGTGATCCGGGCTGCTTCCATTAGCCCCTGATTTTTTGCAGCCTCTCCGTACTCGTCCTACCCAATGTTGCGAAATTGGAGGCTCTTTCGGGGTCAGGGGAATGACGCCCGTTTCTTTTACACTTTTTAGCTTTTTTGATACCCACGTAGACCTTGTTTTGCTCTGAACATGAGGGCAGGGGTATACTCATGGGTTGCTTTGCCAGTCTCTCTTAGAGTGGACGTGGAGCCTACTTGTTGGAGGCGACTCCTAACCGCCTTCCATATACTTCCCTGTCAATTGATTGCAGGCTTTTTGGCCGAATTGACTCGTGGAATTCAATCCGCACTAGCGACAACGCTCCCACGCACTGATGTATGGATACGCCTAGTAAATACAGAAAGTGCGTGCCAAATCGGCACAACAGAAGCAGGGAATCCATTCTCTGGATTCATCAGCGTCTCAGGGAAATATACGGTCGCTTTTGCCCTGTGATTAACCTACTATTGGCCACATAGAGATGTGCCACGTAGCCTCACGATTTACCGGCTCGAGACCACTCATATCAAGGAGATCCGTACTAAGAGTATTCTCCCTCTCACTTGTGTTTGCGTCAAAAGCAAAATTTTTGGACAGCCTGCCTAGATAGCCCTTCAGGCAAATATGCCACAATTATTTCATCGATATTGACAAGTGGACGTCCAAAAAAACGTAAATTGTGGTGGAAGAGGAGTTTGTGGAAATAAAACCTTTTCAAAACACATTTTTCACTGACACACTTAAAAGAGGTTGATAATCAGTTTTGTTCGACCAACTTTTCAATGTTTTCGTCTCCATTAGAGCCGACCACCAGAGTCGATGGTCTACAGCGTCGATGTGCGATATGGAGTCTTCATCTTCGTATCGACCGCATCCTCTTCAGTGTAGCATCTCTTTGATGAGGCAATCTCATGCGGCGATGTTCTTTTCTGCAGGATGTAGATTTTTGGTAGTAGTGGTTGTCCGGTGATAAAGACTTGTTTTTTTCCCTAAATCCTTCCTGCAGTTTGTCGATGCAGATTGTCAACTTGCACAGAGATATTTTCTGAATACGAAACTATTTTATTTATTTCACATCGGACATCACAGCAATGTGGGCTTAAAAAACATTTCAAAAATGTTAATAATCAGATGCATTCCTGGTAGTGGCAAGAGATATCCGACAGAAGAATATGTGTCATCTATAGACAACCGATAGCGTTTGACATTCGTAATAATGGTAGTTGAATACCATTGTTTTTTTACCGCTCCAGATAAGTCTGATACGGGAACACCATCGGGCCGCGCTGGATGGAATCATATTTGTTAATTCGAGTTCGTGCTCGAAATATGATCTTCGACTCAAAAAATGTGGAGGAAAGATGTGTCGTGGACTCCAAAACATCGGAATTTCATCTTTGCAGAATAGCAGAGTTAGACCCAGTGGTAATTTTCGCAACCTATTTTCAACATTTGAATTCCTCTGTGAATTGGTTTGAACATGAAAATAACTGTTGATATCGAATTCTCAAGACTCACTTCCTATTAACCTCGGCTTTGATTGGTAGTTCACTGTTTTTCTTCGATAAGCGACATTGTTGTAGACATTCGAAAAGTACATCTCGGCTTACGGTAAATTTTATTACCTGAAATAAAAGTGGATTAGAATCCGGAGACGTTTTCCTATGAAGTGCAAGTATTATTCTATGACAGTGATGTCATGGTAGTTCAATGGGCGCATGTAGCACAATGGTCCGAGCCCCCTGCAATACACATGAGTCGATCCTCGCACTCCTGGCCCACCAAGCCTTCCATCCCACCGGGATCGCCAAATTGGTACCAGACTTGTCTGAGAGGATAGCAGCACTGGCTCGATATATCGGTAGGTCACCGCGTGTAATTGTAAAAGCCAGATATGCATTCAATCACCTCTGAACGATGCTTTATGAAGTCGAATGCACGGCGCATCCCTCAGGCATTGATTAACGTCGAGAGCTTTATCTTTTATTTAATGAAATGAATATCAAACATGGAATCATAGAACAAACAATGGGCAGATGGAAGAATCCACATTTTCCAGGAAGCAAGACTGAATAACAATAAAATTTGAGCCAGTTTATGAAGAAAAAAAAGCAGAAATGAGACTACCTTCGAATTCGCTTCTGATACCTAAAATTGCAAGGCTCAAAACTGGTAAAATAATTTGACTTTTGACAAAGTATAAAAGCCTAGTTAAAAAAACTTGTGTACCTTATTGTGTTTGACTTGTATGTGCTATACTTTGAATACACACGTATATGAAGAATAAAGGATAAAGCTCTCGACTTTAATCAGTCCCTGAGGGATACGCCGTGCATTCCACTTCATTATGCATCGTTTGGAGGTGATTTAATGCATATCTGGTCTTCACATTGACTCGCAGTGGCCTACCGATGCATCGAGCCGGTGCTGCTGTCCTTCCAGACAAATCTGATACCATTTTACCAATCCCGGGTGATGGAAAGCTTGGTGGACTATGGGCGCAGGGATCGATTTCACGAGTGCGTTGCAGGGCAGTAACCATCACTGCGCCACACGCAAACCCACAAAAATTTCGTAAGCGAAATTGTCACAAGGGCGCAAAAAACCCATGAAAACGAAAAAAAGTCAAGGAATGGAGGTTTTTTCTTGGTAAAATTCAAGGAATAGTAGAGAAAAACGAAAGAAAGGTATCGGAAAATTCCGGGTAGTGTTCAGTGTGTGTTGTTGCAAAAGTTAGGAACGACTGTGCATAATCGACTTGGAACTACCCTACCTCTGAAGGGGGAAGGCGTCTAGGGGCCGGCTGAATAAAGCTTTTTATCAACCTCTTGTCAACTTATCAATGAATGAAAACATGTTGACAAGGGATGCGGTTAAAGGAAAATCGGTTTTTGAAATATTATTGGCCTTCTTTATACCAACCTCGTGTCAACCTGATTGGCAATCGCTGAACGCCATTTATGTTAGAAAAATTGTCTTCTGGAAGCCATCCTGTGAAATTCAAAGTGAAATCTTCTTATTGGAGAGTGCATGTCCAAAGAGAACACATGATAGCAAGTCGAAGACCATGTCTGTCCTGTTCACTCTCTCTCCTTTCCATAGGTTAACTTTCCTGGAAAAAGTGGAGAATGTAACGAAACTTCGGAAAGCAATTTTCTAAAATCACCTTGTTAACCTTGAAACGAAATAGACCTTGTTTGACTTTTGACTGTCCTTTGAAGAAATATCGCCGTGAAAATCGAATTTAATGATCAGGTTACTGCGGAACAAACACGACCGCTGGACGAAATAACTGTTTCAAAACTAACCACCTCTATTTTAATCTTCGCACACTACGTACGCCATAAAAATCGAGAACAATGATTTTTAAGCAACTCTACTTCTCGAAACCCTAAAGGATTGCAATTTCAGTGAAACACCGCAGAACAGCCGGTTGGAACAGGCTTTAGATTTCAACATCCCAGGCACCTACCGCAGTGTCTCATCAACGAATTAAACAGCGTTTTCCACACTACCTGACAATCTTCTTGTCAATGAAGATTAATCAAGTCTGTTACTCGTCAAGGGAGGGTCCACGCCATCAGAATCTATCATCTCGTTGACACAACATGTTCTCAATCTCTTAGTTGAGTCGTCTTCAACAGGATTTATGAAATTGGAAGAAGGACATTCAATCATTCTCAACGGCACAAAAATTCTCCTCATTTGGCCAATGGCAAAGCTGTACTTTCTCTTCCTTTCATCGTTAACAAATACAGTTGCCACCGCGTGATAAAAATATGGTATAAGTGGCGGTTGATGCCAAAAGAAAGTAGAGTGCCGTCTAAAAGTTTTTCACAGACCAATATAAGAAAATAATTCCCTGAATAAAAGAAATTAAATCATAGTAATAGGAAGATACGGTGCAAGATGAATAGTGAGAAGATAAATTTCGCTGAGGAATTCTTACAAAGAAGGCAGCGATAACTTTTGAGGGCAACGAATTTCCAAGCATTTTCAATGAAGTGGTAATTGTAAGAAGGATCCTGGGCGACTGCTTTTATATCTAGCACTCAAACGAACATATTTACACCGTCGCAGGCACCTTGACCTCTCTTTTCGTCTAAGAATGTGTGGTACGGCTACTTTAACAAGGTGAGTGACACATATCTATGGGTTAGGAAGAAGTTGAATTAAAACGATGTTGGCAATATATAATTTCATCATAAGGAATCGGTTTCCCAATTTTAAGACCTGTTGCAGTTATGAATGCTTGAGAATTCTAACAAGGTGATTTCCACGGATCAGTGTAAAACCTAAGATCGTTGGTGTAGGACCAGCGTTGAACTACTGCGACCTGACTCTCACACAAGCAATCACACAATTTCTTCACATTTTTCGAAGACTCGTCGGCTACCCACTTTGCAAAGTCTGAATATCATCTCATAAACTTTTTATAAGTTATCCACATATATTATGACAAACGAATTCTAACTAGTGTATTATGTTCTCAGAGGGAGCGCACTTTTGTTGGGCCCTAAAAATCTCACTTATAGTATATTTCTCCATTCCGCCCCTTATATAAACAATTTTTATGATTCTAGTATTCAAATATTCGAACTTTCGAGCTCGAATATGTCATGATCATGTCGAATAACTGTGACGTCAACAGTAGCTAATGCTCTTTGGATTTAGTTCATAAATGAGATATTTATAGAGGAAAGAGTTTATCTTATAAAGCATCCTTATAGAGAATCCCTCTATCAGATAGAAAATTCTCTATCTACCTAATCAATGCATCGTATGGGTCGATGGAGACTGCGTTACTACAACGATGTGTGCGTACCCTGCGTCTTCTGGCCAATGGGCAAGCCGCTCGCTGGGACGCAGCCACGCCAACCGGCACCGGCATTCGGCCCGGTGACGCCTTGGTGAGCGCCGTCGCCAGCTCCATCATTGCTCCTCTCCCGATTCATCTTTTCTTACAGATTCATTTGCTTAGGTCGTAGTGATAGGGATTGTAATCGTTAGCTCTTCCATTGTTATTACGTTAATGTTATCGTTGATTTTCGTATATGTGTTGACATGAGTTCGATGCTCTAATCGTTCACAGGGTACTTTACAAACAGCTCTCCACTATTATTCGCTCCATCGAACGCTCTTCATACTCTTGTGCTGTGTGCCGTTACACTGGTGTATGCATTATTCTTAAGGCATTTTATTAAGGAGAAAAGAAACCCACTGAGCCACCTTATTTGTAGTTTGTTGTGCATAACCTCATTGCATTGCTGTGTAAATAGTATGTATATGCAAATAAAGGTTTAATTACCCGAGCTTGAGGTACTTTACAAACGGCTCTCCACTATTATTCGCTTGCTCGAACGCTCTTCATACTCTTGTGTTGTGAGCCGTTACAACCCCTACCGATGAAGTAATCCTTCGACTAGACCACCATCGCCGGGAATCTAAGACGGGCTTGTAAATGTCTGAGGAAACCTTGACATTCAAACCCCGTTTCTATAAAAAACTTTGTACCGCTTTATTTGAAAAAAAATAAAACAATGGATACGGCTCGATGGGACAACAAAGAACCACATCGCGAGGGCTGCTGTGACCATCGATTCGGTGGTCTTCCTGCAGTGCGTTTGACATCCCGAGGAATTCAGTCACCAACGGGTCCTGTCCATCGGTTGTCATTCATACGCATTACGTGTCCTGCCCACCTTATCTTCCACTCGTAACAGCACGGTTCTGAAGAAGGCCAAGTCGCCGAAACGTCAGCGATCGAAAAACGACAACGGCAAGATGATAGTGACAAAAAACTCCGAAGAAATTCTTTGTAAACGGACCTGATGAAAGGTAACGAGGTACTTTGTTCTGAACCTCCTGCCACATTGCCATCGACCAGTTAGCGATGATGACATTGGTGGTCTGAAAACAATATCCTCCTTGAGGTAAAAAAATTTTTCAATGAAGAAACAGGTTAAAAAAGTTGTAGCGGTCGACTAGTATGCCGAAGTCTGTGGTTCAATGCAGACCAAACCAAAAAATCTCTTACTCGTCCGTCGGCGGTAAACTGGCTTAGACTTGTGTGGGACTAGATCGCTCCTTACAACCTGTGAAGGTTATCTACCAGGATAGGAGACTTTGACCAGGCTGTCCTCGGGATTCCAAGGAACAACAAAGGCTTAACCAGAGAGTCTGAAGTGTCGTCTGGCCAATAGCACTTCCTTGTAGAAGAAATTGCGAACGCTGAAGAATTCTTAGTTGAAGTGAATCACGACCGCGAACACCTGGCGTTTAATATTCCGTACTCCATCGATAAGATAACACGAGGATGTTACCAAAAATGTCCTTGATTATTAGCAATCTTGACGTTTAGTTCAACATGACGATGCCGACTAAAACGCAAGGGATGCAGTATTGTGTCGTCATTGGCCACAGCGAGGAAGGATATCTGTAATCTACTATTTCAATCATCGCTCGAAACAAGAATTGCAAACTAGATTTATAGAAGATTGCTCCATTGCTTCATACGTGCTCACTTCATTCAAATGGATCTCCTTTCTATAAGACGCGGCTTAACGCAACAGCGAAAACTCAATTAACAAAGGTTGAACGGCTGTACGCAATGCACTTGTGCATAAACAAATAGGGTGACTTATCTTTGAAATGCGCGGATAAGGCTACGAAGTCGTACTGTCCTTCATTCGTATCCTTACTGGTGGCCACGGATAAGTACGGTTGTATGGTCAGCACCCTGGTTTTACATGGGTTTAATTCGGCAGTAGCTTTATAAACACAATAATAAATGTTGCTCTCTTAGGTTATTGAGCAAACGCGAAGCTGATGCAAAAAGGTTTATTCGGCAAACCTTTCCGCTCCCTCGCCTTCTCATGGGTTGCGACGACGCGAGTAGATGGTCCATAGCCGGGCGCTCGCGCAATGTGGTTCTTTGTTGTCCCACCGGGTCGAATCAGTTTTTTTTTCGAAGCAAAGCAGTACGAAATCTTCATGCAAACAAGATTTGAGTACCAAAGTTTCCTCAGGCATTTAGAAGCCCGTCTTATATTTTCAACGATTATGGTCTATTAGGAAGACTACTTCATCGGCAGGATGTTTATAACTCTTTCCTCTATGAATATCTCATTTCTAAACCAAATCCAAAAAGAATTAGCTTCTTTGACGTGACAGTTATTCGACATGATGATGACATATTAGAGCTCGGCTGTTCGAATATTCGAATATTAGAATATTGTTTGTCATTATGTATGTGGATAACTTATAAAAGGTTTTCTAGATGATATTCAAACGTTTTCTAGATTATATTCATAGGCTCTACGAAGCGGCTAGCCTATGAGTCTTCGAAAAAACGTGGTGAAATTGTGCGATTGCTTGCGTGAGAAGAGTTAGGTCGCAATAAGTTAATGTTGGTCTTACAGAAACGATCTCGCTATTCACCCTGGAATCAGGAATCATCTTGTTAAAATTCTCAGGCTTTCATAACTGCAACAGGTCTTAAAATTGAGCAACCGATTCCTTATGGTGAAACCATGCACTGCTAACATCGTTTTCACTCATGCTCCTTGGAAGCTATAGATGTATGTCACTACACTTCTTAAAGTAGCCATATAACACATTTTTAGTCGAAAAAGATAGTAAGGTACCTGCGAAGGTCCAAATTTGTTCGTTTGTGAATAGAAATGGAAGTAGTCAGCCAGGATCATACAATTACCCCATCACTGGAAATGTTCGTTGCACCCCCCTGAAAAGTTATCGCTGCCTTCTTTCTAAGAAATCCTCAGCGAAGTTTATCTTCTCACCACTCATTTCACACAGTATCTTCCCATTGCTGTGATTTAATTTTTTTATTAGGGATAGTTATTTTCTAATATTGATCTGTGAAAAGCTGTTAAACGGCACTCTACTTCTATTGGCATCAACCGCCACTTATGCCATATTGTTATCATTCGGTGGGATTTCTATTTGTTAACGATGAATGGTAGTGAAAGTACATACTTGCCACTAGCAAATGAGGAGAATTTTTGCTGGAACAGTTATTTCGACTAGCGGTCGTGTGTTTGTTCCTAAATTCCCTAATAAGGGTTAGCTTCATCACTGAATTCGATTTTCACGGCGATATTTCTTCGAAGGACAGTCAAAAAGCAAACAAGGTTTAATTCGCGATGATGTTAGAAGAAATCATTTCCGAATTTTGTTACATTCTCCATCATTTGCAGGGAAATTAACCTATAGAAAGGAGAGGATAGTCAACAAGACAGACATGGTCATCGATTTTCTGTCGTGAGTTCTCTTTGAACATGCGCTCTCCACTAAAAGAATCTCACTTCGAAATTCACAGGATGGCTTCCAGAAAATATTTTTTTAACATTAATGGCATCCAATGCTTGGCAAAGGGGCTAACACCAGCTTGGTATAAAAAAGATTTATTCCGCCAATAATATTTCGAAAACCGGTTTTCGTTTAACCGCATCCCTTGTCAACATGTGTCCGTTCACTGATAATTGATAAAAGATTGATAAAAAAAATTTCATTCAGCTAGCCCTTCGGCGCCTTCGCCGCATTCAATGGCGGATTGTTCCGGGTCGGTTATCCACAGTTGTTCGTCCTTCCAATGTGAGTTTTCAGGTTCGCACCGATTCCAATCCACTGGTGTACCGCTCGAATGAATTACCCAAACTCGGAATCGCTCTTTTGCACAAAAAAGTTTCTTGATAGTGATTGGTCGTTTGTTTCCCCACAAAACGCTAGCCGTATTAAGTTTTTTTCATGAACCTTGTGTCAGCAATTCAGTGAAAGAATGCACAGTCAGCTAACGTCTCGACGTCTTCGTCTAGCTCACGGTAGTGCTGAACCGAGTAGATGGTCCACAGCCAGTCGTTGTCGCGATGTAAGTGTTAGCAATCGCATCGAGTCAAGGCATTTCAAGTGGAGTACCCTTCGAATGTAGAAATTCCCTCTACAGCGATCTTTTACAGAAGATGTTCTTGACATATTGCCAACCAATATTAACAGCTGGTCTGCTTTCATTGTGACACTGCATCCTACAGCTGTCGCTACTTAGTTCATTAGCTGGAACGTAGCAGTATTTTAAAAACGGACTTTCATCGAGCTTTAAAAGGGTAAACCACACTCCTCAATATTATTGAGCTTTTACGACGCTGGCATAAATAATATATGCGACAACGACCAATTGTGGACTATTGACTCAGATCAAAGTGACTCTGAAGAAGACGAAGACGTCAACCTGGTAAGTGTTCTTTATATAATCCTGCGCAACCTCAATATTCCAAGTAATTACAGACTATTGTTGCAGAGCGTTAATGAAAGACGGCTTCTGAGAGATAAATGACAGTGATTGTCATAGCAAACTCTGGCAGCCGGTCATTTTCCGTTTCCTCGACTCCACTCATTCTTCGAGTTCCATTGCGAAGTCAAACCTTCTAAGGCCTGAACCGACATTGACGTCTTCGCGAAGAAACTGTATAAGTGGGATATCTCGTGTTTAACAGCAATGCCCACATAGAATGCTTCAATGTTGTCATCGTCATGGCTCGATATTGACGTGTGTGCAAATGACGACCATTGTCATATTCGGTATTGTTCCATACCTTTTGACTTCTTAACTAAAACGTACCGACATCCTTATTTAAACTTATCATAGTTCTCTTAATATAAAGCAAAAAATTTCCGCTCCTTGTGCCTTTTAAACAAAACTTTCCGCTTTAAGACGACCCTAATGGTTTTGCAATTCAGACGCAGACGTCCTGATCATCCTGGTAAAATGTGGACCTTTAGATGAGCATGCAGATACACTGATACGGCACGTGACAACTTGATACACTTACTTATTTAACGTATAAGAATTGACTATTGTTCAAAAATCCGTGTTTTTCCAGGCAGATCAAGACTTTCACCAAATTTTCGCGTCATTTTCACGTCCAGGCTGTCATTACACCTTTGCAATAGGACACTTACCCTAAACATTACCCGAAATTTTCTATTACCTTCCCTTCCATTTTCTAGCATTCCTCGACTTTTTTCCCAAAAAAAGCACTCCATTCCTGGACTTTTTTTCATTTTAATGGGGTTTTGCGGATTTGTGAGAATTTCATAAACGGAGTTTTGAATGCACGACCGGCTTTGTGTGATTAACCGACTTCATTACCTCAATTATACCCAACTAAATGAAGGAGTAAACCCGTTTTTCCACCACATAGTCCAAAATTTAAAAATTTTAAACCTAAAACCTTTAAGGACTAGGGTTGTAAGCACTGCTTCGTTGATGAGCAAACATGAGGTTGGTATTCCAGCATTCATTCATTCACAGTAGCTGGCGAGGAACCGACATTATCTGCGGGGGTGAGGGAAAGCGTTTGATTGAGTAGATTACATTTCAGTTTAGTCTTTCTATGCTCTGAAGAAGGCGAAATCACCGACCCGTCGTCCAGTTTTATTGAAAAAAATGCAGTAATAACAACTTTGTGTTTGCTCATCAAGAAAACCGTCAACTACGAGTGGAGGCCGAGGATAAAAAGGGTCGGGCCACGGAATTCTCATAAAAATGAGACAGGTGAAGGGGCACTGGCGACATTTAAAGACGGTTTTTCTAATCATAGGCATAGGTAGCATAAGTACTATTGTAATCTATTTCGAAATATTGTAGTATTAAGTTATGTCAAAGCCAGTTAATATCTAGTAAAGACAACATCATGAAGCCAAGACAAGACAAACCATGAAGAAAGGAGAGGTAGAAATTAAGAAGTGATTGCATTATCAGTTAAACTACTAAAAACTAGAAGGTATCCGTTAGTTGATTGAACGATGGTACAAATGACGTCGCCATGCGTGGACAGCGACTGTGATTTGCTGAGAGAGGACACAGCAAATAACGCCCGACGTGAATTGGGTAGAATGCATCCGATGCATGCGAAAATAATTACCTATTTCAACCGTGAGTCATACTGCAGAGCATAGTGAACTTTGTTAGTTGACATGAAAACCATTCTATCTACAGATCTTTGACTGTGAAACAAGTTATCTTTTTTGCTCTGCCACTCTGCCAAGATTAAATTCTCGTTTCCTGGGCAGCAACACACATCTTTCTTCCACATTTTTTGAGTCAAACGCCACATTTCAAGCACGATCTTACATTAAAAAAACGGAATTTCGATCAGCGTGGCCCGATGGTGTTCTCGTATCAGACTTATCTGAACGGATAAAAAACAATGACAATAGTGCGTCCGTTCCCCACTGCAGGCACTTGCGGTCCGGAGTTTTGCAAATATCTCAGCATCATTAAAGTTATATTTCGCAATACATACCCTGCCGTTAAAAAAGAGTAGGCGGTAAATAATAAGTTAAAAAACAATGAGTTGATAAATCGGCAAGCCACCCCTAGCTTTTGTATCAACTAAATATGTGTTAAACCACCACTGTTACGAATGGAATCAAACGCGTTACCACTCTCTAACGGATTAATCAATGCCAAACGCGTTATCGTTTATCTACAGATGGCACACATTCTTCTGCCGGTTATCTTTGCCACTACCAGGAATGCATCTGATTGTTAACATGCATTGTGCACCCCTCAGTTAACTTCGTTGTCATATTGGATGTGGGATTAAATAAAATATTTTCATACTGAGAAAATACCTTTGTGCTAGTTGATAGAGACACCGACATGTGCAGGAAGGATTTTCGGGAAAAACAGTCGTTATCACTGGACAATCATTACTACCAAGAACGTATATCCCGTACAAAAGAAATCGATAGAAGAGATTGCATCACCAGAGAGATGCTCGACCGAGGAAGATCCGACTCGATACGAAGATAAAAACTGCATATCGAGAAGTTGTACAACTGATCGACTCAAGTAATCGGCTCTGATGAGGATGAAGGCGTCAAAACTATATCCGAACAAAGGTGATTACCAACCTCTTTTAAGTCTATCAGTGAAATAATGCATTTTTGAAAAGGTTTTTTTTCCCATGAACTCGTGTTCCGCCATAATAAGCGCTCTTGGGACGTTCATTTGTTAATACGGGAGAAATCATTGTGGGATGTCATCATTGGAGATCTCAACGCCAAGTTTGGACTAGGAAGAACGTCTGAAGAACGTCACATTGGAACCCACGGATTAGAATGGAACGAACAGGTGACCGGCTCGTCTGTGTTTATCATGACGACCAAGACCATCCGTGGTAACTCGCAATTCCAGAAGTCCCACCCTCAACGCTGGACGTGGGAGTCTCCCAATGGAGAGTACCATAACGAAATAGACCATATCATAGTAAATAGAAGGTTTTGCCTTACCGATGTCGCTGTTGTCCCAAAATTCTATACGAGATCAGACCACCTTCTCCTTCGTGCAAGATTCTATTTCCCGCAGAAAGGAGGAAAAAGCCGATAAATACAAAAAAACGAAGTCCCAGAACCACCATAAACTGGGAATTACTCAATTCATTGGTCGGCTGTTAGGGAAGATGCTTTGTCGATAACATCGACGATGAATGAAATTGGCTCATTCAACATCTTCACGTTAACGCTATGGAGGCTGAGAGTTCTAAGGTCACCAAGAGACGTCTGCCTCCAGAAACCCACGAGCCGATACGCCAGCGTCGAATCGCACGAGCTGCAGGCAACCGCGAGCTAACGTCCGAACTTGCAAAACAATGCAGACAGGCGATAAAAGAAGATCTTAAAGGGGAGAAGAGCAGCAGTAATGGTCGAAGTTGCAGAGACTGGGAAAAGCATTTGCAATGCTCACCGAAGCTTCGCCAGTTACAGGACCAAGATGATTGCACTCCGACGCCCAGACGGAACAGTTACAGCGTCCAGAAAGGCAATAGAGAAAGTCATTCACGAATACCTATTCAGATCTCTTCGATAGCCACGTCCACCTTCCCGTCATATGAAATAAAGGAGGGATGGATA
This sequence comes from Angiostrongylus vasorum, assembly GCA_018806985.1. Lineage (NCBI taxonomy): Eukaryota > Metazoa > Nematoda > Chromadorea > Rhabditida > Metastrongylidae > Angiostrongylus > Angiostrongylus vasorum. The sequence continues at coordinate 47,569 of JADANN010000230.1, forward strand.
TGTTGTACCACCGCTTTCTCCCTTCCGAAATCCGAAATTCCATTTCGTCGGTGAAAAAATCGAACAGCACCAGGTCCGGACAGGATGAGACCAGAACACCTGAAGAACTTTCCGGCAGTCCTCTTAAACACACTGGCTCGGCTGTTCACATATTACCTGTCTGAATGCAAGGTCCCTACTCAGCTGAAGACCAGCAAGATCCCTGCTGTCTGTCGTCTACAAACTTTTCACTCGAGTTATCTTAAACATGATTGACAGAACGCAGGACGATGGACAGCCATGTGAGCAAGCAGGGTTTAGAAAAGGATTTAGTAAGATGGGCTACACCCGATAAGATAACAAGACTCATCGAATTATTGCGAGAGCACGAAAGATCGCTCTGCTTTGAAGGAGGCGAAATCCGCCTTAAACGTCATCTCGCCTGTAGATAAAGCACAGAATAACAACCTTGTGTTTGCTGGTCAGGGGAAACAGTGAATTATTCGATCAATGCCGAAGTTAGTAGAAAGTCGGTCGTAGGAATTACTCCCCTTTTAGCCTACGTAAATAAAGGCAGTCAATTATTTGCACAAGATCACAATTTTTGTTCTACGAAATGCTGTTTTTTTAACAAAATATGAAAGTCACGGCGCAGAAGAACGATTTACGTTGAGAGTTCTATTCCGGAGTGGTGCACATGAAGGTAAGACATTTTGAAGTCATGAACATTATGCCGTAGGATAAACATGAACTTACCCCAATGTTCAGCGAGTGCTTTAAGGGACACGCTTCACCTCGCACATCAGAGTTCGTGCAATAGTGACGAAAGCTCCGAAGGAATTTGTTACAAATGCGAGTGATTGAAGGTGACGAGCTGCTATGTTAAGGACACCATACCAAATTTCCCCTGACCAGTTCGATATAAAGATATTGGTGGCGTGAGAGTAACGCGGAGCATTTTGAAGAAGGATGAAGGTAGAGCTGTGGCCCTGATGCCTTTGATGCCGGAAACACACTGATGGCTCGGCTGCAATGCATAATGTATGCAGTATGGGGATTACACTTTGAATGCGACTTTCGAAGGACGCGATTAAGGTATAACGAATGACATATGTGCAAAGCGGACGTATCCAATGGCGTATTCTGCCCAGTGCATTTCTTCTAAATGATTTCTTCTAATTTACAAGGCTTCCCAGTGCGTTTTTGTAACTAATAGCTTGTCTGTCTAGGATATTATTTAAGAATTTGCCTTTGTCAAACTGCTCATGGTGCTCAATAATTTTATAAAGACCAACCCACTGCAGGACCTTATCTAATCACGTTAGTAAACAATAGTCAATGTATAAAATGGTCTGAAGTGAAAAAAAGCGCCTAAGTAGACCAAGCATAAATGAGAAGACATCTCCAAGCAATATGGTTAAAGGAGAGACAATAGTAATATATAGAAAATAGTAGATATTTATAAGAAGCTGTCTGGAGTGGTAGACAGAGAGCTCTCCCACACTCTCGCCATGTTATCGATTTCCTAAATTTTTCCTATTACACAAAAAATTATACAAAAAATTTTTCTCATTTGTTGAAAAACCAGCAAATCCATAACTGACATTAAACTAGACTTCTTCCTAAACATCGGCCACTCAAAGTTTAGGGTTTGGTGTTACGTGTTAGGAGTTGGTTTTGCAAGAGGAGTTAAGACATTTTCGCTCCGAAGTTTCTTTAGATGGCGAGGTTGCTTTCTTTCTTTTATTCCCTCGTTTATAGAATGAGGGGCACCATCCTGGACAAATGGGAGGTGGGGGGAGAGGGGCAAGGTTTGCAGATTGCCGTTTTTGTCAGTATGAAATTCAAAGGGTGAAATAAATATATCGTATCGCTTTTTTAAGTACACATGGAGGCAAGCCAAAACGGTGAATGTTTCGCTAAAAAAGAGTGAATTTTTACATTAGCAACCTACGAGTCCGACAAAAACAAGCCTGAATGCGTAGGAGAATGGTTTTCGTTCCAAGTTTTATTCTGGAGTGTTGTTTCGTTGAAACGAAAATATTGAAAGACTGAACTTTATGCCAAGGCAGAACTATGATGTCACACCGAAGTCAAAATTCGTGAATACTTTACTGAACATGCTTCACATAACACTTCACGTTTAGGTGATAGTGACGAAAACTCCGAAGAAATTCGTTGCAAACGGGCCTGATGAAAGGCGGCGAGCCACTTTGTTCAGAACATCCTGCCATATTGCCCTCGACCAGTTAGCGATGATGACATTGGTAGTCTGAAAACGATATCCTCAATGAGGCAAAAAATCTTTAACAAAGAGGTGGGTAAAACCATGGTGGTGGTTGCTCAATATGGGCAAGTCCCTGGTTAAATTCAGGCGAAATCATAAAAGCTCTCACTCATCAGCGGCGCTAAAGCGGCTTAGACTTGTTTGGAACCAGATCGCTCCCTACAATCTTTGAAGGTTATCGACTTTAGGGAGTACCGAACTGACGGAAATTTAACAACATTCACAAATAATGCTAGAAACCGCAGGCGGCAGCAGAATCTCTACGCAAGTTCGAAAATCTTTGAATCTTTGACAATGTATGCCAGAGTACAAATGCCGGTTGGGATATGCAAAATTTCTGTCATTTCGGTTCCTGTGGGAAAAAATTTAATCTAAAATAAGCCACTTCAGCGTGGGACTTCCAGCAATCATCAAGTGTTCGGCGAGAATGGGATCTTATACTGACTGCGACAGCAACCTTGCAGTTATTCATGACGCACACGCTTGTGAATTCCCATGTCTCGCACGAGTGCTAGAAAACCTGCTAGATTATTGTAGAGTCAGCAAGAGATGACGCTTCGAAAATTTTGACCATATGAAGCGGAGCATTCGGTTTTACATGTATTTATATATATACGTATTAATCACTTACTTGGATAATTGGACGGTCCATCCTCACGAGTTGTGCGGACCCCAGCACGTCTGCCACTCATTTCTTTCGCCTTCACAATCGTCGTCAGTGGTGGTGGATTCATTCGAGCGTGGGAGGGCGCGTACCAGTCTCATACCGAGATCTGTAAATAACTAAATCTGCGAATACAGCTGATTAACATTGCTCACGAGCACGTCCGCCCAACTAGCACCACTGGTTGCACACTGTTGATTGTACTCTACTAACTTTTCCACTAAGATGATCCTGTAGCGGATAGCAAGGGACATTGGATGAGGCGCAACCAGTGCTGCAAGCAGGATTCTTCATGGACCACATTGAAACTGTGTCCAGTTCACAGAAGTTTAACGGGAATACCGCCTGGCTCTAGTCCTAACCTCGATCGACTGTGGAAAAGCCTTTGACAGTGTCGAAAAGAATGCAATCCTGTTAGTGCTCGTCAACCAAGGAGGACACCCATCCTACATAAGAACTCTGATTGACTGTTATCGGAACTGCACAACGAAAGCACATCTTATTCCATCGACATTTTACCACACCCATAAGAAAAAAGGGTTCGACAGAGCGACACGATGTCGCCGAAGCTGTTTATTGCAGCACTGCAGTGGTTGATGAAGTCACACAATCGGTGTGAGAAAGGGCATACGTATACATGGAAAATTCCTATCATACCTTCGTTTCATTGACAACGTCGTCGTCTCTTCAAGAAGTGTCAGCGAAGCAGAGACGATGATCAATGAGCTCAACGAAGCGAGAAAAAAGATTGGATTACGCATAAATCGGAAGAAGACCCAGTTCATGAAAAATGCATGGGACCAAGGCGAAAAAATTGAATTGGATGGCTCTCTGATTGCAGAGACAATCAACTGGATGGCCTCTTGATTGCAGTGACAACTTCATGCGTAAACCTTGGGCTGTCAATTACCGTGGAAGATAACATGAAAGATGAACAAGACAGAAAAAGGAGCGCTGCTTGGATTGCATTCGGGCCTCTCAAAGAATGCACTGACCATACGATGGAACTTAATACCAGCGTTCACCTTTTTATTTCAGCGGTTTTCCTGCAATCTTTTATGCTTAAGAAGCGAGAGTGATTCTCCAGCCACGTCAAGAATACTACGCAATACTCACGTAGCGCTTGAACGATATCTTCTGAAAGATAACCGGCACTAACAATATCTAGCCGGAATGCAAAGCTCTGGTCTTTGAAATCTGTCACGTTTTCGAGATCTGTGAGAATATTCATCGGTTGTGAAACATAGATGGGCCGGCCACATAATGAGAAGAACATACGACAGTTGGACGAAAAGATTTGTAGAGTGGAATTCACGAGAGGCGTCGCCATGAATGGCCACCTAGACGTTGTGCGGAAGTGTTCGTAATCAGAGTAAGTCGGCTGTACTCTCAGCTGCAGTTGTTTTACAGATCACAGTATGAGACTCGCATGGGCCAACATGCTCGAATAAGGCCACCGCCACGGAAGACGATTGCGACGGAGAAAGAAACGAAAGGCAAGTGTAGTGGGTGCGCGCACGACTTATGAAAATGGACGGACCATCTATGTAACTAAGTAGTGTATATGTTAGCACAATAAAAATAAACCACGCATCTTTCCCATATGAGGCCTCTTGAGCCGGCTAGTCGCGAGGCTAGGACTAAAAGCGACCTTTGCATCCCTGAGACGCTGGGTGATCCAGGGGATGGCCTCCCCTGCTACTGCGGCGCCGATTTGGCAAATACTTTCTGTATTTACGAAGCGTATTTATCCATGCGCCTGCAGGTGCGTTCTTGCTTATGCTGAATGTATCCGACGAGTCAGTTCGGCCAGAAAGCCTGCAACCAAGTGACAGGGAAATATATGGGAAGCGGTAAAGAGTCGCCTACAACAAATAGGCTTCATGTCCACTCTGGGAGAGCCTGGGAAGCTACCCTTGAGTATACCCAGCCTCCACATTCAGAGCCCAGCAAGCTATACGTGGGTATCAAAATGCTAAAGACAGTAAAAAAAAACGGGCCTCATTCCCCTGACCCCGAAAGAACCCCCAGTTTCGCAGCGTTGGGTAGGACGAGTACGGAGAGGCTGCTGAAATCTCAGGGCTAATGGAAGCAGCCCGGATCACGAAGAACTATGGTGACGATCTGTACCTACAACGCACGTTCACTTGCATCCGGGTCCTCGATAGAAGACTTGCTCATGCAAGCAAGAAGGATAAGGTCACGCATCGACCTTGCCGAAACGAGACGACGCCACCCATTTAACGCCGCCTAGGACATCGGACTACAAAGTGTTCCTCGGAAAATGCGACAGTAGAGGAGTCGGCGGCGTCGGCGTTCTCGTCAACACGAGTTTGTCCATGAATATCAATTCATTCGTACAGCTTGCAAGCCCGAATCGGATGTTTAGATTAAAAAGATGTGGATCAGTGCCGGCTTTGACAATCTTCGTCGTTTACGCGCCGACATCAAACTATGACGAAGAAAAAGTCGAAGCGTTCTATTTGGACTTGGAGAAGTTCTACAGAGAAGACCGTGCATTCTTCAAGGTCATCATTGGAGATTTCATCCCCAAGATTGGACTAAGAGGAACGCCGGAAGAACGTCACATTGAGACCCATAGATTAGAATGGGACGAATATGGTGAGCGTCTATCTGGGTTTATCATGGCGACCAAGAGCATGCATGGTAACTCGCAATTCCAGAAGCTCCACCTTCAACGATGGACGTGAGAGTCTCCCAATAGAGAGTACCATAACGAAATAGACCACGTCATAGTAAATAGAAGGTTTTGCTTAATCGATGTTGCTGTTGTCCCAAAATTCTACAAGGGTTCAGACCACCGTCTCCTTCGTGCAACATTCTATTTTTTCGAGGAAAGGAGATAAAGCCGCTAAATTCAAAAACCGAAGTCCCAGAACCACCATAAACTGGGACTTATTCAATTCATTAGTCGGCTGCTGGGAAGATGACGTTGTTGATAACATCGACGAGGAATACGATCGGCTCATTCAACATCTTCACTTTAACGCTATGAAACCCGAGAGCTTGAAAGTCACCAAGAGACGTCTGTCTCCAGAAAGACTCGAGCTGATAGGGCAGCGTGGAATCGCAGGAGCTGCAGGCAACCGCGAACTAATGTCCGGACTTGCAAAACCGTGCAGACAGGCGATAAAAGAAGATCTTAATGAGAGAAGAGCAGCAGTAAAGGTCGAAGCTACAGAGATTGGGAAAAGCATTCGGAAAGCTCACCGAAGCTTCGCCAATTACAAAACTGAGGTGATTGCACTCCGACGCCCAGACGGAACAGTCAAAGCGTCCAGAAAGGCAATGGAGAAAATCACTAACGAATTCTACTTGGATATTTTCAGCAGTCCCGTCCTCGTTCCCTCATATGAAATAAAGCAGGATGGATATGTCACACAACCGTCTCTGTCTTCCGAAATCCGTCATGGTATTTCGTCGGTGAAAAAATCGAACAGCGCGAGGTCCCGACAGGATGAGACCAGAACACCTGATGAACTTTCCGCCAGTCCTCGTAAACACTCTGGCTCGGCTCTTCACACGTTACCTGTCTGAATGCAAGGCTCTTACTCAGTGGAAGACCAGCAAGACAGTATTAATGATCAAGAGTTGTGATCTACATGATATCGGCCACTATCGCGCAATCTGCTTGCTGTCTATCGTCTACAAACTTCTCACCCGAGTTATCTTAAACACGGTTGACAGAACACTGGACGATGGACAGCCATGTTAGCAAGCAAGGTTTAGAAAAGGATTCAGTAAGATGGGCTACACCCATAAGATAACAAGACTCATCGAAGTGTTTAAAGAAATCTTTGACTCAATTGAGACAGAAGCAGTCATGGAAGCCCTTGATAGTCAAGGAGTCCCTACTCAGTACATAAAGATTCTTCGTGTGCTGTACAAAAATTTAAAAGACAAGATATCACCATTCTTCAACAATATTAACATCGGCATCAAAACAAGGGTTAGGGAGGCGATACCATCTCGCTAAATTTACTCACCGCCACCCTCCGGAACGTCATGCGAACACTGGAATAGGATAATATAGGAGTGAAAGTCGATGCTCGGCAGTTACATCATCTTCGCTACGCTGATGCCATCGTCCTTATAACACCAAACCTTAGCCAAAGCGGAACGTATGCCTGTCGACTTTGATAATGCGTCTGATAAGTGCGGAAAGATTGGTCTTCGACTAAATCTCACAAAAACGATGTTCATGAAGAACGGATTGGTTTCGTATTCCCCCATTCACACTCAACAGCGCGAATATCTCCGAACACTCCTGTTATGTGTATTTAGGTCGCGAAATCAATGTGATGAACGACTTAGCTCCAGAGCTGAGCAGAAGGAAACGAGCCGACTGGGCAGCTTTCAAGAGAATCGAGGATGTAGTGAAGAGAACAAAGAACACCCTCCTCCTGCGCACCTTTTCGACTCAACGGTACTTCCTGCCCCTAACGTATGCGTCAAAAACCTGGTCGCTGCGTAAGCAGAATGAAAGATCACTCAGCGTTATCGAAGGCGCAGTCGAAAGGACGATGCTAGGGAGTACAGTATCCCGTGTCACACAAGTAAGGGAAGGAATCCGAAGCTCCGAGCTTCGTCAATGATCAGCAATTAAGAATGCCGTTCTGTACGCTAAACAGTCGAAGATAACTCAAAAGAACGACTTTCTATAAACCTCGGTATAAATGATTGATATATTTATTTACGTGATCATATAAACTGATCTCGTTGAGGTAATGGCAGGTTGGCATGGGTTTCGTTGCTGTTATTGTCGTTGTCGTTGTTGTTGGTGTTGCTGGTCGATGGCTGACGTTTCGGCGATTTCGCCTTCCTTAGAGCCATGCTGTTACGAGTCGTAGAGAAGGGGTGCCGGACACGTGATGCGTATGAACGACACCCGATGGGAAAAGCCGTTAGTGACTGGATTCCTCGGGGATGTTAAACGCACTGCAGGAAGACCACCGAATCGATGGTCAGAGTTCTTCACTAGAGAGCTTAAAAGAAAGATATGATGCTCTACGAGTGCCTAGAGCGAGAAGAACTCAGTGGGCTACTCTTGCACGCGACAGGGAAAAAATGGAAGATTTACTTGCACTCGTCTCGAAAGTCTTACGGTAGAGTGACTTACTTTATATCAAATTCTTCTCACAAGACCTGAAAGGGCAGAAATTGTTCATATCTCAACCATTCTTTCATTTGATTTGTTCCCTGGCATACGTCGTCGAAGATTTTCGAATTTGCATGGGGGGTTCCGCCGCTGTCTGAGATTTCCAGTGTTCTTTGTGAATGTCGTTAAATGTTGGTCAGTTTGGTACTCCCTAGACCACTTCACAGGTTGTTAGGAGCTATCGTGTCCCACAAAAGCCTAAGCCAGTTTACCGCCACCGGACGAGTAGGAGCTTTTTGGTTTGGTCTGAATTGAACCATGGACTTGGGCATGTTAATCGACCACTACAACTGTTCTACCTGCTCCTTCACTGAAACTTTCTTACCTCATGAAGGATATTGTTTTCAGACCACCAATGTCATCATCGCTAACTGGTCGAGGGCAATGTGGCAGGATGTTCCGAACAAAGTGGCTCGTAGCCCATCATCAGGTCCGTTTGCAACGAATTTCTTCGGAGTCTTCGTCACTATCACCTAAACGTGAAGTGTTATGTGAAACATATCCAGTAAAGTATTCACTATGTTTAACTCCGGCGTGATGTCACAGTTTTGCCCCGGAATTAAATTCAATCCTTTAAATATTTCATTTTCCATGCACAACACGCCAGAATGCAACTACTAACGTAAGTCAATCTCCAGCGCAACGATTTTTTTTCGAATTAAAGGTGGCTGAAGCAAAAAACGTACCTTTCTTGGAAGCATTCACAGTTCCACGTCACCTCCATGAGTACTCGAAAAAGCGATACTCCGATAGCCATACTACATAGAACTAAACATGATAGAGCCCATACAATCGCTGAAGGTGGGCCGTTCAAGTATCCAAGTATCCAAACTGCTCTAAAAGTCATTATTGAACCATGTGAATGACGGACAACCGCATATTTTTGTTACCAGAGAATGCTAAAGAGCAGAAAATTCAAAGAAAAACTGTGTCCTATTTGGGAATGGAATAAACGTGATTATGAGCAATCACTTTCTTAGTCACCTTTTTATGCGCCGTTTTCGGATGATGTGGGAATAAGAAACAATGAGCAGTGTTTGTTTTCTTCCCCTGTCGTCGAAACAAATACCATGACCAGGAAGCGTCGTTGTGCCGGGAAATTTGAGCAACGATATGACGGAATTGGCTTCATTCGTCAAATATTCAGTTTTTCAACCCGTCTGGTATTTTTGAAATAAATACTTATGTAGAATTTCAATACTGGAACGAAAGTTGCGGGACGGTCTTCTTGAGAGATTCCATGTAAGAGAAATCCTCATTCATTGCCGAAGTAAATTGGCATACTACTCCACAATTTTTTGCTCAGTTGTTCCTTTCAGAACCTATTCCCACTCATCACTACGCATGTCGTGGAATCGAGCATTTTAATGAAACAATGCAAAACGAGATATTTTAGCTGCAGGACTTCGAAAATGAGCAGGTTGACCACGAGTAGCCAGCGGTGACAGTTAGCCTTCGCACGACCTCATTGTTACCGCCTTCCCTAAACTCCTGCGGTAACTACATCTTTATCGAGAAACCGGAACTCATACCTCTTCTTGCTTGGTTGAGTTAGTACTTGGTTGCGATAAAATAAAATTGCGAGTTTTCAAACTAGATACGGTACTGAATTCTTTACTTTCCTCTATAATCCTCTTTCATTTGCTATAATTTATTTTTTTCCGCCTGTTTGCAAGAGTGCGACTTTGACACTTTGGTTCACCATTAGTTTCTTCACAGATTGTTGTAAAGTCTAGCTTTTACTTGCGTTGTCATTCGCTAGCCGTAAGTGTTTTCCTGTCCACCCCTAAAGGAGACAACGACGAATGAAGGTTAGGCTCAGTTAAGTGAAAAATGCGTTCACTTAAGGAGATAATAGTCCTTCTTGTTTTACACTACTTCATTACAGTTTTTCTCATACCATTTCCTCTCAAATTATTTTTTCAAGTCGTTTTCTATCGTTTGGATTTCCAATTCTAACGCATCGTCTAGCCAAAAGCACTTCCTTGTTGCAGAAATTGCGGAAGCTGAGAAATTCCTTATTGAAATGAAACACGACCCTTCTCTGTTGACATTTAACATACCATATTCCAAGCTAACACGAGGTTGTTACCAAATATGTTATTGATTGTTAGCAATCTTGACGCTTATTTCGGCATGAAAATACCGACTAAAATGGAACGGATGCGGTATTGTGTCGCCTTTTCTATAGTAACGAAGGATACCTGCACCTGCACCCTGCCACTCTTTACTAACGTTGGACAGTCCGTCTATTCAAAAAATAATGACCGTATTTCCCTCCTACAACTGACTTTCTATTAACCTTGGCATTGATCCAACAATTCTTTATATTCTTGTTAGCAAACACGGGGTATTATTATTTCTTTATTTACGCGCAAGCTGATCTCTCGGCGGATTCCACAGCCCTCATAGCCTGGGAAAGGTCAAGTCGACGGCAGTCTACTTAAGCGAACTTCACCAGTGCCGATGATCCGAGTCGATGGTCCACAGTTGTTCGTGTTCTCGAGCTGGCGTCTTCGTCGCGCATCGAGCTGGATCTCCCTCAGTGGAGCATCATCCGCAAATGAGCCATGCTCAGCGGCTGATGCTCTAAACTACTGATAAAGCAGAAAGGATAAACAAAAACTGACTCTAACGGTTGTGATGACTGAACACTTTATTTCAACATAGATAAGATCAATCAGAGAATTCTTAAAACATATTTCCCACTTTAGACTATCTCAACTATACTCTCATGTCCCTATTGTAGAAGTGATAACAAGTCTTTATTTTCTTGTTGGTCAAACACGAGATGTTGTTCTGTTTCTTTGTTAACGGCCAAGCTGACGTTTCCGCGGATTTCGCCTACCTCAATCTGTGCGGTTGGCCTCCATGTGACACATTCACTGGAAGACTTATAGAAAGCGCTGAGTTTGCGAAGAAGCTAATCTGTGTTCAATGTGATTGAAATCTTCGTTTAGCATTTTCACTGTTTGGTTGTGGAACTGTTTTGCTGGAAAGACTGCAGTCAACTCTACGCTTCCAATCTCTGAGAAGGACGAAACCCGCCGAAACGTCAGCTTGTGCGTAAATAAAGAAATAATAACCCTCGTGTTTGCTAAACAAGAATATGAAGAATTTCAGTTTGTTGTTACGAAATTTACAAACAAATTTCGTGACGAGTACATTTGTTCACTCGAGCAATCCTACCGTCTATTGTGAGCATCCCAGTATTTCTTCATTTCGTTTCCTCGCATCCATCACCATCCACGAAGTTTTTCGAACTTTTACGTATGGTTTCGGCTGCTGTTTGTGGATCGTCGTCTACGTTATGAATGTCTTTGAATGTTGAGTCGGGCTAGGGGCGTTCTCGCTTGGATCGCTAGGAGTTGTACTGCTCCCAAAAATGTTTGATAGCACATTACTCTCCGCGTAGGGATAGGATGCTTGGTAAGTTTGGCGCGGGATCGAACCAAGCAGTGTATCCGTGAGGAGCGTCATCACTACTACTGCGCTGCCCCCGCTGTGGAATTTCAAAGCTTATTTCTTATCTAAGAAGCATGTAACGCTTGCGATGGTGTCAAGACGATAAAAGAAACTTACTCTTCAAAAAAATACTTAAGGGGTTCTCGTAGAAAATTCACGATTCACCAGGTCGTTCATTATTTGGAAGGCAAGGAAAAAACGAATGGATTTACAGGCTAATATCATGGAAGCCGGCCAATCTTCATCGTTTAAGCCAATTTAAAAGCTGTTACTAAGCAGAAAAGACCTCCACTTGTGGGATATGAGCATTTTCATAAACACATGATTATCATCTTCTTTATCCT
>JADANN010000231.1:0-335304 GCA_018806985.1 Angiostrongylus vasorum
AGCTCAGAATAATTTCTACAGCTATTCGCAGAATAACATGCATGCGTTCTGCGAAAATAGGTTTAAGTTTGAAATATATAACTCGATTCGACACTTCCAAGATCATATTTTCTGAATTACCCTGGGTATCACGGTAAAAACATAACAGTTTTGTTTCTGGTCCACATTTACCCAGTTCCTAAAGACTGAGGTCTTCACACATCGCGCCTGATCTTATCCAGGTCTCCTAAAAAAGGGATCGACAACACCAGGCGGTATCCTGAGAAATGTCAACGTTAATCTTTAGTCACTATTACTTCTTCATATATCTGCATACTTCGTTCGAGCTATCATCATCTCGTTCCTCTTCACTCTTGCTGTCCTTTTTGATCTCCTTATTATTCCTTTATCATTGCACTCAGTATATCTCGTGATTATCTTACCAATCATAACAATTTTAGCTTGCTGGACCATAGCAAATTCCGACGAATCACATGTCACTCTGAATTGTTTTTGGTAGTACATTTCGCGATAATTTGAAAACCATACTTCTTATAAACGTCGACAGTAACAATAAATTTATTTGAATCTTACGAACTGCTTTTGTTAAGCTGACTAGGTCAGTGGTTATTGTGATTCGATGGCTGACGTTCGCGGATTCGGCTTCTTCAGAGGCTTTTTATATAAAGATTTGGGTTTGATCTCAGCAACAAAAAGGCTAAGAAGAAGGTAAAGTCACCGAAACGTCTGCCATCGAATAACAAGAACAGCTGGCAAAAAACCTCGCGTCAGCTCACCGAGTGCAGTCTGTAAGATACACATAGCTCTCTTCTAGCAGAAGAAAAGAGCTTTTCAAAAGCGCTTTGCACAGAAAAATGTGACTTCCCACATGTCCTCTAAAGCAGCAGAGCTCCAACTTTGTGGCACGGATTTGTGACAGAGATGCATGGAGAAAATCCAGGAATCTACTTTCCACCAACCTGCCATTGAAGAATAGGTCACAGCTTTCTTGATTAGCAGACACGTAGTTGTTATTACATCATTTATTCACATACTTATCTTGGTTGTTTAGAAAGTACCGGTTTAGAAAAATCGGTAGCACTGGCTAAAATATCACCGAACACTCTTAGACGCTAGCTAGTTCGTAACCGCTTGTATGACCGTCTATGCGAAACGCAGCATTCTATGCTCTGCCTAACGGGAGAGACGGTGATTGCATGAATACGGATACGGTGTACCTTGTGAAGCGTGTGGCGACGAATACGTAGACAAAGCAAGTACACCACTCTGCGTCCCTATAGAAGAACAACTAGCAGGTAAAGTTAAAGTAGAACCAAATGCGCATTTAGGCGCGTGAAGGACACAGAGACATAACGAAGATTTCGAAGCAAAAATCACTATCCTGCCACACAAATCCACAGCATCAGTGCTTAAAACTCTTGAGGCCCTTCGAATAAATTCCAAAAATCCAGAAATGAAGCGCAGTGAGGAGTGCCTTGTGATCACGCGTGATGTCGCACCATGCGCCCTGGGTGATTTTTTGACCTAAGTCAGGCACGTTCCTCGCTCTTGTAAGACTCTGTGTTACTGGTCTTCACTAAATAGCTGGAAGACTTACAAAACGGTGACATTTTTAAAAAAAGCTGTTTATTATGCTAATAAAAAATCTTATGTGTTAAGTTTGTCTGTTAAGGTTATGGAAGTGTTTGATTGAGTAGATTGCATGTCAATTTGACCTTTTTTCCAGAGTGGGAAGAGGGGGAAACCGCCGAAACGTCAGCTGCTGTTAGTCAATAAATCCGTTAATAGCAACATCATGTTTACTCATCAACACAAACTGTAAATTATTCACAATAGTTGTTTTTTCTAGCAGTATCGCCTTATTCAGAGTCTCTTTGTTCTTCACAAGTCTTTCAGTTATTGTTAAAGGCCAGCCGCACAGAGTCCTACATCTGTGAGGAATGTGTACAGCTCGAGTCAAAAAGAAAAATCAGTCTGAGGTATGGCGCGAGTTCATAGGTGTTCCTAGTAAACTCCTTCATGCAGTCCATCTTTGAATTTTTTGATTTGTCCAAAACGCTTCAAGAGTTTCACGCGCCTTGGATTCCTATGCAAAGATAGTGGCTTTCACTTTTCAAAATCTTCTCCTTTCTGTTTCTGTGACTTATGCGCCTAGTGGAGCGCTTGGCTTCAACTTAAATTTACCGATTAGGTGTTCTTTTATGCGGGATCAGAGTAGTTTACCCGTTTCTTTAACGTAATCCGCCGCACGCGCTTTACAGGAGATTAGATTCGCCTCCTCTGAACTCGTGCAGTTATTCTCTCTACTGTTAGCATATATTATGAAATTGTGCGTTTCGCATAGACAGTGATACAAATCGTAATGAACTGGCTGACATCTAAGTGTGCTTCGAGGTATTTCAATCGCTGCTAGTGATTTCTCCGAACCGGTACTTTCTAAGTAACGTTTTAGTTTTGATTATTTCCTTAAATAGAGTGGATAGAACACTGGTTGCGATGCCTGTCAACACGAGCACGGTGCTGGTTCGATCCTGCTGCTGGCCCACCAAGCCTCTCATTCCCTGGAGGCGTGAAATTGGTGTCGGACTTGTCGGTGGAGAAATCGCTGCCTGCAATCGAAGCGGAAACGTTTTAACCCGGCTATCTCTGGTCTCCGTTGAGAATCGACTCAATCAGCATTCAACCACATTCAAGATGAAAGGAAAGTCCTCAAGGAGCAGCCAAACCCACACGTAAAAGCTAGAAAACTTTCGTGAATGATAAATGCGAGAAAACGAATCGAACGTGAGAAGTGGTGTGATCCGCATAGTAAATATGAAAGATGGGCCGCAAAAAATAAAAGAAAAAAACAAAAAAATTATGTAGTCACTTTCTATCTACTGCCTTTTTCATGAGAGAGCGTGATGCGAAATATGACCGCACTGATGCTGAGATATTTTCAAAAGGCCAGAACGCAGGTGTCTGTGCTGGGGATGGAAACCACTGTTACCCTTTCCGGGGCTAACGTGTTCACAACCATACCATGAAGGTCCTTCGTTCCTCTTTGCTCTCTGCCGTGTTACTGACCTGTAGGCACTATCAGCAATCAGCGGGGAATGATCTGAATCGGAATAGGAATGGAAGCAGAAATCGACATTTAACTCAGTATCACGGATATCACAGCATCACTGTGGTTATAATTTACATTATACCTTACTACGTAAAAGAATAGGCACTGAATAAAAAGTGATTAGATAATAAAATTTCTTCAGACAAGCCCGGCATCCAATTTGTCAACTCCGGAAGGCTGAAATGCCTAGTGAGCTCGAGACCAGCACTGTGCTCGTGATGATCGGCATCACTACCATTGTGCTATCCGCCCATGAGATAAAGTTTAGCTAATCAAAATGGTTCACCTGTATGCTTTGCCACTCCGCTGATGGTCAAATGACTCGAGCGCTCGCCAGTAAATCTTCCATTTCTCCCCGTCCCGTGTAAGAATAGCCAAGTGGGTTCTGCTCGCTTTAGTTGGTCGTTGAGCATCATATTTTTGTTCCAGGGTCTTCGTGAAGAACTCCGGTCATCGGATAGGTGGCCTTCCAGCTGTAAATTTGGTATCCCGAAAAAATCCGTAGTTAACGGCTCTTGTCTTTAGGTTGCCGTTTATATGAATTACATGTGCGGAACACCTTATCATTGACATTTAGGTGCAGAGAGCGACACCTTTGTTTTTTTGATCGCTGGCATAGCTTGGAGCTTCGGATCCTGTTTATCAATTGCGTGACACTCGAGACTCCTGGCACAATCTTTTCTGCTGCGCATTTTACAACAATGTCTTTTCCTAATGTTTACTTTTTTATTTTCTGCCTTCTATAATTTTTATAGCAGGGTATTAGGCGAAATACAACCGCAAGATTCCTGAGATATTTGCAAAACTCCGGACCCCATCAGGACGAAAAACCGGATCCTAAACGATGGACCCGCGTGATGTGGTGGTGAGCGCGTTACTCCCGAGAAGGGCAATAGTGCGTTCGTTCCCCACCGCAGACATCTGCGATCCGAAGTTTTGCAAATATCTCAGCATCATTGTGGCTGTTTCACAAATAATACCTTGCCGTGAAAGCTAGTAAAAGACAGTAAGTAAAAATCAACAATATGAATATATGTTCATGGCCAAACTCGTGATGACGAGAATGTCGACGCCGCTGAGTTCTTTGATGTCACATATTCCGCGGAAAAGTTCTTTTTGGGTGTCATAGACGGCGTTTAATGGGCCGCGTCTTCTCATCTCATCCAGTCCGATGACATCGTACGTTATCCTTCTTGCCTGCATTATAAATTCCTTTATAGAGGACTTAGATGCAAGTGAGCATGCATTATAGGTACAGACGTTCGCGTTTGTCTTTCGATATTAAGGCAGCCCAGAAAGGCCCTAAATTCTAGCACCTCTCCCTACTCGACTTACCTGCTGCCATATCGGGTCTTTTTTCGGGGTCAGGATAACGGCATGTTGTGCTCTAAACGTGAAGGCTGGATATACTCGCGGACAGCTTGCTAGTCTCTCCCAGAGGGAATGAAGAGCTTATTTGCTAGAGGCGACTCCTAACCGCTCCCCCATATACTTGTCAGTGACTTGGTTGCAGGGTTTTTGTCCGAATTGACTGGTGCAATATAATCTGCATATACCAGAACACAACCACTTACGCAAGCATGAATTCGTCCTCGTAAACACATAAGCTGTGTGCCAAATCGGCGCAGCTTAAACAAGGAGTTCATCACCTGAGTCCACTTGGATCTGAAGGAAGCAAAGGTCGCTTTTACTTTGCGGTTAACCCCTATACTCCATTTGGGGGGCGTTTCACGTTGCCTCGCGACTAACCGGCAAGAGATCTCTCTATGGGGAAAATCAGTGGTCAAAAGAGTTAGGCAACTGAAATTTTGGGCATCGAAACCGACAGCCTCCCAATTAATTTCACTTTTAGGAAAAAATACGAAGACTACCGTTAGATGCTTGCAATTCTTTATTTCTATGTTCCCAAATAATTGATTGCAAACATTCAGCCGAATCGGTTTGTGGCATAGAGTTCCAGTAAGTGCGCAGTCATCTGTACATAAACATGATTGCGTAATAGATGTTATTCTGACACATTAGAGAAAACATCATCTGAATCCATCTGGGCTTAAGGGTAAAATGACATTAGGGTTTTATGTAGGCATTTAACAACGAACTCGCCTTCTGGGATGATCACATTAGCTCACTAGAAACTGGGTTGAGGATGATCAGGGATCGTTGGTATAAAAGATTAAGTCTTCTAAATGTGTTAAATGTATAAAGAAACAGTGTGTCGTAAAGAAAGCAAATCCGTTCCAAAAATATGTTTTTCCGAAAACTTTCGAAACCATGGCTAACTGAAAATAGCTTCTGAGGAAGATAACGTTGTCAACTCCACGCAACTATCTAAAGTAATAACTCAAAAGACCGACTTTCTATAAACCTCGGCATAAGTTGTTGATATATCTATTTATATGACCTTATAAACTGATCTTACGAGTCGGGCTCGCAACACCACGGCTTTGAGGAAGGCGAAATCGCCGAAACGTCAGCCATCGACCAACAAGAACAACAGCAACAACAACAACAACAACAACAACAACAACAACAACAACGACAACGACGGCGACAGCGACAAAAAGATCTATGCCAACCTCGCATCAGCTAAAGAAGATCAGTTTATAGGGCCATATAAATAAATATATGTAAAGCCAAAAAAGTTAGCTAAGTTACCACTTCAACTTAAATTGGTCATCGTGATCGAAACGCAAATACATAAGTAAAAATCGACTCAGTGAAGAAAAGAATAAATGGATCCGAAAAACTATGAAGTAGATTTTCTCTATAAAATGTTGTTAAAGTCCTTCATCACGAAGATTTATTGTGATTCAATCATTAGTGTGAGAAGCTTCTTTCATCTCTTGTGATTTTTCATAACACCTTCCATATGTGTTGAGCATCTACGTCTCGTAAAAAATTCTCATCCTTTTCAAGTAATATATCGAGCTTCAAACCCATTTCAAGCAAACAAAAAACTGCATAATCTGACAAGGTATCAACGACGGACCATCTAAGCAGCCGACTTCAAGCGGATCAGTTTCCTAGTTGTCACTTCGGACATTATTCGAGATACGACACCGCTCTCTCGCTTATAGCCAATCATCACCACGTCTGTGTTTCTTTCCTCCACAAATCATCCTCTTCCTGCCTCCCATTTTCCCGTGCTTTTTTTTATTTTATGAACAAATCCCATGTTCTAGTGTTTCGTCACTAATCGATAGCGTATGTTATCTCTATGACAAAACTAAAATAGTTCAATTTTCATTACGTAACTTTTGAGTTAGCGTTGTATTCTGTTTGTCCGTGCATGTCTCTTTCGAGTAGAACTTATTCTGTAGTAGAATTTCGTTCTAAGTTTTTTTCTTTTCCCTTTTGACAACATACAATTTTAAGCATAAATTAAACATTGATTGAAGCTGACAACATAAACAACATGAATTAATTTTGACCCACTTACTATTCCCCTCCAAAGATGATCCTACAAATGATGAGCACTTACTTGGATACCTTGATAGCCCGTTTTCACTGGCTGTGCGGACCCCAGCAAAATTTCCACTGCTTCGGAGTTTTGCTGGTTTAGCCATTGTGGTTCCCTGAAGTCCAGAGGTCAGCCAGGCGAAACTCTGCTCTAGATCGTCACCACCGAACGCAGTCACCGCCCTTATGGATCAGGGGGGAGATTTGTCACCATGCGACTAGTTTGGTACCATGGCGGTGATAGATCTTGGTAGGGGGCTTACTCTTAGCTGGGTTTACTTGATACTTGACACTTGAACGGTCCGTCCTCACTAGTTGTGCGGACCCCAGCATAATCACCATTTTTCGGAGATTTGCTGGTAAAGCGATTGTGTTTCTCTCGAATCCTGAAGAAAGCCTGGCCTAAGTCTTCCCCAGGTCGTCACCACGACAGGCAGTCGCAGCCCTTGTTGATCAGAGGGAGATTTGCCACCATGTGACTTTGATACCAGGACGGTGGTGGGTCCTGGTATTGGTTTACTCCTAGCTAGGCTTCCTGATGGAAACGTCGGACTCCTTACCAGTTTGGGAGACCCCTGCCGGGGAGACGAATCCCCTCGTTGTACATCGCAGTCCGACACGCAGGAACACCTCCCAGCCACGATGAGGCGGTAAACCGTTGAGAGGAATGCTGAGTACAGTGAATGCTTCGTTTTCTTGTTCAGCAATCGCGAGTTTGTTATACGGCATACATTTACTTCCATAGAAAAACACAATGGAATACAACAGTGGCTGACGTTTCGGCAGTATTGCCTTCTTCAGAGCCTGGAAGGGTATACTGATATACAATTTATTAGGCCAAACGCTTCAATAACACTTACAAAAAGACGAAAAACTCTGTGATAATTACATGATCAACAGCTTCTCGAAAAACTCACCGCTTACTTCCAATGAGGAAGATCAGAACAGCTGATTATAGTCGCGTATGGTTGATGACTACACCATCCCACATCAGAAATTGATTCGAAGATACGGGGACAGTTCGGATGTGACCACTGGGCATTCATCCCTGCTATTCATTGTGGAATTTTTGGCATTTATCCAAAATGCCTCAAGAAGTTTGCGCGTTGGTATTTTAGTCTTCTGTGTGAGTGTATTGACTTTAACTTCAATTTTCGTCTTTTTATAAGTGCTATTGAGGCGTTTGGCCTAATAAATTGTATATCATTGTACCCTTCCAGGCTCTGAAGAAGGCAATAATAACAACCTCGCGATTGCTGAATAAGAAAACGAGGCATTCATATTCCAATGCCGAGGTTAAAAGAAAGTCGATCCTGAGAACCGTTACAACATGTACCAGCAAAACACTTTCGACTTGTGAAAGAAGCATTGTCACTAAGAAAAAAGATTGTCTTAGCCAGATAGCAAATCAACTTTCTTCGCCGTTGTATTCAACATCGAGTCGTGCCGAAGTTTATAAAACGAAAGCGACTTCACGAATAAGCACGTGTTATCGAAATGGAATTACTTCGAGCTGAACTACGAAGCAAGGAGAACGAGACGTTTGCCAGAATGAAGAAGTGTGCGACGAAGGAACCTTTTTGTGCTTTGTATTTGGAGGATCGCCTTTGGACGAGATAGTTGGTGGGTCAATATTGATAGGCGATTTTATCAGGTCTAATGCCGAAATAACCTTACAACGAAAATTCGAAAAACTTTTTGAGTAATTCACATGTCTCAGCTTCAAGAAACAACCGCAAACGAATTCTTTACTGTTCCGATAATAGTCAAAATAGGGTTGATGATGCAGCAAGAACATCTAGGGTCTCCGTGATTGGGTTCATAACAATATCTGAGAGTGCGCGTTCACTACTAGAATTGGGCCCGAGTTTTGCACTATCACAGCCCATTTCAAAGGTAACTGTGCATAGGATCGCATGCAGCTTGTATGAACTTCAGGACTGACTCCGCTATAAGGCCAAAGAAGAAACATCGAATAGAATTGAAAATGACCAAATGGCCCTATTTCCCACCTCCTCCTTTGCCCAAAGCGTTCTTCCGACAGCAGGACCCCAATGCCGAAATTGATACAAAGTTTCGCATGTTTTCGGACGACGTTCTCAAAACCCTTGTCCACTATCACGATAGAAAGTATATCTCTAAACCACACAGCTGCGGAAAAATGTGGTATGCGAGAAAATAGAGAATTAATAAATTCAAAGACCATTACACTATCAGTTAGTGATTAAGGCGGAGAGTTCGTAGTTATTCCTTGGCAGTTAGATGTCAAGATAACGGAGGAACATCTTAGTGATGTTGCCCTTTATCGCCCATCGTCGGAAAAAGGAATACAAAGGACAATACCGAAAACTTAACAATGAATGGGTCACAGTAGCAAAAGCGGCGGGCTTAAAACTATCCGTTATTTCGCATTTTAGAGTAGACGGACCAATATGTCCCGTTTTACACTTACTTATTAAAACACATTAGTTAGCATCAATTGATGATCTCATGTCTATCAATCCACTCTCCTACAAGGTTAGACTCATTATCAGCAATGTAGGTGAGCTAACGAATAGCATAACATGGTTTCTAGGCCAAATACTTAACCAACTGCTTTACCACATTACAGCTCACCTCACAAACATCCAAATGTTCCTAGAACGTCTACGTAACGCGTCTCCTAGCAATGCGTACGTGATGGAGTCATTCGACGTTTTTAGCGCTCTACACCAACGTATCGAATGACTCCGCAATGCAAGCCATCTACGAACTTCTTGTTAAACATGGAGGAGGAATACACATGCATGGCTTGTTCATCCAGGAGCCAATGGCTCTCTTAAAGGAGTGCTTAAACTGCTCGATCTTCAGATCGTCTGGGAAATATTACGCGCAAATTAGAGGGCTGGCAATGGGACAACGGTTGGCACGAAGTCTTGCCTTTGCGTTCATGTCTAAAATAGAATCCCTGGTCATCGATCTCCAGCCGCTACTCTGCTGCAGACATATAGATGATTGTTTTGTCGTCTTCTCTACTCAGGAGGAGATGGACGAATGCTTTGAATTATTGAATGAGCAGTCTGAGTATATTAAAGTCACCCGGGAGAAACGAAAAGAGACCTGGCTTCCATTTCTTAACGTTCAAATCAACTTATCAAGTAGCGGTTATATGACAAAATGGCACCGAAAACCAGGTAAAGAAAACATCCTGGTTCATTTCCTCTCTTCCCACCCTTCACACACAAAGAGGGCAGTTGTGAGAAACATGTTTCGAACGGCCACCTCTGTGTGCACAACCAGGGAACTAAAGGAAGAATCGTGCGACTTGGCTCGACAAATAGCCATTTCTATGGCCTACGAAGTAGTTACCGCACGAGATAAGTTTAGAAGGAGAGCGACGCGCCCAAGCGAAGCAGTTGGCCAGAAGAAAGTCCCGTTTATGTTGCCTTTCGTTAGCGAAGAAGTAAGCGTATTCATTAAACGATGCCTAAAAAGGGCAGGTCTAAAGGAATCGGCAGCGATAGTTGAAATACCACCAGATACTCTACGTCGTCAGTTAGTTCGCAACCGCCTGTATGACCGTACATGAGAAACACCAAATTGCGTAAATTGCCCTTATGGCAGGGACGGTGATTGCATGAGTTCAGATACGACATACCTGATCTCTTGTAATAATTGCGGAGATGTATATTGGCGAAACGGGCAGACCCTTGTGTATCCGTATAAAAGAACACCTAGATGGCAAACGAAAAGCAAGACAAAGTACCTCAGTTGCCACGCATAGGATACAAAAGCACAGTGGAGAGGATTTTGAAGTTAAAGTCAAGATCATTGCACAGGAGACTAAGACACCAACGCGCAAACTTCTTGATGCTTTTTGGATAAATGCCAAAAACCCCACAATGAATAGCAGGGATGAATGCCCAGAGGTCACGCCCGAACTGGCCCCGTATCTTCGAATCAATTTCTGATGTGGGATGGTGTAGTCATCAACCACATGCGACTATAATCAGCTGTTCTAATCTTCCTCATTGGAAGTCACGTAGAAAAAAAGCGGTGAGTATTTCGAGAAGCTGTTGATCGTGTAATTATCACAGAGCTTTTTCGTCTTTTTGTAAGTGTTATTGATGCATTTGGCCTAGTAAATTTTATATCAGTATACTCTTCCAGGCTCTGAAGAAGGCAATACTGCCGAAACGTCAGCTACTGTTGTATTGTATTCTGTTTTTCTATGCAAGTAAATGTATGTTATATAACAACCTCGCGATTGCTGTGCAAGAAAACGACGCATTCATATTCCTATGCCAAGGTTAAAAGAAAGTCTTTCCGGGGAGCTGAGTACAATGGTAATCTTTCGAACCGCAATTCTTCAATTGAGTGAGCATCTCATTACACTCGCGGAGTAATCTCAATTTGATTCCCAGCAATCGGTTCTCCTCTGACTGCCCTCATTGTTCACGTAGTCGTTTTCGTTCGACGATGTTCAGGTAGACTTCGTATTTTCGGAAGGAGCAGAAAAAAACATGTCATTTCTCTAGTTAAGACAACTTTTTGTCGAAGTGGCAAGACCTCCTTTATTAGTCAGACATATTCTTCTTGCAAATCACGTAGAAATTCCCAGGGTCGACTTTCTTTTAACCTTGGCAATGTTTAATAAATGTGTTTTTTCGACACTAGATACCCAACATTAGGTTGCTGATAAGAAGATTTTTTAAGTCTGTACAAAACGGCTACACCGCGAAATGGTATCGAAAGCCGACTAACAAACACGGATGGGGTTAACATAAAAAACTGGCTAAAAGCAAGGTAAAGCAAAGACCTCGGTTGTGCAATGATTAACACCTAAGCCTCCGGAGAGGGTAGTTGCGGGTTCGAATCTGCTCTGGGAACCGAGTTTTACAAGTATCTCAGCAACATTGTAATTGTATTTCACAAAACGTGCCTTAAGAAAAAATAACAAGCAGTAGATAGTAAGTCAACCTAGAATAGTCCACTAACTTTTCTCCCATCCTTCACACACATAAAGAGCTCTTATAAGATTCATGTCTCGAACAGCCACCAGATATGGAGCTGCAAGTAGTCATTTCTAATGCCTACGAAATGGTGGCTCCTTGAGATTGGTTTTGAGAAAAAACAACTCTCCAAAACGATATTTCTAGAGAGAATAAGGTACGATTCAACTTGCCCTTCATTCACAACGGAATAAGTGTAGCTATAAACCGTTGCTTAAAAAGGCCCGGTCTAGAGAAATCAGTAACAATGATTGGAATACCACCGAACATTCGAAGACGCCAACTAGTTCTCAACCAGCTGTAGGACCGTCTATGTGTAAAATAAAATTGCCTACTTTGCCCCAAATGTGAGACTTGGATAGTACGCATTCCATACGGTGTACCTGATAACTTACAAAGCGTGTGGTGAAGAATACGTTGGGAGAACGAATGACTTTCCGCATCCGTACAAAAGAACATCTAGTTGGGAAACTTGCGATCGAACAGAATAGTCCACTAGGCACGGATGGGACACGAAGAATGACGGAAGAGTTTTCGAATAAAATTCACTATCCTCTATACGAATTCAAAGATTTTTCTTCTCCAAACTCAGAAATTAGTTAATCAAACCCAGAAATGTACCAGAAGTGTTTTGTGATAACGCGTCTCATCGTGTAACCAGGGCCAAACATTCCTCACCCATGTAAGACTTTGTGGAGCTGGTCTCCAACAATTTTATTTATTTCTATAATGCTGAGATATTTGCAAAACTCCGGACCGCAGGTGTCTGCGGTGGGGAATGAGCGCGCTATTGTCCTTTCCGGGGAGCAACGCTTTCACCACCACACGATGTGGGTCTTTATAGAATAGGTATATAAACAGTAAATAAAAAGGTTAAGATTGTGATTATAACTATAGCCTCAGCATAACTGAGTTCAATGCCGATTTGGGCTCACCAGATCAATCCCGTTGACGGGTGATTGCTGATGGCAAGTGATCGATAGAACTAGCTGAGAGACAGGCGAAACGAAGGACCCGCATGGTGTGGTGGTGAACGCGTTACTCACCGTAAAGGACAGTAACGCGTTCGTTCCCCACCGCAGACACCTGCGGTCCGGAGTTTTTTAAATATCTCAGCATTATGGAAGTTATATTTCGCAACATACCCTGCCATTAAAAAGAATAGGCAGTAAATAAAAAGTTGTACCTTATGAGTTTCTATATTATGTGGGACCCACGTGGTGTGGTGGTGAACGCATTAGCCCTCGGAAAGAGTAATAGCGCGTTCCCCACTACTGACATCTGCATCCAAATTTTTGCAAATACCTTAACATCATTGTGGTTGTAATAATAATACCTTGCCGAGAAAAAATCGTATTATGCAGCAAATAAAATATTAACACTGTGGTTCTTATATTGTTTCATAAATCTTACTATGAGCTAAGATAAAGCGAAATAACTGCTTTGACAATTCTTCGTATTCTTGTTTAGCAAACACGAGGTGTTATTTTTATTCTTTATTCACGAACAAGCTCACGTTTCGACGGATTTCGCCTTCCTCAGAGCCTGGAAAAGGTCAAGTTGACAGCAATCTATTCGGCCAAACACCTCCATAACCAAACAGAGAAAACGCTGAACCAAGATTTCAATCACATTGAACACAGCTTTGCACACTCACCGCTTTCTGTGAGGCTTCCACTGAGTATGTCGCGTGGAGACCAACCGCACAGAGTTCACACGGAAGCGTAATATGCCCCTCCCATCAAAATAACAGCCCTATATACTGCCCAATATCACGCATGATAATGAGGCATTCTTCCCTGCGGTTCATTTCCGGATTTCTGGAATTAATCCAGAACGCCTCGAGAGTTTTGCGCACTTGTGTTCTCGATTCCTGCGCGAGGGCAGGTCTAGAGAATTCGGCAAACGTAGTTGAAATGCCACCGAGCAATCTTAGACGCCAACTAGATCGTAACGCCTGTATGACCGTCTATGTGCAACGCAAAATTGCATAGTTTGCCTTAATGGTAGAGACGGTGATTGCATGAGCTCGAGTACGGTTTATCTGATCTCCTGTAAGACGTGCGGAGACGAATACATTGGCGAAACGGGCAGACCCCTCTGTGTCCGCATAAAAAGAACACCTAGTCGGCAAACGTAAACCAAGTACCCCACTAGGCACGCATAGGACCCAGAGACATAGCGGAGAGGACTTTGAAGTACGTGTCAAGATCCTCGCGCAGGAATCGAGAACACAAGTGCGCAAAACTCTCGAGGCGTTCTGGATTAATTCCAGAAATCCGAAAATGAACCGCAGGGAAGAATGCCTCATTATCACGCGTGATATTGGGCAGTATATAAGGCTGTTATTTTGATGGAAGGGGCATATTACGCTTCCATGTGAACTCTGTGCGGTTGCTCCACGCGGCATACTCAGTGGAAGCCTCATAGAAAGCGGTGAGTGTGCAAAGCTGTGTTCAGTGTGATTGAAATCTTGGTTCAGCGTTTTCTCTGTCTGGTTATGGAGGTGTTTGGCCGAATAGATTGCTGTCAACTTGACCTTTCCAGGCTCTGAGGAAGGCGGAATTCGCCGAAACGTCAGCTTGTTCGTGAATAAAGAATAAAAAATAACACCTCGTGTTTGCTCAACAAGAATACGAAGAATTACTTGATCAGTGCCGAGGTTAATAGAAAGTCGGACGTGGGAATTGCTTTGACAGTTCAGCAGTATTTTACCGTTTCTTTCGAGCTAGAGACTTGAGGTGAGGAATCTGTGAAGTAAATTGACATGGTGCTCACTAATGACATTGCATTGTATTGCGGGAAATAAATGGTTATTAGGAAGAAATTTTTTTAAAAAAGCCATCAAGTGCACAGAATGTTGGTACTGTGTTTTAGAGCGCAACAGAGCGTTTTTCATGAACCAATACATATTTCTGAAAGTACGATTTTTGAGGCCTAGTTATTCATTCTTGCTTAGACTCGTTAAGGAAACTATCGGGCTTGAACTCCCTGCGCATTTATTGTAAGGAATTCATTAGGAAATGTTTCCGACATCCTTGTTAGCGCAACAGTCCGCTTTTTTGCACACCTGGATGAAGACGGTCTAGCAACAATTTCCAGCAGTGGAATGGATTTGATAATAGAGTGACTCTATAGATTTTATTTCAGAAACCGACTTTACTTAAACCTAAGTATGACCAATCAACCCGTGTTTAAATTGTTCAGCTTAAACGAGGGTTGATAAACAAATTTTATTCGGCTAACATTTCTGCGTCTTCGGCTTCTTCAGAGCTTATGATCCAAGTTGATTCCCACAGTTCATCTTACCATCGATGTGGTGTCTTGGTCGTCGTACCGAATGGGATCTTCTTCGTTGAAACACCACTCAAATAAGGCAATGTCATCAGGCAAAGCGCTTTTATACAAGGCCATTGTTGCTGCTATGATTATCAAATGATAACGACTTGTATTTTCCGCGCAATTATCTTGAAGAGAATGCGACTCGATACAACGACGAAGACACCACATCGACAGCACAAAAAAATCGTGGATATCGACTCGGATCATTGGCTCTGACGAAGACAAAGACGTCGAAAATGTAGCCGAAAAAAATTTATTTATTTAAAAAAGTCAATTTCCATCCTTAACACCTCTAGCAAGTCGTAGTATCCTTTTTTCTTTTGAATATCGAACTGTTGTATATTGTAAGTAGAATGTAAAGTTGGTAAATCCCACTTACCAGCCCAAAAAATTGTCCTTGACTTAAAACTTCTAGTAGCTTTGTCAAAATACACTTTTCACTTAGTTTCTTCCAATTCTGAATGGGACTTTTTAGGTGTATTAGTTGACGCCACCTACAAATTGTATGTATCTTTTGTCTTACCTGAGGAGAGTCGCTGTGAATATCAGGTCTTCAGAAGACAATACTTTTACGGTATATCGTTTTGAAGTTATTACGCTTTTTTTCGTTCTCACTTTTATGTTCCTGTTATAGAATGAGACTAGCTAACCGTCAGGGACAATTAACAAAAGGATTTCACATGAACATGCAATTTAGCCCATTTTCAAACGTTAGCAATTGATGCATTAACAATGTTATCCCAATAAAATGCCATGAGGTGCAATTATTTGCGAGGATGATGAGAAGACATCCTCATATTTCATCAGGTCTGTAATAGAGTGCTCAACAAGAGGGGGGATTTTAGTCGGTTGGAATAGCGTATTAGGTAAGGATTCGAAATGTTTACTTTTGATCGAATTGTTTCTCGATAAAAAATACGACCTGATGTACAAACAATTCATACAATACTTTATTTGCAGTTTTTGCTGGTATTTCTATTCTATCCTCTAAAGAGATTACTGCCTCATCATTGCTGGAAGGTGTTCCTGGATGCCTGGCTGCGAGGGTGCAGCGGTGGGATTCCTCTTCCAGGAGGATCTCCCAAGCTGAGAAAGAGTCTGGCATTTTTTCCATCAAGAAGAGCAAATCGACACCAGGATCCACCATCGTCCTGGTATCAAACTAGTGCATGGTGGCAAATCTCCCTCTGATCCACAAGAGCTGCAACTGCCAGTAGTGGTGACGATCTTGTCGACCTGGGGGCAGACTTTGTCCAGGCTGTCCTCGGGACTTCTGAGGCCACAAGGCCTAAACCAGCAAATCTCCGGAGAATGAAAATTATGTTGGGGCCCGCACTATCAGTGAAGACCGGACATCCAAGTATCCAAGTAAGTATTCTGTTCTCTAGATGTGTAGCGCAGTGGCAGTGTTCGCGTTCATTACTAGGGCGGCCCCATCTACCTATGTTAGTGGCTCGACACCCCATGGAGGTCGGCAAGCCTCTCATTCTTCCGGGATATTGAAATTGGCACCAGAATTAGCTGGGAAATGTTCACTCTTTACAAACCAAGGGGAGCACGCTCCAGCACAACTATCCCAGGATTCCAGGAAGAATAAAGTCAGCTACCACTTTGCGCCGCTCATAACGAAGACGCGAATCCTTAAGCAAGCTTGACCAACAGAAAACTTCGAAGACATTCGTGGATTATAAACGCGAGAAAACGACTAGGACATGAGAAGTGCCGGGAACCGCACAGTAGATGCGAAAAAATGAATCGCTTAAAATAAGTTAAAAAATAACAGTTAAACAAATACCTTGTTGGATTATTAAGATTGCACGAGGTAGATAAAGATGTTTATTCGGCTAACGGTTCGACGTCTTCGACTTCTTTAGGGTCGATAATCAGAGCCGATAGTCCACAGTTTTTCGTTCTGTCGATGTGGTATCTTCGCCTTTGTACCGACACGAATCTGCTTCAGTGGATCATCGCTAAAATGAGGCAATCTTACTTGGAAGCCTTGTTTTACACAGAATGGTTGTTATTAGTATGACTATCCTTTGATAATAATTTGATTTACAGTGAGTACTACTATGATGCAGTCGGCATTATGTTAGCCAGCAGATAGCGAATAGCAAAACAATTTTATTCAAACCGACGGTCATTTAACCTCGATAGCAATAATGAATGCATTCATGGATTGTTAAGCTAACACAAGATTGGTAAAGATGTTTTTTTCGGCAAATGTTTCGACGTCTTCATCATCATCGGAACCGATGGTCCGAGGGGATGGTATACAATTATTAGTCTTCTCGATATAGTACCAGGTAGGTAATGATAATTGCTACCTAGGGCTAAATGACGGCCGGTTTGAAAATTATTTGTTCACCAAATGTCGTATAGCCTACTATACAATTTTCGCATGAGTAGTAGTTTATTGATTGGGCAAGATTGCTCTCTTCGCAATCTCGAGATATTCATCGTAGTGCTTTTCCAAATAGTCAAGAAGATAACCGCTGGTCCTTGCGGATTGAAATACTGCCACACTGCTAATAGGTTATTGCCAGAATTCACGTATTGTTTTCTGGGCTTCCAGATGGAGATGCCGAAGGTTCTCTTAGTTGGAAAACGCTGCTAGGGAAATAACCGTCGCGCAATATCGCACATTATTGTACTTCACCCAGAAGCGCTTGCCACAGTGAGGCTACAAGCCATTGGGTAGAGGTCATATTTTTCTATTAGGAGTTGATTCTCGACAGGGTTCGGTTGAAATACTTGCCACTTCCCTACAGCGTGATAATAACTCTTTAGCACTATGCCATCTTGACATATGCTTCTCCAGAACTCTCTACCGTTTCTCTGTTCCTTCTCTCCCTTTCGAATGTATGAAATATAATGGATGCTTTGTTGTTCTATGCATAAAAGAATTTTGGACACTTATTCTGAAGGTTTGTTGCTTTTGTTATAAATACAAAATAAATGTTTTTATGCGTTTCACCCCCTCAAAACTGAAGCTTCAAAAGAGCAAATGGATTCCCAAGTATTTTCAGGAATTCTACGACGATCATCACTTATTAAAGCGGCGTATGACATTTTGGTAATACAAAAATAATGTAACTAAATGACCGACCAATTATTGATATTGACATTTTGTACTACTTTTTTTTCGCTCTAGGCCGTAAACCGCTACCTTCTTTTCATCTTAAAGCACAAATTCTGGTGGCTTGACGACTATGAATACTATCACAACAGTCCAGAGTTTTGCAAATATCTCAACTTCGTTGAAGTTATATTTCGCAATATACCCTGCCATCAAAAAAGAGTAGGCAGTAAGTAAAAAGGTTAAAATTGTGATTATAACTATAGCCTCAGCTTAACTGGGTTCAATGCCGATTTGTGCTCCCCAGATCAATCCCGTTCGCGGGTGATTGCTGATGGCAAGTGATCGATAGAACTAGCTGAGAGACAGGCGAAACGAAGGACCCGCATGGTGTGGTGGTGAACGCGTTACTCCCCGGAAAGGACAATAGCGCGTTCGTTCCCCACCATAGGCACCTGCGATCCAGAGTTCTGCAAATATCTCAGCTTCGTTGAAGTTATCACAACAGCGTTTTCATTCTTAATAGTTTTGATATTAGGCATAGTTTTGACACTTACGAGTTCCTCATCAGACTCTGATGTGGACGCCAATTTAGGGTTAGCTTGTCGGTCACTATCTAAAAGGCTTTCACATTGGAGGCTTCCCCGAATCACCTTCCATGTGGTTCCCAGTGACTCAACTGCGGGATTATCGTCGAGTTGTCATGTAAGATACAACGTGCGCATGCGTATAGGTTGATCCGGTCCAACTTACACACGGATTTCGTCAACTGAGCTCACCTATATCTTATGGTAAGAACACGGTCGCTTGTAGGTCCGCTTCCTACTCTCTAACAACATGTGCCGTGTAGTATCATCAGTAGTGATATATGGACTACTCACATGAGATTCTTTGTTTATAAAAGTGATAGTCAGCAAGATGTTTTTTACGACATCATCGACTCAAAAGAAGATGACTCCACTTACAGTTAATATCATTTCTCTAAGTGGTAAACATGACGAAGAGCTGGGAAAACGTCTTCTAATAGATCTGTTTCTACTTTTATGACCACTATAGTATAAAATGTTCATAACAGAACACACATAATCTTAAACCTAAAAAAGCTCACTAAACCTACAGTTTTGCAGAATATGCACCTTTTTTTCTTTCACGTAGACGTACACAAGATACCAACATCTTCTCTAACCCCCCGTCCGCCTGCTATCAAGATATCATGGAAAAAATCAGTGTAATCAAAACGCTTGTGAGATCACATCAAAGGTCCACCATAAGACACAACTGTTCTGCCGTCCCGTTAAGGGAAAGTTCTCTAAAAACGCGACACTAGCTCGACAAAGTTATTTGACTCTGGGTAGTGCAAATACCCGACAAGGCAGAAAGGGAATATCGAACTTGGTAAAAAAAATCTTAGGAAATATCCGTTTTGCTGGAAATATCGTAATGTTTTCAACGAGTGCCTGCAGAGTGAAGACTACGCTCTTGACCAGAATTTTTTATCACTGCTATTCTTTGGTATTTTAGAAGCGAATGGAGAAATGACGATAATGAAGACTCGATTGGATTTCCCGAATCCTGTCTTGTTACTGCTTCCCACCCGCTCTCGATTTTCTCCGAAATGAACTTGAATAGTTTTGGCAAGATGCTATTGGCGACTAGAGCAAAGCCGACATGCGCATTGATGGAGAGTTCCGATTAAACTTCCGTTTGCCTTTTCGAAAACTATCACTGACGCAGTGTGGTGGTCGATGATCTCAACAAGGCGAAGAAAAGCTAAAATTGCGGAGAAGGAAGCAAACAACTTTCATGAAAAACTCATACCGCAGAGGAAATCAAACCAAAAATTAGTGTTTCAGTGGTTGCAAAAAAAACCTTTATTTGTGAACGAATACAGTTTAATGAACGTGGCCCGCAGCTTTAGAGCGGAGGTGCACGGCAAGGAAAGAACGGCCATTTCGTGCCTTCCAGTGTAATACTTTTAACCTAAGCACTATTGTCAACAGGTCAGTTCTTACTAGTTTGGAAGAATGTTGTGGATAAGAAAGGATAAATAAATGAGCAGCGAAGAATTTTTTTGATTTTCGTGATTTTTTTAGCGATTTTTTTGAAGTTGTCTTAAGTTTGTAAAATTAGTAACTGTTGATTAAAATCACTTCATGATCTTTCCATGTGGTTGATTATCTAATGTTCACTCATCGCAATGATTTCAATGATCCTACCTTGGAACACCAAGACTGATAATAACCCTAGTTGATGCTATGATTAACTTCTGGCTCATGACTACGAGAAATTCTAGCACCATTTTCTATTCAAATGATATGCTGCTATAGGTAAGGTACTTGTTCTTTGAAGTTAGCAACCTCTCTCACAGCTTTCATAGACAGCAGTCTACTCCCATGCAACTCTGTGCCATCACGGTTGATAACTATTCGTGGTATTAATATGTTCCAAATTAAATTCCTAGGGAGGAATCTCATATTACTTATCAATTTATCAGTTTAAGCCGAGCGAGTTAACGAACCACGTTCGAAATCCACAGTATCCTTAAGTTGTGATGAGACGGACCGTAAACCACTGAGAGGACAATAACAGTCATTGAATACCTTGAGATGCCAGTCAACAGAAAGATTCATCTTTTTACATTCGTTGTACCCTCAATTTCTTGCATGAGTTTTATTTTAAAGTTTAAGCAGAATTTATACACTGCTAATGGGATTCAATACGCTGATTTTCACGAATCCATTGCATTCACTGTTTTCGCCATCTAGTGAACATTTGTTTAGCATCATAAAACTTTTTTCTCTTTCCTCTTACAGTTCCACATATCGTCGAAAACTAATCTGTGTCGAAACGGCCTGGGTTGCTTATAGATGGAAATCGAACCCTCAGCACAAAAAAGAATTGTTTCCCCATTCTCTGAGTTTTGTAGCGATAAAAGTGAAAAATAGCTATTAGTTTAGCATGCGGCTGACTTTTAAAAGATGTGAAAAGGTGGATCCACAAGATTTATTATCCAGAAAATGAAATTTCTAGTAGGAAGACGCATTTCGCAAGTTACGAATTCCGATTTGTGAGACTCTTCTTTAAGCTTTCCCAATCTATTTATTTATTTGTTTTTTTTGTTAAGAAACTGCTAAATAGTTCACCTTCTGTTTTGTCATACAGTTTTAATAAAAACCACTTGTATTTAGGATGCACATCACATGAAATTCGTTATAATTGGTGGTATTCAAACAGTAATAGGTCACTCACTTCATACTTAAAGTAAAGGAGAAGAGGATAAAGCTCTCGGCGTGGTTCACTCCCCTGAGGAATGATCCATGCACTACTTCATGAAGCATTGTTAGAGGGGGCTAAATACACATCTGGCCTATACAATGACTCGCGATGGCCTACCGAGGTATCGAGTCAGTGCTGCTGTCCTCCCAGTCAGGTCTGGTACCAATCTGCTAACCACCGAGAGATGGAAGGTTTGGTAAGCATGGGCTGCGCGATCGAACCCATATGTACTCTAGGACACCTCTAACCACCACGTTGGACGCACCCTTACTGAAGCCTCATATTTTAATTTCCAATCATGATTTCATTTCGGTTTTGCCTTTTACAACTTAAAATGCACGTGTAAGTTCAAAAGCTTCCTTCTTGCTTGGCGTAAATCACTGTGAGCTTAGGTATATTTATTTAAAGTTGTGAACCTACGTAATACTCTAGTACGTATGATGGATATGGGCGACAAGTGGTG
The DNA here is from genome assembly GCA_018806985.1 of Angiostrongylus vasorum. NCBI lineage: Eukaryota > Metazoa > Nematoda > Chromadorea > Rhabditida > Metastrongylidae > Angiostrongylus > Angiostrongylus vasorum. The sequence continues at coordinate 21,720 of JADANN010000231.1, forward strand.
CAATTATGGTGATGCCGTTCAATAGTGCGAGGGGTGTGGTTCACGTCTTAGGCTAAAAGAGCCCTATCATCCAACAGCGGTCAGGCAATCAGTATCACACATGTCTGCTGAAAGCTCTTTTCAAGCTGGGAAGGTTACGAATCCTTGTATTGAAGAGTTGGGAAAGCTTTTTGCTCGGCTATCATAGTATTTCAGTGAGAGTCCATTCGACCAGCATCCAACGAATTTTAAAACGAAAACAGAAGCCCTCAAGTCGTTGCCAAATCCACACACGAATCCGAGAACTTTCTTAGGTAACGGGTGTAAGAAAACAAATCGAATAGAACAATTCCTGAGAGCCGCACAATAAATCTGAAGGCAGATGATGTAGAAATAAAACAAATGCATGGAGATCAACGCACATTTGTTGCAAACTGGTTTTTGATGAGATTCTATGAGCTCTAACAATACGTGTAGAAGCGACAGATAGGTGCTCAGTTCGTCAACATCCGTATACTTATTTTCCCACCATCGTCTACCTCTCGTTGAATTCTGACATATTTTGATTCTTCTAGGTTGTCCAGCTTTTTTTTGTCAACTTGAATGACAAGGAGCCGAATCGTTGCATTTTACGACTATTTTTTCATTATTAACGATAAATAAATGAATGCTATACATATCCGTCACATCATTTACAGTTCTCTTCAATCGTAATTCAATCAACACGAAGCTAGTACTATTTTCAGCTTTCTAGTGATTTTGAAAAACACGAGACATGATTATATCATGGAACTGGTGTTAAAACGGATTCTGCCTTAGCTCTTCGCAAAATATGTGTCGCTGGTGGTCTCGGATTCACCGTATCCTCTTTGTGCCTTGCTACTGAACGTTGTATAGCTACGATCGCTTATGTGACATACGAAAAGGCATGTTCCATTTATTTTTAGAACTTTTCATTTAGCAAAAAGATTCAGCGATGTTTAAACCACATTAATTTTTAATCTCGAGAATAGAAGAGATTAAAGCTTCCGATGGAATTTCCTAATATTTTGAATAATCTTCCAAAATAATTCATTGTGAATAACCAAGTTAGTTTTTCATTTGAATTTCTCCTCTTTTATGTGGGTATATAGATCAGAATAGTCAGGCGCAATCTTCGCATACTTGTACCCTGGTTCAATCGCGATCAATCGCACATGTAGTCTTTCCACAGTTGAAACCAGATAAGTTTATAAACAATCCTGTTAAAGCCATCAATCTAATTAAGTCCAGTGGTTGTTATAGCGAACATAGAATATGAATGTGAGTGTTATTTTGATAGTGAAGCAAGTGATTTCCTTCAGATCCTATACTTCACCTTTATTTGATTGTAGATGACAGGGGGCGAATAGCACAATGGTAGTGATGTCCGTTATCACAAGCATGGTGCTAGTTCGATTCCGTTCCGGGCCAACCAAGCCTCTCATCCCTCCGGGGTGGAGAAATTTGTACTTGTCTGGGAAAAAAATCACTCTCTGAAATCCAATTGGGATCGCTCCAACCCGGCTATCTCAGGACTCAGGGAGAACTGCTCGACTAGCATTCTATGACATCCAAGACTTTTCTTGTTTGTATTTTTTAGGATCAAAAAATTTTCGCGACCATAATTTATGGAATGGATATGATCGCACTTTTAATACTCATCGCGTTGTATTTCAGTGATGTCTTAGCGATTCTGTTGTTTATTTATGAAAGAACAATGTTCTGGAGCAGTGACAAGAAAACTGGAGTCATATTTCTCCTGGCTTATATCGTTTGGAACGCTCGGTGGCGCAGTGATTTGAGGCGCCTTGCAATGCAGATGGGTTCGATCCCAGCTCCCAGCCCCACCAAGGTCTCCATCTCTCCGGGGTCGGCAAATCGGTGCCAGACTTGTCCGGGAGAATAGCAGCACTGGCTCAATACACAGCGACCACCGCGAGTCATTGTACAGGCCAGATATTCATTGAATGGCCTCTAGCCGTGTTCAATGAAGTCAATGCATGGCGCATCCTCCAAAGATTGATCAATGCCGCGAGCTTTGTTCTTCATTTTTTTGTATCATTTAGTTTGCCTAGTATATTTCACCATTATTTCATTCGTATTCCAAGGCACTCTTGCGGGTTCACAGTTGAGAGTATCATCAACTCGATTCTAGTCACGTGAAAATATCGCAACGACACGTCTAATGACACCTGTCATGCTCGTGGTGACACTTCTCACCACACCATCACAATGGGTGAGTTCGTGTCATTTTTTTTCGCAAGTGTTGTTGATAGCTCTTTTCATTTTTTATCCATTTTTTATCCAGTGTGAGTTAAAAAATAGGTTAGTATTTGAATTTATCCATCAAAGACAGGGCTGCATACGACAACACAACTTTCTTAATTACATTCATTGATAGAATTCAATCAAGACATCCACGTAGCTGTAATCGATATGCACATTTTCCTTTTCAGGATAGTAGCTTCACTTTTGTAGTAATGAGTGCAAAAAGGTTTGGTTGTTTTATTTTTAGCTACCTAATCTGGACGGGGAAACTGTGGTTGCCACGAAAACTCTCGAAGAAGTTGTAATTTTTGCGCCGTGCTCCGAATATCAGGCTATATTTTGATTAGGATTGTTTCCTTACAAGTAAGGTTTTGTAGGGCGATTAGAGACTTACTTCTACGGATTTTTTCAGACGGAATTTAATGCATGAATTAAACCGCTAAGAGGAATTAAATCACTAAGAGAATCTGGTTTCTTATGCTAAGGAAATGTAAGGAAAACTTACTTTTCACCACCATGCCACTCTTTGTTCAGACTATTTCCTAGCATTCGCACATTATTTTACAAGCCTCTCTAATACGGGCCTTTCGAATAGCAAGAGCTATTATTAACTCTCTCGAAGTCGTAGTTTGATCTATGGAATAAGAATATCTTTTTTTTTCGAAAGGCTGATATTTTCTGTAATTCTACCTGTGTATCTGTGCGTGGGTGCACTTGTTCCGGGCTGTCTTCTGCACATCGATTCGGCGGAAAGAATCAAATGAATGGGTCGTATTTAGCATGCTATTCAAGCTTGCCTCCAGCGAATAATCCTCACATCTATTCCGAGAGAGCCACTTTATATTTATTCTGAACAATAGATTCAGACAGCCTACCCATACCTTTCTTCTAACTACAACAATAAAAATAAATGGCTTCATAAGTCTTCGTCTTTCTCGAGTGAGTCAATCTGCAGAGGAACTCTTGCACACGACAAGAAACATTTAGTGATTCATACTCGAGTTAGTAAATGATTAAAGGTTGATAGAGGTAATGCATACGTTCATAGAAGTGTCTCTGTCTCTAATAGTTTCTCTTCAGTTTTTAACTAAGCAAGTCCCACACTCATTCTCGACACATCAGTTCAATACGACCGTCTTTTCAAGCTATTAGAGCAATTTTCTCTAATTGCTTTATGCTTTTGAGTGGTCAGGTTGTCACATTTAGTTTTGAATTCAAAAACTAAATGACTCGACTTGACGTCTTATTGCTTCGCATTGGTAGAGGAAAATTCCTGACCATGGTATTGTGATATAAATATACCAAAAGAATTTGCAAAACTGGGAAGCACAGGTGTACTTCAAACTTTCATTCCCGTTGACGGGTCACTGCTGATAACAACGTTATGGCAAAAAAAGTGGCTGAGAGAAATGCAAAGCAAGGGCCTCGATGGTTCAGCGGGTAACATGTGAGCTCTTGGAAGGACTGATTTTGGGCTCGAAGCCCACTTAGGGTTCCGTGTCTTGCAAATATCTCATTATGGTTGTGGATAAGACCGGTCAAAACCACCACTATAAAAAATATACTTTCCGATCTTTCTTGGCTAGTTAAAACCTAGTTATAAATGCGTTAAAATCCCATTATGACGGTTTTTTGTGGGCTATATAGCATAGTACTTGGAGGTGTCTTGCAATTCTTACGTGGTCACGATTTCTTTTCCATGATTCACCATCACATCTACTATGCGGGTCCGAGAACTTCTTGCATTCGGTTCGTTTTCCTCGCACTCATCCTTCACAATGGTCTCCGAACATTTCGCATGTTGTTTCGGCTGCTGCTTGGATTTCGTCTCCTTTATGAATGTCATAGAGTGCTGGTCGAGTCGACTCTCCTTGCAGTCTTGGAAATAGCCTAGCTAAGGCGTTCCCACGTGAATTGAGCAAGAGGATATCGGCCGAACCAGCATCTTACTTCCTGAAGGACTGCATTACTCTAACTACTGCGCTATCCTCCCGATCCACTATCTATTCATGAATTAATAACAATCTGTTTGTGAAGATAGGAACACTGACTTGATGCATTGGCAGGCCACTAAAGCTCATTGTGGCCTGACATGGTTTCAATCATTTCTATCAATGGAATCTAATGCACGTCCATCCCTAAAGGAATGATTAACGCAGAAAGCTTTATTGTTTCATTATCTAATATTGTTTTAGCGGCTACCTAGTATATTTGTCAAAAGTGTAGTTCAAAATCACCGTCGTTTACCGTTTTATTAGTTGTCTACAATTCTGTTCTCAAAATCGCTAACGATCGAATGGTTCAACTATTACTTTTCTACCGATGTCGACATCATTGCAGGGCTCGCTTGTAAGAGAAAATTAATGAGTATGCTTGGTAATTTGTAATTAGAATCGCTGGAAATCACATTAACATCCTCTAACGTCACAATCCGATGAGCTAACAAGCTGGTTGACCAGAAATCATAGTTGACTATTTATTCACCAGGGTGAACTTTGGTCATGTAGATTTTAAAACAAGTTAATATTTTTTATTTTATTTTGCATGACCGGTCATCGGATCTACTGTGTGGATCTCAGCACTTCTTGCATTCGATTCGTTTTCCTCACGCATTCATCGTCCACGACGGTCTTCGAACACTTCGCGTATTGTTTCTCCTGCTTGAGGATTTCGTCCTCTTTATGAATATCGTAGACTACTAGACCAGCCAATTCCTCTTATAGTCTTGGAAATAGCCGGGCTAACGCGTTCCTACGCGGATTTGAGGGAACGTTGGGACGGGGATCGAACTAGCGTCTTTTGCTTCATGATCGACCGCACCACTAACCACTGTGCTATCCCCGCCCCCAAATACCGCTATTAAAAACTAATAGTAGCAGTAGCAATAAAATAAGCGCCAACGGCGGAGCTAATGAAAACATGCTATCGCGGATCATATGAGAGCATCTTTTTCTCCGTTTCTTCTTCTTTTTTTTGCCTAATGCATTCATGAAAGTTATCTGCACATTCTTTATGCTGCTACACATGAAAAACTACGCTAAAGAATAAGTGTTTCTGTGACAAAATTCCCATGCTGAAGCCTGCCTGGGCTACAATGTTGTATTTGTGTAAGGATGAATCCCTCTTTTTTGAAATATTTTCGCCTACATTAGTAGGCATTAAGCAATGCCTACTGAACAATTAAAATGTAATTTCTACAGTATCAAAGTAGATTACTAGTGAAATATATGGATTTTTCACTTCTACAAGTCATTTGCTTGCAAGCATTCGTCTGTGCTCTCCTCAAAAGACGTTTGCATCGACTGGTTGATGTGAAAGAAAAGTGGTTAAGAATGATACCTGTTGCCCCAGTACAAAAACAGTTGATTAGTTGGGATATCTCTGATGTTCTCCCCATTCTCCTAACATCAGCTATGTTAACTTCGTTACTATTTGGATTTTGCAAGAAAAATTTTCGGCGAAATAGATTCACTAGTGCAAACCCAGTATTAATCTACTTTGCAATTAATTATCTTCAAAGTCGTTGACTAACTGGTTAAACACTGTTTGTCACTTGTTGTGTGTAATCTGGTAAATGATCAAGTGATTTGAGCGGACATTTGTGAACTCTCAATTGATCTCTGTTTTTCTTCAGAAGGACATGAAGAGCACCATAACTTTTGTACGACGTGGCGGCTAGATGCTGTGAAGCAGCGAAGTAGTTGTTTCTGAATTGTCGGTCTATGCCATTATATAGTCAATTCACTGTTCATTTTCAATTTCAATTCAAGAGCTTCATGAAGGAGATGTATTTGCTGGCCCTTACGAACCTGCTGGGGGCTGAAAACTTACTGTATATCCTAATATACACCTTCTTACCAAAATGAGCTCGGTGGAGCGCTGAGGCTGATGACATTAATGTGGAAAATAACACCCAGTTGTTTCCAACAAATTGATAAACTAAACCGTTGTAATGGATTTAGCATTTTCTGGATGAAAATATTACAAAAATAAAGAAAAAGCTTATATTCTAGCCACACAATCGTGTTATGGATATCGTGTTTTTGCAAATTACTGCATTCAAAACATCGGAATCCAATGTTCTTCTTCAGCTACAATCGCTCGATCTGTAGCGCTTTTTTCATTTGACGCGATGCATGACTATTTGAGCAAGTCTTTTTTGTGGAGTAGCGAGGAATCCGTGGCGTGCCATTTCTAGATCCTTATGAAAGACAATCGCTGTATGAATCGTTGACCAATGCGAATTGGACTAAAGTTTGCCACTTTGCGATGAGATTTATTTCTGGCTTATGAGATTAAATTTTTGGTGTTGCTTTACTCTTAGTTCAGTTTGAAAATGTCTAGCTCTTACTAACGTTGGATGACTCTGTTTTTGCTGAATGAATCAGCAAGAGTTGAACATTGCGTTTCAAAGCCCACAAAGATCAACCCTGTGACACAATGAGGCACTAAGCCAACCGTTAGGGAGGAAAATGATTGCTTCCTCCATTTTTAACAAGGAATAAAGGATAAAACATGAACCGTTCAGCATTCATCAATCCCGTAAATGAAACGCAAATCCGGATTCTTTAAGAAGTAGAGGTGACTGAACACGTGTTTGGCCTATCCAGTGACTTTCGGATGTCTACCGATGTGCCAGCTCAAGGTTTTCCTTCTTCGAGACTAATCCAATATCCATTTACCACTCAAGATAATTGAAGCGGTTAGCTTGCCTAACGCGTGGGATTGAACTAACGAACACATTTGTGTTGCAGACTACTGTGCTAAATGGAGCCTACCACTTTTAAAGCAGTGGTTATTTTCAGGTTTCATTGTTGCGAGTTATGACGTTTGTGTTGGCCATCGTGCTACCGTATTTCCATTTTCAAATTAAACGTTCGCTCTTACGTATTTCACGTCTACAACGATGTTTTTCTGAGCACTTCGCATTGGCCGATACCAACACTGTAAATCACGTTCAAGATACCTATTTTGAAAAGCTAAGGAGGCAATGGCATTCTCATGCTGTTCGTCTTTAACTACGGTCTACGACGCTCCTAGCACTGAAATTCCACTTTTCATTTCCTTGTTTCTCTAAACGTTGAATGTTAGTCATTCTGGATTTTCAGTTGCATAATTGATTTTTGATGAGTGGAACTTTTCAATAATGATGTTGTTTCTTTTATGTGCATGTCAATTGTTGTTTACATTTCGATACTGTTTCGTACTTGCTTTTGCAAGAAGAGAAAACTGAAGATAGGAAATTCCTTGCATTGATCTTACAGCACTAGTTGGATTTTCCACGTCGATGGATAGTTTGTCTGGTATATTTAGTCCCATTTTTTTCACGACTTGTTGATTTATGATGTGTTTTAATTCAGGCAGTGCACTTCTATTTCGTGCTATTACAGTCCTTTCGATGCAGTTCTAGTGAGCCGTGGCCTTCTTTTCATTCAATTTGAGAGAATAGTCACAGTTTCCGCTCGTCATCGTAAAGATATCAATGGACAAAATTCCAAATTACTCAGAGTTGTCCCATTTCGATTGAATCAGCTTTAAAAAGGCCAATATTCACTATGATGGCATTTTAGCACTTTCGAGAATGTCGTCTCCACTTGTTAAGATCTTCTTAGATTCGAATGTGGTAAAATCGTACACTCTCCAGATTACTGTATCTGTTTCTTTTTTGAAATGTCCTAACGTTGAGTTTGATCGTCGGTCCGATTGCCCATCTCATTCGTGTCATCTTTACTATCTGCGTCAATTGTATCATCTATAGTTCCTTTAATATACGAAGGATTCGAGCAACAACCACTAAAATTTACGTTCATTCTCATTGTTTCCATCATGGTTTCGGCATAAAACAGTATTATTTTCATCATTGCTGTCGAGAAAGAGTTCGGTAGCCACAGTGGCTAGAGAAGTTTGCAATTCAAGCATGGCCGCTGTTTCGCCTTCATGTAACAACCATGCTACCATCCAAAGTCTGGTGACTTCCTGTGATGAAGATCGGTGAACGTTCTAGCAGAGCCGCCCCAGTATACCAGTGAAAATCTGATCGAACAGGTTTAAACAAAATTCATGTAAAAGCCGGAATTCCCAAGTAGTGGCCGATCCTATTCGAAAAACTGCGGACGTTCATAGACAACAGATTTAAGGTAACCAAATCGATGATTGAGAGACGGATGAAGGAGATTTTTTGATAGTTAATTTCGCAAATTCTTCTTGTTTTTTTGGGCATATGCAATCATTGTGATCAAAATAATTCCTGCCAAATATTACACTTACCCGTTGTTAGATAAGCAGATATTCTGCGCTGAAGACTCTGCATACTTTCGAGCTGCTTGTCGAGGGCTACGAAATTTGACATGAGTCTTACATGTTTGTGGAGACTACGGACAACATCCCATGTACTTTCCAGTTACTTGATTGCACGTTTTGAAGCTTTTGCCCTATTCAACATGCAGGATACAATTGGCACATACGTAAATACACCCACTTACACACGCATGAATAGGATTCGATTCATTCACCTACGAGTCCCAGTAGCTCATATAAGTACATGGTCGCGTTTTTTTTCTTCTTTAACTCACCCTTTTCTACTTATACATAAATTACAAAGAACAAGACTCATGGTTTGCGTAGTTTGACAAGACTTGAGATTCCCCCATCCGGAAGAAATCCGTGTCTGATTCGACACACTTCGACACAAACAAACATTACGCATTTTATTTGAACAATTTCATCTCTCTGTTGCAACTATATGCAGAAAAAAAACAAGGAACGCTTTTTTTTCAGATAAAGGAGGAAGTAGTTTTTTTTCCTGAAAACTTCGTTGGGAAAACTTCGTTGTGATCTGTAGAATGACGATACTCTTCGTTTTCGTTTACTAGCGGCCCTTGTGAAATGGTACACTCTCATGAATTTCGCGGAGATTTGCTATCGGTACGAGCGCATGTTTTCACATCTTGGCACCCACACCAGTAAATAACAATATTGCTATTCAGGCTCACTAAGAAAAAACTTTAGTGGAATTTGGAAGCAGACGATATAGCATTAACATATTTAGCTTCAAATTTTTCATATATCACCTGATAATTGATAATACTATGTGGTCGTCTGTTAAGCATTGCCCGTAATCTGTTTAATCACAAAGCGACTCAATAGGATGTTATCAAAGCTCTGATTCGTTCATATCATGCATAAGGTCTTTCTGTGTGCTCAAATCGCCTGATGGACGGTAGGCAAATTACGATTTCGGTACCAAGTTGTTTCATAGTTACTGCTTTTGGAAAGCGGTTATCGACTAATAACTGCTGTAAACCTAGAAACTTCTTCGTTGGATTAGAATCCAGAGAACCACTAGCTTATCTCAGTCATCTGATTGTAAGCTTTTGACCAAATTTCCGACCAAGATACAATCATCACAACTTCTACACATAGACCATGAGTGCAAGTCATTCCGCTGCAAAAGGCAAAGAAAGCCATTAAGTTTCCTTAAGTCGCCATGTCTGCGTTTTTGACTCAGTTTTTCAGTGAAATTAATGTCAGAAGAGGTTTCAGTAGTAATAATTTCTGTCGCTTGGATACTTCTACGTTAATTAAATCCTATGTTGACGTCAATTACAAAGCATAAAATATCGACTCCTTTTGTGTTAGTTAAATGCAAACCTGTGAACAATGACAGCGCCTGCCCATGTAGTTCTACTCTTCCTCCCGAAAACCATTTATCACCATATTTTCCTCAAATAATTAGTTTGACCAACGGTAGCTTTGTCTGTTGATGTAATTAGACATTGGATATGACATGATATCAAAACACGATTGTCCTATAATTACTTAGGCTTTTTTGACGTTACAACCATCGGCGCCGCAAGACAACATCCGCTCAGCCGTCATTAAAATGATTTTAAGACTTTTATCTTCTGGTGTTCACTAGGGAAGCGCTATATTTGAGGGGTTTGTAATGCCAACAAGTTAAATTTAACCATAACAAGGATCTCAGCATCGACTTTCCATTAACCTCGTCATTGGAATATGAATGCGTCGTTTTTCTTGTTCAGCAATCGCGAGGTTGTTAAACAGCATACATTTACTTCCACAGAAAAAACCCACAATGCAATACAACAGTAGCTGACGTTTCGGCAGTATCGCCTTCTTCAGACCTGGAAGGGTATACTGCTATACAATTTACTAGGCCAAACGCTTCAATAACACCATCCCACATCAGAAATTGATGCGAACATATGCGTGGGGTAGTGCAGTCATCAACCATATGCGACTATAATCAGCTGTTCTAATCTTCCTCATTGGAAGTCACGTAAAAAGCGGTGAGTGTTTCGAGAAGCTGTTGACCATGTAATTGCCATAGAGTTTTCCGTTTTTTGTAGGTGTTATTGAAGCGTTTGGCCTAGTAAATTGTATATCAGTATACTTTTCTAGGCTCTGAAGAAGGCGAAACTGCCGAAACGTCAGCAACTGTTGTATTGTATTGTGTGTTTTTCTGTGGAAGTAAATGTATGCTGTTTAACAACCTCGCGATTGCTGAACAAGAAAACGACGCTTAACAAGGATGTTGTTGAACAAAGCAAAGGGAATGAATTTGACCTAATCGAGAGTGACATGTGCGTGAATTCCATACCTTCACTGACTAATTAATTGTGCTTTACGCTCCAACCAGCTCAAACGAAGAAATTCATCGAAATCATCTGAAACCTATGAGGCACCTTTGACACTATCCTATTCATCAACACATAAAGCATCGGAAACCAAACGGAAAAGGTTACATCTAAGTTCGTACTTATTGGTCTAAGAATAGATAACCAACTGTTCATTGTGGAAAAGGCATTTAAAGACTAGGAAGAAAGCAAGGTCATGCATTTCGACTGGTATTTTTCGGTTGTTCTGAAATCATTAGCTGAAATCATTTCGGTGCACATTAAGCAGCAATGACTGTCAGTGTTTTACCTTATATATTACGCTGTGAAAAGTAGCAATTTATCTCACTTTTCACTTCCGCTACATGTAGGGGCTCTGTGCAGCCGGTTTCCAAAAAATAACTGGAGGACATAAGAACAACAACACGGCTTTGAAGAAGGCCAAGCTGCCTAAACGTCAGTCAACATTGTATTGAATAAATCTGGCCTTTAGCAACGTCGTGTTTGCTAGCAAGAAAACAGTGCATTATCTCACCCTTAACTGCCTCTTTTTCGAATTTAACTGGCGTTAGCTAAGAAAAAATGGCTTGGTAAACTCAATGGACAGATTAACTGTTTACATAGTAGTCTGTTTTAAAGACGCTGGAGAACTCATAGCAATGTTGCGCATCACAGGTTTAATTTAGATCAAAAGTGGTCTTGTGGACTTTTGAAACAAAGGTGGATTTCAGTAGACCGCATATTGATTTGGCCAGAAGATTAAAACGGAATCACTGGGAAGTACGCGGTAACAAAAAAGATCGCATCGTTTGCAGCAAGACGTACCACGTCTATTCTGGAAGACTCCGACAACTTTACCTCTAAATGCAGCTATCCCCTTTGACAGTGCCAGATACAAGCTACTAGTAACTGTTATCTCCAGGAAATCAGCATGAGCACAGTAAATCCGTGTAACGTGTGTTTTCTAAGTCTCGTGGGTAAGCGCTTGTGAGTTGACGCATAACACGGTGGAACGACGACTTTACTGCTACTCTCTCAACTCATTCGGTGGTGTCTAGTTTACATGTGATACAGACGATGAAGAAATATAGTCTTTCACAATATGTTAATATGCATAATAATGGACACATTTTTCACTACATAGAACTTGTACAGCATACGTGGCCGAGAACATTTCAGTGTCTCGACAGGTCAAATCTGTCTCAGTTTATAGTGAACTTGAACTGCTCAGATAAAACCCTACTATGGTATACATACAGTATTCATTGGAAAACGGCTTTGTTTAGAAATGAGGTCCAATGTTTTATTTCCAAAAAAAAAGTCGAGGTGTAGAAAATATCATTTTATTGGAGCAACGTTAGTTGAAAAATTATGCAAACTATTGGAATGATGGTGCAGAATTTTTACTTCTTCTTCACTACAAGGGACTTATATGGACTTATATAACTCAAGTCTTCCAATTTCCCAGCTTCTCTTTGCCGGAATGGGGTACTCGCTCTTCTTTTTCTATTCTCAAAGGCTTACACCATTTCCATGAGTTCGCGCTTTGTTTGTTTATTTGTTGGTGAAAGTGAATTTAAAACGGCGCAAATTGCATCACATTCATAATTCGAACATCGTTACTCCCTAGTCTTTAACCAACCTTGGCTAAACATCCATAAATTATCTTAAGGCTTTAGTACACTCGAAAGTGAGAATGGGTGAGACTTGAACCGATCATCTATTTGCTGTTCCAAAATTTATTTTAAAAACCTACCTATTATACAGAATCGAATTTTTTCTCGGTTTTTCTTCTGCAACATTTCTGGACATTTTTTCTGGCGAGGCACTTCGTAACTTCATCTTAAGGATTCTAAAAATGTTAGCTTTACAGGTTAGGATCAACTTGTTATAAAAACTATAAGTGTTATAGTAGTCACTTGGATGATGCATTTTTGGTTTTAGGTTGTACCTTCCGAAAAACACGGCGCCTGTAGCGTAGTGTTCAGAGGCGCCCTGCAATACACACGGGGTCGCTCCACGCCCCCAAGGCCCACCAAGCTTTCCATTCCTCCGGGGTCGACGAATTGTTACCAGACGATATATCGGTAGGCCACTGCGAGTTAAGGGCCAGATATGCATTTAATCACCTCCAACCATCCTTAATGAAGCCGAATGCATGGCGTATCCCTCAGGGATTGGTCAACGCCGGGAACTGTTTCTTTTATTATTTTACAACAGCCACAAGCAGCATTACATTTTTTTTGATGAGATCCTTTTTATTTTTGTTGTTGTCGTGAAAAAGGAAGAATCGAATAGCTTACATAGCTCTGTTAAAGGGTAGGTTTATTCTTAGCTGTGGATTCGAAATGGAGTTATGTTGAGCTTCCGGGCTCGAAAAACCATGTTGGGAAATGGAGCGCCACTTTCACAACATGGCTTTTCAGTATGAACAGTTCAAAATCACTCAGGAAAACAGTCGTTAGCTAGGCATGTTTAAAAAAAATTAATCGCTGAGAACTGTTGTAGATTTGTGGCTCAGTTTTACCCTCATACATCACGGTGAAATAGAATTCACAAGATTTTTATATCACATATTAAGAGTGCATCTACTCGGATGACAAATCGCAACGCTGAGGAGCTAATCCTGGATAATATGAGTGTGGTGAGATTCCATTTCCTAAAAAACATCACTATTGTCTCCCAATGAACAAAATCTTTTTTAGGATGTAAAATGACTGGAACACGCCCGTTTCTGCTTAGAAATGAACAGTTAACAGTTGTTAAAATAAAGCTACTAATGAGCAATACTGTTGTTTAAGAATCTCGCCAATATCACTCCAGTGTGCCGTCAATTATTCCAGTATAACAAGGATTGAACACTTAGAGAAATTTACAATAACTCTAATACAGACCATTTTTTTGAGCAGTGAGTTCAATCACCAAACATAGCTTGAAGAATCGCACAAGAGCAAAAGTTTTTCGAAGCAATGTTGAGATTCGCTAGGGTTTGCAGCTTTGCTCTGTAAGAACCTCACTCTGCTGGTACTTCTATTTAAGGAACAGTCATGTCATAATGGTTGACACTTGAATGGCTCTTCGAGGAACAGTTGAGGCCCAACACAAGTCACATTTCGCTCTGTATTTTAGTAGTTGAGCACGAATTTTCATGTGGAGTCATAGTAAATCGGCGCTAAGAGTGTTCCACAACACAATCACTCTTCAAACTTCCTGGATCGAACCCGGGTTTCTCACCTCGCCAAAAGACTTTGTTCCAAAATGGCGGCGATTTCTGATATAAATTTACACTTGGCTAGGTTTCCGAGTGGAAATGTCAAACTCTTCTTCGGCCTACGTGATGTTAGTCGAGGGAGTTGAAATCCCCATTGCACATCGTGATTCGGAAAGCCTAGGCACACCATTCTGCCGCGATTTTCTATGAATGAATGAAAGTAACCTTGCCTCATGCTCGATTGGCTTACCAATTATTACCCATTAGAAATAGGTTATATATTGAAATCTGTTGGTATGGCATGAAAACTGTTCAGAAAAAAAAGAGTGACGTTTGGGGTTTAAGATGTATTAGTGCTCCACCAATGATTTCCTGCTCTTTCATCCAAGTTCCCCTATAGACTTTAAAAAAGTTTTTGGTCTTCTTTTTATTAAAGAATGGAATAAAATCGCTTTATCGCTGATTATCTGTATACATAGTTTTCACTCTTGATGAACCTCAATGGAGTCCCTAACGTAACAGAACACATGCAATGGTTTTTGTTCAACTTGGTTATCTTTAAGGTTTGTAAAAAAAGTGCACCACTGAACAATACTTGCTCTGCTAACTTACACCCCTTAAACAACATCGTTAAGCGCGGTATGGCCCACTTGCACAACTAAGCTCCCTTCAAAATACATCAACTCGACATTCGATGAAGCATCGGAGTTTTCTACCTCCTTAGCCTTAGCCTCTGAATCGAATTGCAACTTTCAAACTTACGAAGTCGAATTAGTTCACTACTACCTGTTATTTTATCCCATATTGTTGTTTCATTTCGGATGTTGGAACCTAAAGAAAAGTTCTTCGAGAAGCCAAAAAAAATCGATCAATCTATCAATCACTGAAGGCCAATGATTTGTAAGTAGCAGTAAGAAAAACCAATCTCTTGAATGGCTTTGAGATTCTTTTCAAGAGCTGATCAGAGAGAAAGAGAAGCCGAAATGGCCGTCTCCTTGAGAAAAAAATTAGTTGAGGAGTTGAGAATTCAAGCATCACTTCAAGCTGTATTTTTCTATGATGCAAAATAACACTGTCGATTCACTTGAATTTTTCTAAACGCTGATCACATGAAACTTTAGTAAGTTTGGTTAGTGGCTTACCCCATATTTACGTATACACAATTCCAGTATTTGCATGAATCTTAGTGAGAAACATCTTCTTTCCTCCTTAACTGAAACGTTTTAGATGTCATTAAACGTGTATGAGAGTATGAAACGTTGTCATGTCTACTAAAACGAAATGTCTTCATTTGGGTGAATTGTGTAGCGAAAAAACAAAACAATATCCACGGTCATGCATATTTTACACATATATATATATATATATATATATATATATATAGATATACACATGCATATACATATACATGCACATATACATATAGATACACACATGCATATACATATACATGCACATATGCATATAAATATACACATGCATATACATATACATGCACATATACATATAGATACACACATGCATATACATATACATGCACATATACATATAGGTATACACATGCATATACATATACATGCGCATGTACATATAGATACACACATGCATATACATATACAGATACATACTTATATGCACATACACTTATCTAGAAATAAACAACGGAACTATAGAATCAGCATACAAGATGGATAATGACGCATGCGTGAGACGAAAAAAATATATTAGTGGCGAGGACACAAAGAGAATGATGGTGATGTCGATGGAAACAGAATGCGTTGGTTGAAAGAAATATCCAGCGGTAAATCCCTAAATGCTATTCACAATTGTGACAATGCGGAATTCGTGTTAAGTTCAACACACTACTTTCTACTATTCTTGAGTTGGTCCGGCTTCCGCTTGTTTGTGCATCCTGTTGACCAGCTGCATATACTAACTAGTTGTGACATTACGGTCAATAAAAATTTCGGTCGTGCACCCAAGAAGAACTATTGATGAAATTACTAGCAGAGAATATTTAATAATATAAAAATGCAGTTCCCTCTAGTTTCCTCTCTCCAGCTTAATTGCTAGTCTGCAAATTTTCCTAAAAATTAGAGCAATATCAAAGTGTCTGGTAGATTATCATATGACTCATATCAAGTTGAATGCTGAATGCTTTGTTAAGCTGCATTAAAAAAAGATGAAAGCATAAAGCTCTAGGCATTGATCAATCCGTGAAAGATGCGCAATGCTTTCGCCTTCATTAAACATCGTTAGAGGTGATTGAATGGCATATCTAGGCTATACAATGACTCGTGGAGGCATACAGACGTATCGAGTCAGTGTTGCTATCCTCCCAGACATATCTGGTACCAATTTTCCGACCCCGGAGGATGGAATGCTGGTGAACCTGGCGTGCGGGATCGATCCCACGTGTTTCGCCGGGTGCTTCGGACCACTACACTACGGCGGCCCATTGTCTGAATCTTATCTCTATTATTGTCTTATCTCTGAATACGAGTTTGGTATTTAGCAATTGCTGTAAACTATTTTAAGGTTATTCTTCGGCGCCACATTTCTTTTCGCTATAAAACACCGCAAAACAACCACTGATATCAAATATCATTTTTACTTAGTTTTACCAGCATAAAGCGTAATATTCGAAGCTCAGTCCCGTCGAGGACCATTCAGTTCGAACTCGTCTCCGCTGTCGTCAGCATATAATAACCCTTCTTTTACAACTACCCAAGTGAATTACTGCCACAGGTGTTCAAAAGCGTGATGCAGCTGTGTGACAAAACTACAAAGGTACCACCAATTGATTTATCCTAGCCAATAAAATCTTCGCCACCACCACCCTTGAACGGGCGCAATTCCATGACGACGACGTTTCGAGAGGAAGAGTTTGCTGAATTTGGTGCTCATCAAATTCTGCACTTCTTATTCATGCCTTGAAGGATCGACATATTTATGTAGTTGTATTTCGACAGCCTATTCACTTGACAGAAAAAAAGAAACTAACTGATGACTGATGATTCTCATGAGAATCACAGCGCAATTACACAGAGAAATTAAAAAAAACGCAGCTTCAAAGTTTTTCTCACTTATTATTAATAACCAACGCTGCACTTATCCCTTAATAGAACACAGAGCATTACAAACCTTCTATGATGACTTGCGGTAAATTCATCAACTGCAAAACGGTTCAGATTAATGGTCGATGTCGTTGCGTGAATCTCAAGAGATCCATCGACGTAGTGTTGAAAAAAAAGTCGAGAGTTCATGGTATGTGTGAGCGCGAGAAGAGCATTTATCAGCTGGTCGATCCTCTAGCTGAATTCCGGAATTCGTCCGTTGAAAGCCTGAATAATGCCTATATCCTACATGCAGCATAAATACAAGAATACCATAAAGGCTATTTTCTACTAGTTAATTTTTGCTTATGAGATTAGACCGATGAGGTGAAATTTCTCATTCATTACTGAAACGGAAATATGGTAGGAAATGATAGCATGATTTTTTTAAGGAAGGATACTAAAGTTTCCGTCTTACGACATTTTGAAAATGTCCACATTTAAATGCTTAAGAAACTGCTAAGAACTTTAATATAAGAATTGACGACGATGCTGGCTATTTGGTTGCGACGTGAAAAACGAGGCTAAAACACCACGTCTTATAAAAACTGTCAACAACATGTCAGAGGAAAGCCTAAGCGTTGTGAATTTAGTGAAACATCTTCAAAGTGAGGACTTCAGCAGCATTTTCGACTTATCACTTATCAATGAAACCTATGGTGATTTCACGAATTATTGCGTAATTGACATCACGCGACCTAATAAGAACCGAATGACTCCGCAACATTAAGCCGGGAATTCATTGGCCAACGTGAGAATGTAAACCTTCCGGCTGGAAATTTATGTATACTCCGCATCATGTGCAAATACGATGTATTCAGTTACCTTAAATTGTTAGGCAAAGAAGTATGTGCTGTCGTGGATCGGAGAGAGGTGGTTAACTTTCTTCCACAACAGTGTGATTCTTTTCGACTTCCACATGGAAAGATTCCTCATTCTAGACTTAAGTGGTCTGTGGACGAATGAGCGCCATGTCGTGTACTGCCTTGAAAATCAGAAATTTCAACTCCAAAGCGATGATATGGTAAACTGTTGCGAGTGGCAGACCAAGGCCACAAAAGAACTGCTTAACGCCAACCACTGATGATGAACTTGTTTAAATTCGCTTCATACTTCACTGCCTCTATAACCAACTAATACCTTATGATGAACTTTCTTTGTGTCGATTTTACCACGATTTGTGATGTTTAAAGTGCAAAACCTTACCCGATCATGGCTGGAATCAATAATGGTGTTAGGTTTCATGAACTCTTCTCATTACTTTATCATATTCTAGTTCACATTTTCCTTCTCTCTTTCTTCCTTGCCCTCTGTCTCTCTCTTCCATTCTTATCTTTTCTCCCCGCAAATCTCTTACCGATTTACCAAAAGAAATCTGTTTATGCTTCGCCGCCAAGTGGAACAGCAAATAATGAGAACTGATTGCATACATCTATCTCCTCGTAAATTCAAACATATCCGTTGTATCAATGACACTTTTGTTAAATATATGTTGTAATCTTTGAATAACAGTACTTGTTAAAAAGTACTTAGTGATGTTTTCCTGGAAGTGATACCCACCTTAGAATAAGATGAAAAACTTAAAAATCCTCAATTCAATGCCAGTGAGGCTATAGTCACAGATTTTTCTCTTTTTTTGCTAGTGGTAGGATATGTTACAGTATTCTTTAGACATGACTCACGTGAATCTCAGCGATTACTGTTCTGAGTTGTTCACTCAAGCTGTACTCGTTTCTATGCTTGTCTTCCAGTATGATTGAATCTGTTTTCATGTCACTTAGTGAAGGATTTAGGTAAAAAGTTGAAAACTTCAAATTCAGTTACGGAATGGGCGAAGAAAACGTTTTTGTAGTGGTTTGTAGCCAAACTGAACCTGAACGCAAAGCACATAAATTGTCTCTTTTCCCTAGATATCTGATTGCATATCTGATGACATCACGTGAGACAAAAGTTGCACTGATCGGGAGACCGTTTTGAGGGAAAGGATTATAATGGAATAAGAACAAGGCAGTCTCGTTGCAGAACTTTGGCCGTCTTCATTCCATCGCATTTCTCCCCAATTACTAGAATAGCTTAGAAAAAAAGAACGCATGGGATGATGAGGCGGATATATTTGATGAACTGGTGACCTTCCTCTCCTCAATCATTCACAAATTAGTCATTTCATGACATATCGACGATGAATTTTTCGTTACTGTCGTATGAGAACGAAACTCTGCATTTGACGCGTTGAGAAATCTATTAGTGTGATCGTTAGCCTCCTATTAACTAATCAAAACAATGGTTCCGATTTTCCATGCTATCCAACCAGATTTATGTTGCGGTTTTTTGTAATCAAGAACCGTATAAAATTGCAGAATTAATCGTTGTATATCGTCAGATGTTTGCTATTTGTAAGAAAATCAACGATTAACACTGAATGCACATTTTCAGCTTCCTTATTCGCCTTGCAATTCCTAATGTCGAACTCGTGGAATCCACATTGCGATGCCGAAGAGGACTCCAATCGATCTACATGGACTTGTACTTACGTGAAGAAGGTGTTGGAACACAGTAAAACGACGAATGCCTCATTATCCAGGGAAAAGACACTGTCAACCAATATTCAACATCATCATTATGAGAGGAGAGAACAAGTCCTCGAACTGCAGCCGATCACACGCACAAAGTTGATCACTTCCACAGATAACGTTTCCAAAACAACGAGACGAATGGATAAAGTGCTGGGACTGACGCTACATGTGAACACTGACCACTTAAGTATCTAGAGAAATAGGTGTATAAGTACTAATCTATAAAGTTATAGGATGTATTTGAATGAAATCACAGACGACATGCTGACGTTTGATATAAATGAGATGTGGGTGGAGCTTGACGAAGGAGCCGAGGGTAAGGGCGTGCCAAGTGGTGCAGTTTGGCTACACACGGAACGCGTCCCTGGTTGTGTTGACAGCGACTGAAGATTCCTGTGTCAAAATCTGCCCATTCAATCTTTCTCGTTACCGAATAGTTACCAATACTGTACTCTGATCACTTATAATCTGCTTCGACCAATGGCATAATCTCATGTCGCAATGGAGCTTCTCCGCTGCTCGAGTGCATCTGACCAACGGAGGACGTGGTGCTCACGCACCAAATGTGCTCGCTTTACTATTACTACCGATTCTCTGTCTAGTTGGTCTAATCGGAAACGCTATGGTCTGTATAGCGATCGCTACCGATCGTCGTCTACACAATGTAACAAATTATTTTTTATTCTCACTAGCACTTGCAGATTTACTCGTTTGTTTATTGGTGATGCCATTGAGTATAATCGTCGAAGTTAAACATGGTGTCTGGACGTGGAATGTGTCATTATGTCTGCTCTACGTCTACGCGGACGTATTTCTCTGTAGTGCCAGTATAGTACATATGTCTGTGATCTCTCTCGATCGATATCTAGGAATATCGCAACCGTTACGTGCTCGAAACAAGTCAAGAACGATGATTATCGTCAAAATTTCTCTCGTGTGGATTATAACGTTGATCATCTCATGTCCGATTGCGGTACTTGCTTCATACGACCACACGAATATTCTACAGAATAATTCATGTATGATATTCAGTCGTCATTACATCATTTACGGTTCCACGCTAACATTTCTGATACCGTTCTGTGTGATGTTTGTCACTTATCTGCGTACAACGACACTGTTAAACAAACAAGCATCAATTCTGAGTCAGAAGGCTAACGACAAGTTGCATGGAAATGGACTACGACGGACAATTCCACAACGGAAACTCGGACATATTCATGCAAATTCTACAGCCACAACGGCTACATTTACTAGCAGTACGTATAAATCAACTTTAAATGGTCCGAAAAGTACTACGGTGACTTACACAAACGGCTATCATAATTCGGTGGTTGAGTTAGAGGTTCCAGCGTCGTCACTAGCAATGTCGTCGACTCGCACGACGGAAAACCATCATTTATTCGTGCATAAATCAATGCCAAAACGCTCAACCATCAATCGCTGGAAATCAAGAACGTCCAGCTACCTCTCTCATATCGCACTTCGAGTGGGACGACGAAATTCTATTCAGGTATCGTTTGTCGTTTGCTTACTATTATACTACTTGTTCTCTTGTCGTAGTAGCACAAAGAGAATTTCCTGAAAGAACTCAAGAATTTTGAAGCGAACGGAATGGATGTTGTCTGACATTCAGATAAGCAGACGTGTGTTAAGATGTTTTTTTTTCATGCTGCGAGTGAGCCAAATTTTCCTTCCTTTACCGATTTTCTTCCTCACTGCGACATGAACCTCTTCTTTTAATTAATGAAGAGGACGGTTCTACATACATTCCTTTCGAACTACATCGATCAAGGAAACGATAAAAAATCTGCTTCCCTGGAAATACACTTTCCCGAAAACTTCAGAAGCATTTTTTCCTTATTTATTCGACCATAAAATCTCCAGTAACTAGGCCAAGTTATACGAGAAATTAGATCGTAAACTTTTCAATAACACGATGAATTAAGGTTTGCGTTCATTCAGAAAAAAAAGGAAAAATGTCATTCAAAAACAGAAAGCTGTACAATTTGGAATTTGCGCTTTAAATAGGGTAGAACCCCGAGACGAGGCACTAGAATTTTTAGAACCCTTGTAGGTGTTTTATGTAAAATGCAGCTCATTGCCTTAGCTAATCAGTTCGTAATGACGGGTTTTATGTCGTAATCCTACCCTCACTTTTCATCCGTAGTGAGGAAAAAAGTGGAGAAACGAATTACAGTGCATGCTGGACGAAATCTGAAAATCTTACGAAGACCTCGAAACAAAGAATTCAAAGGAAATTTTTGATTGCAACTACAAGGAATTTTGCTTCTTATGATGTGAACATAATTACTTTAAAGTCCCAGTCATTTCTGGGTTAAGCTTTAAGCTTCTTTCTTTACATATCATTGAGTCGTAATGACGTTCTACTACTGTTCCTCTATTGCAGACTGCTAGTCAAGAACTGGCAAACGAGCACAAAGCGACACGTGTGTTGGCCGTTGTATTTATATGCTTTTTTATTTGTTGGACACCATTTTTTGTGGCGAACTTTATCGTTGGATTTTGTGGTGCGTTATGTAAAATGCCGCAATGGCTTGGTTCTGTATTTCTATGGCTCGGCTATATTTCAAGTACCGTAAATCCGATTATCTATACCGTATTCAACAAACGTTTTCGTCAAGCTTTCGTTCGTATATTACGATGTCAGTGCTGTCATACGGTACGCGACCTATCATCACCGTATTCACGTAACTATACAACTATCGTACCTGATACATTCACATGGTACGTGGTGATTAACTGATAAGTTTGCCTTCTCTACTCATCTACTTTTGTCATTTACCGTTTTTATTCATTTCAATAGACGAATTGATGGTGATTGACACGCAAACGAACAGTGAATAAAGCGAGTAGAACGATTCGTCGTTATGACGAGGAAGAAAAGATAACCGCTCAAACATTCGAGGACATATTGACAAATAGGAACAATGACTCCTATTAAAACTAATATGAACCAGCAAAATCAAAGAAAATCATAACTGATCATTATCAACTACTTTATGATGTTTGCTCTTTTATTTACTGCTATTCACGGCAGGGTATTAGACGAAATCAACCACAACGATGTTGAGATATTTGCAAGTTTCTCTCAGCTCTCTTAGCTTTGATTTGACGCAAACATTGTTATTTCGACAGGACCCTCAGTTTAGCTGAGTTCAATGCTGATGTGGGCTCACCAGACTAATCCCGTTGATGGTTGATTGTTGCTGGCACTAGTAGATAGAAAACTAGCTGACAGAAACACACAGCAAGGGTCTTCGTTGCGCAGTGTGTAATGGGTGAGCCAACGGAAAGAGAAGTCGTGGTTCGATCTGGCCCGGTGTCCAAGTTTTACGAATATCTCAAAATCGTTGTGGTTGATTTCGTAGTTTATGATGCTTATTCTTCTTTCGTGTAGTTTTATTTGGTTTTTTTTCTTCAAAGTGAGTTCGTGAGAATATTTTTTCCTTCTGTCCTCTCTGTCACCATGATGACGATGTTTCGACTCCTTGATGGCAATCTGTAAGATGTCAGAATTTCGTGAAAAAACTGCAGCGGTGTTGTGTAAAAACTTCCTCAAAAAATCTCAGGAAGAAAAGATTACCAAGCATTTTTTTTACAAATTCATTATAGGATAAATCGTATGGGAGCAAAATAAGTAGCAATTTGATAATATACCCTGCTAGTAGTGAGAAAAAGCGGGCGTAGGTTTGCTACAATGCAAAAAAAATAACCCACTGGTTTTGATATTACTTCATGAATCCAGTAAGTATTGCTAGTAAGAATACGGATCTAACTGTTTTTGAAAGAATGATTGCTGCTCTTATTTTTTATAAACTGATTAATTTGCTCACATGTGGTGTTTAGCTCCAATCATGACCGAGAACGAGGAAATTCGATGAATTATCGTGATGAGTTGAATTCCAGTATGCGTCAGAGTAGTAGCAGAACATGTAAACTCCAAACCAGATCTGACGATGAGAAAAAAGGTAGGAGGATGTTTATTGTCAATTATCAAGTGGGCATACTGTCATTAATTTGTGACTGTAGGGTGTAAAAGTGCTTTTAACGTAGTGGTTAGAGGCGGTCTTACAACAGTTCGCATGATTTCGCTCCCGTGCCTTTAGGAACCAAGCCAGCCCCCGTTTCCTCGAGGTCTAGAAATTGATACTGAAGTTTTTTTTCGAGGATAGAAACATTTCTTTAATACATTGATAAGTCCAATGAAGAGTCCAAATATGCATTCAGTCATCACCACAATGCTTAATGGAGTCGGATTCTTGGCACATCCCTTTTTATTCTTCATCAAATAAAAAGTGTAATCAAACAAGGGCTTGTCACAAGTGAAGCACATCATGATATGGATGTCATTATCTAATGGAACGAAACAACATAAAATACATTAAATGCCATATGTGTTTATTATAGATATCAGTGCCTAACCTGGCAACGGAATTTGCTTCGGTGTCTGCAAGAACGGCGACGATAATCCGTGATTCTCGTGCAGCAACAGAAGAAACGGCAAACGATGAAGATGCGATTATCAACGAACATCGCCCATTACTGCCGCCCTCTGTTCGAAGTGCAACCGCTGATTCAATGAGGAGGTCACTGACAACGTTTCTCAGTTCAAGTGATACCACGTCAACATTCTCAAAATTAACGTCGTGTGCAGAATGTCGTGGAGTTCGAGTGATTGACGTTCCTGATACAGATGACACGATGCTGTCATCAACGAGCGTTTGTCCACGTCACTTGACGCTATTCTCGTCGACATGCGGAAAGTCCATAAAGGAAACGTTTTTATAAATGAAATCTTACGAGTTTGGCTTGTGCTAATCATCATTTATCTCACTACATATGATGTACTATACTGTACTATAACGTCTCATTGCATCTCATCACTGTTTCATCGCTGAAGCTACGTGTCTTTTCTCCACTTGGAGTTTTTAATCCTGTTCAACACTGTGTACAGAATAAAGATGTCGCAACAAAAATGCTTTCTTCTTGTCGTTTCTTTCTTTCTTCCCTGCACTGCTCAACAATGCTAAACTAAGCTTTTCGCATTTTGGCATCCATTTCTTAACAATTACTGACAATCACGTACCATTTACGTGCCGATTGAAGCCGTATTCTAGTTAGTTTATTGAGGAACGGGTAAGAAAAATATAGAGTTAGACACACCACACTTAGTTTTTTTCATATATCAGTGACGTCTGTAAGAGGTTGTAAGCTTGGTCTCCAGCAAAAATCAACATGAAATGTTTCCTAGCTGGAGTTTAATAATTGAGTAACTTCGTATATATAGTAGATTGTCCCAATAATCGGGCTACTCATCATCGCATATTTGTTCCAAATTTTCTATTTACTTATATAAGTAGTCGTTATATATTGCATGACTTTCAATCCTTTCCTTTCTTTCGTTGTCTTTGTATTCGTTGTCCAAAATGATCATCGGATTGGCGTGTCAGTTTGGCTGCCACTTGAGGTTTATGTCTTCTTCGTCGTTGAATATTGGTTGAGTTTATTGAACATCAGTGTTATACAATAACATCTACTTCAAAATGTTTACAATGTCAATGTATTCGAAATAATCTTGAAAATGTTCAAGTGGCAGTCCAGCGATTGAGACATAACGACTATGCCAGCATGAAGTAAAAAAGCCCTATGAGTTTACTTCTTCTCTCTAAATATAACTTGTCAGTCACTTTCTTATAAAGGCTTTGATTGAAAGCCTGTCTGTTTTGGCAAATTTTTTCTTTATATGCTAAAAGAAGAAATCCCTAAAGATTGAAACAATTTTTCGCCTACAGCCAGATATGCTCCTTTGCTTGTATCATGACAAATGGTTCAATAACAATTGTAAGCATTGAACACTCGAACGGCTAAACAAAGAACGACATAAAATGCTAGCCGTAATAATAACGGTGGAATCCGACGATTCGAACGTTCAATTTCTGCTTCAAACTTCATCCTAGTCACCAAGCGATCATTCGATGCCATGAATGATAGCTACCTAGCAGATACGTTTAAGGAAAATTACTAGCTGTTCACAAGTTTCGTTATTAGTGACCCGTTTGGCGCATCTGGTCGCTTTGCGATTAAATAAACTCTGACTTTCCCTAGTTTTAAAAAATTCAATAAAAGACATTATCGCGAGTCTCCTTGGAAGATTCATTGAGCTGACTTCGCAGCTAGCTACATCCTAGTAGCACTTGTATGTGGCACTCATAATTTGCATGATCTTACAAAATTTCAACTTCTTATGAATTCAGTAGTAATAACACTGGGTAAACATCGTTGTTAGAACAACTAGGGCGCCACGTGTCGTCGAAACTCTGCTGAAAGTTTTTACTTTATCCAAATACCATTTGGCACGACTTTGATGGCAAGGTCAGCTTTATCTTCCATCGGTTTGTCCCATCCTAAATCTTGAATCCTACTCAATCGTTCCATTATCCAGAGCAACTCCACCTGCATTAAGCTACATTACTGCAACCTGTATTCTTTGGTCGCTGATACGACATTCGTACCTAACACTTTCCAAGAGCCATCTCATCCACGATCTTGCACAGTTAAATTCCAGAACAGATTTTTTAGTTCAATATTTATTGGGTTGGATCGTTAGTTGGAAGTGTTATGCACTGATGCAAATTGTTGGCACATGTCTCTACCAATTTCGACCGGGTGCTATTGTGGCCTTTTTCTTCTTCACCGGTGACATTTAACAATAATTGATGAGATTTCGATGAGATAAATAGGAATTGATTTTCAGGCATAATGATAAACTCTTCGTCATACTTTAGAATAAAATACCTACTTTCAAATCTACTGAACACCTGTAGGTTTCATAGTACAGTTCATGAACTTAATTCTCTGCAAGTCAACGCATTTCATGACTGCCACCAGTCACTGGAAAAGATGGAAGAATGCGATATCGAATGTTGGGCGAAGAATGAAATACCAGCTGGCGATACTATTGTTTAACACAGCTTACAAACATGTTGACGTCGTACTTTTAATCATTTGTGAGACTAGGCTTCGCTATATTCCTGTTCTTTTGCAACGACTCACTGGTTACCCTCGCCTAACTATCTCCTCGTCTTGTAACAATGCGGCAAGCATGCCAGTTAACTGTGAGTCGGATATCAACCACCATATCTAGTCCATCACTCGCAATCTTCGGATGTTCTCTGTTCTATGTTTTATAGAAGTTCTTTATAGTTCTTAGTGTTACGCACGTGCTTGCTTACGAACTAGACAGCTTAGCACACAGAGGAGGAACACGTTGCTTCAAATGAGCGCCCATAAAATTGTAATTTAGCGTTGATTATTTTTTTCAAATGCCTGAATAAATCAGTGCCTCTTGCTGTTTTCCGTCCAGCTCATCGTCATGCTCTTGTTTAGCACAACGTTAATGATGCTGTTCAGGATCATACCTCTATAATCGATAGTTTATCCACTGTTTGGCGTTCTTCATTTGACCAAATATGCTTTGTATACTACTCCTTGTTTCCACTAAAAGAACTTTGTACTTCCCTTCCACACCAAACCTCTTCATATACATTCCGTGTTTCAGCGTTTTTTGATTTGTTGATGTAATATTATTCAATTTTTTAAATATGTTATGAGAAAAAGACTGACACATGAAGCCTATTTCGGGCCATCACCAAAAACTGTATTTTCTTCATTGAATGGCAACTATGAAAACTTCCTCTGTGTTAATCTCGTCATGGTGAACAACATTTCCAGAACACTCGATAGTTGCATTCTGCAGTCCCAACGGAATCATATGGTTCGAACAGACAAAAGTTCTTATGAAAAGAGATGGTCACATTTTAATTGATCGAAGTCGTTGAAATCGCATCTGGTTTTTAAACTGTTTGAATGAGTTTTGGATAAAGCAAGATAGATTCTAGGATTTGATGGGATTCGTACCATAAGAAGGGTCATAGATCTCCATATGAAAAGCTTTAGCTCTTCATTTGCATTTTATAGGATGCATTAAGTTATTTCGAATTTCATGCATCGATCTTAATACGTGACGTTGAAACAGCCAGCTGGCATACCGCATGGTGCAATAATAGTGTAATAGTCGAATAAATCATTTTAAAGATGAAAGGAGTGTGAAACACAAGATATATTGGTTATCTAAAACGATATATCAGAAGAAATACTAAAGTATTTGACGAAGTTCCCGAAAAACTCGAGGGTCGCCGTGCTGGGAGGGATGACTCTCCCTGACGGCACGCTCATTATTAGTTTTGTGCACAAGTTTCCCACCAGCGTAACCCACTTCTAAAGAAACCTTGCCTAGGAGCGAAAGCAGTCTGCACGCGCTTCAAGATCAGCTCTGTGGCTAAGCTAGACTTGAAACACTAAATAGTAGTGAACTACAGGAAGTGGGAGCATTACCACCGCCACCTTTTCCTCGAGCATTCCTTATCCAGCATGACGTCGACGTCGGAACAGATATCAATTTTCCCATATTTTCGAATGGACCTCTCAAGATCCTTGACCATTTTCGCGACAGAAAGCCTAGCTCCAAGTTAACAACAAAGCAGAAATGTGGTATGCGATAGGTTAGTTAGATGTTGAGATAACGGAGAAACACCATGAAGACGTTTCGCTTTATCGCCCATCATCTTAAAACTGAATTTCCACCATGCCCAGTCTTATACTTACTTATCAGTGCTCATAATTCAGTATCCACTTATGACCTGGCGTGTACCGACACCTGAATTTTCAAAGTTAGACCGTTAATCATTTGTGTAGACGAGCTCACAGATAGAATGGCTTGGTTTATAAACCGTTTTGTCACCCAGTTGCTGAAACACACCCCATCTCATCTGACGAATATCCAAATGTTTCTGGATCGTCTACATAATGCGCTTCCTAATAACGAATATGTGATGGATTACTTCAACGTTACCGCCCTTTATATTAACGTCTCGTATGATTCCTCATTAGAAGTCATTCACTAGCTCCTTATGCGACAAGAAAGGGCAACAAACACGCATCACTTCCCCATTCGTCAGCTCATGGCCTTTCTAAAGAAGTGACTGGACTGTTCAACCTTCAAATGATAAGAAAATATTATGCGCAATTTAGAGCGTTGGCAAAAAAGACAGCGACTGGCGTCAAGCCTTGTATTTGCATTTATTCCAAAGTGGAAGCATCAATAGTCGATCTCGGGCTATTATTGTAGCGTAGGTATAGAGATGGTTGTTTTGTCATCTGCTCTATCCATGAGGGGGTGGACAAATTTTTTGACTTATGAGCAAGCAATCAGAGAACATACACTCACCAGAGAGAAACCGAAGGAAAACTGGCTTCCATTTCTGAGCGTTCAAATGAACCTATCCGAAATCGACTACATCACGAAGGGGTACCGAAAGCCAAGTAACAGAAATATACTGACTTATTATCGCTTCTCTCATCATTCACACACACAAAAACGGCGCTTGTGAAGAACATACTTCGAACAACCGTCAGTGCGTGCACAGGAAGAGAGCGGAAGGAAAAGTCCCTGAATAGCGTGACAAATAGCCGTTTTGAAAGGCTACCAAACTGTAGCTCTTCGAGAAAGGTCTAGAGTAGAATCGACTCCCCAACAATAATTCTAGCGAGAACAAGGTCTCGTTTATCCCAGCTACACCTATAAAATGTTGCTTTGGAAAGGACGATCTAAAGAATGCGGTAGTACTCACTGAATCGCCACAGCACAGTCTCAGACACCAGCTAGTTTGTGAGTGCCTATATGACCGCCTATGCGCACTCAAAAATTGTATGTTAAAAACCTAACGGTAAAGAAGATGATAGCACGAATCTCGTGCGGTGTACTTGATCTCGTGCAAAGTGTGTAAGAACCAATACGTTGGCGAAACAAATAGATAGGAGATCACTCTGCGTCTATATAAAGGAACACCTAATCAGTAAATTTTAATTGAAACGACATACTCCACTTGGCGAGCATAGGAAACGGAGACATAAAGGAGATTTCGAAGTAACTGTCACTATCCTTGTACAAGAAGCGAAAACATTAGCGCGTAAAGCTCTTTAAGTATTTCGGATAAGTTCCAAAAATCCAAAAATGAACCACAAAGAGAAGTGCGTTATCATCACGCGTGATCTGGCACCAGTATCTAGACGCATTCCTTGCCCATGAAGGACTCTGTGCGCCTGATCTCGATCAAATAACTGGAAGACTTTCAAAGAGCAGAACGGGGAGTGTTCAAGGAAAGCTGTTAATTGTTTGAATTAAAATCCATGTGTTAACTATTGTTTGCTGTGGTTACGAAGATATTTTGCTGTTTAGGTTGCCTGTCAATTTGACCTTTCTAGGATCCCATGAAGGCGAAAGCACCAAACATTTTCTACGTGTCAAAAAAATTCTGTAATAACAACCTAGTGCTTGCTCATCAAGAAAAGCAGTGGACTAGAATACTTTCAAGTTTTTTTGACAGACTTCTTTGAGCCGGGTTATTTCATCGAATGAGCCACATCTGCAATTTTTCATCGTTGCCGTTAGGCCAGTTAGTTTTCTTAATCAAGAGTGTAAATCAAGAAAACGAGCATCTTAAAGAATTCAATGAAGCTAGCAGAAAATTCAGCACTGGGTTTAAGGGAACACTTCTATGCACGTTTCATTAAGCGAAAGGACTGTATAAACTCCGCTTACGGAATAAAACCTATCCATTAAGTGGTAGTTTTAAACGATCATCATTCATCCTTGTGATGGCTATTTATGAGTGAAAGCACTCTCTGCCATAGAATCCAGGAAACCACTTCTCAGGGACTAGGCGACGTTCATAGAAAAAGTGTCATGTTCTTTGCGTCGCTTGAGCAAATGGAACTCAATGAGTACCCATGCAGTGCAACACGGACAAATCAAGGGAAGAATTTGTTGGTAACCGTCCAAATCACTCAATTACCCAAAAAAAAATTAAAACTGATTCAAGTGAAAGTACTACGATCCTCGCAGTCCTGTAATCAAAACAGTTTGTGTACTATAAGTAATCACGTATGTGAAAAAAACGAATTGTAGTTTTCCATGGAGTTTTCAAAATTTGGGAAGAAAATTAACTAACATGCTGGGTCTTGCATTTAACCATCGAATATTATGAGATGACTGCTGACGGAATAAAGTGCTGGATTCCAATTCTTTTGCCATAACATTTCCAGTGTCCTAAAACATCTCATACAGCTGTCGTGTAAATCTAGGTTAATACGTGAACAACGCTTACAACATTATCTCGAACATTTTCGAAACAATCAATAGAAACTGCTAAGAAGTAGGCTTGGATTTAGAGAGTTTTTTTATGGCGACAGCGATAGCAGCCGACTTTCATTGTCAGTGATAAATTCTCGACAGAACAAGGACGACTCTCATGAGAATGAGAAAGGCAAATACTGCATGTTAAGTGTCTAGAAGTCCTAACAATCACAGTACGACTACGATAACCAATTAGTCAAATATGGGAAAATTCTGACCTGTGTTTCTAAGGTTATCTTGAGATCTAGGGTTGTCACAGTGTAGTAGTTAAGCAATTATAACATAATTGCAAAGCCGAGGTCACAAGAAAGTTGGTCCTGGAATTTGCTACAGGAACTACCAACAGAACACTTCTGACTTATGAAGGAAGTCTTGTCACTAAGAAGGAGGACTGTGTTAGGTAAACAGCGATGTTCTTTTTCAGCAGCTATCTATAACACGGAGTCGTAGTGAATTTCATCAAACTTAAACGATTACACGATGCATGCGGTTTGCCAGAGAACAACCACCAAGTACTGGACATTGAAATGAGGCTAATGCGCCCGTTTTCGATGAAAGCAGTACAACATGCATGTCCAACTGAATAAGTGAGAGTCGAAAGAATTCCACTGTGTTCAATATTTGCAGGATCAATTGGAAGAAAATAATGGGTGGGTCAATATTGATTTCCAATTCTATTTGGTCAAATCTTAAAGCAACCTTAAGTAGAAAATCCCAAAATCTGCTAAACTAATCGCATAAATCAGCTTCAACAAACAGAAACCGTTTGCGAATCTAACAATAGTGACACTAAGGTAGATAACGCACCAGAAAATTGAAGCGTCACCGCGTTGGAATTTCCTTGAAGAGGTGCGTTCGTTTTTTAGAATTGCGTGCAAGTTGCACATCACCACAACCAGTTTTAAAGCAACATTGCGTAAGATCGCATTCAATCTGCACTAGTTTCAAAATCGACTACGTAACAAAGATAGACATGCAACACTAAGCAGGAGTGAGCAACAAGAAGTAGAGGCGTTGCCACCACCTTCTTTTCTCAAGGGTTCCTTATATAAAATGACCTCACTGGCGAAGTAAAAAAATTGACAAGATATACTCTCAGCGTTAATCAATCCCTGAATCCTCCCAGGCAAATCTGGTGCCATATTGCCTACGCCGGAGGGATGGAAGGTTTAGTGGGTCTGCGCTGCGCTCTCCCTTACGGCGCAATGGATATCAATTTTTGCATATCTTCTTGCAGAACTCTCAAAATCTTTGATTGCTAACCAACCCAACAGGAAGTTTAGTTCCAACTTCACAGTGGCGCAAATATCTGGTGTTAGACAAGATCGAGAACCAATAAAAATGAAAAACTATCAGTTGCTAACAAGCGCGTAGAGTTTGTAGTAATTTCTTGTCATTTAGATCTCGAAATAACGGAAAAACACCTTGAGGAATCTTCCTATTACGGCCCATAATCTGAAAAGGAATTCAAAACACGAAACCGAAAACTGGACACGGAGTGGGTCAAGATGGAAAGTACGACAGGCTTAAAACAATTAGTTACTTCGCATCCTAAGATTTAATTACCAACATATCCTTTCTTCTACTTATACGTATTCATAGGTCACTATCCACTTATGGTCTGGCGTTTACAGATCCTCCAACTTTCAAAGTTAAACCCGTAATCAGTAGAGTAGACGGACTCACGGATAGAATAGTTTGGTTTAAAAATCTATTTGTCGTCCAGTTGCTGAAACACATCCCAGCCCATTTCACGAAAAAGTGAAATGTTATTGGATCACATACATAATGCGAGTCCTGGATCATAAGTAATTCACGGATTACTTAGACGTTACCGCTCTTTATACTAACATCTTGGATGGTTCCTCATTCACGAAAAGTGAAATGTTATTGGACCACATACATAATGCGAGTCCTGGATCATAAGTAATTCACGGATTACTTAGACGTTACCGCTCTTTATACTAACATCTTGGATGGTTCCTCATTGCAAGTCATCCACTAGCTTCTTATGCAACAGGAAGGGGCAATAAACATGTATCACTGCTAAAGAAGTAGCTGGACTGCTCACTCTTCAAATAATAAAGAAAATATTGTGTTCAATTTAGAGGGTTGGCAAAGGGACAGGCACTGGCATCAAGCCTTTTCACTGAATTTATTCTAAAGTGGAAGCATCAACAATCGATCTCCGGCTATCATTCTACTGTAGATGCACAGGTGGTTGTTTTATCATCTGCTCTACACATGAGGAGATGGACAAATGTTTTGAGTTAATGAGCAAGCAATCAGAGAACATAGCACTCACTAGAGAGAAACCGAAGGAAAACTGGCTTCCATTTCTGAGCGTTCAAATGAACCTATCCGAAATCGGCTACATCACGAAGGGGTACCGAAAGCCAAGTAACAGAAATATACTGACTCATTATCGCTTCTCTCATCACTCACACACAAAAACGGCGGTTGTGAAGAACATATTTCGAACAACCGCCAGTGCGTGCACAGGAACGGAGTGGAAGGAAAAGTCCCTGAATAGCGTGGCAAACAGCCATTTTGAAAGGCTACAAAACCGTAGCTCTTCGGGAAACGTCTAGAGTAGAATCCACGCCCCAACAATAATTCTTGCGAGAATAAGGTCTCGTTTATCCCAGCTACACCTATAAAATATTGCTTTAGAAAGGACAGTCTAAAGAATGCGGTAGTACTCACTGGATCGCCACAGCACAGTCTCAGACACCAGCTAGTTTGTGAGGGCCTATATGACCGCCTATGCACACTCAAAAATTGTATGTTAAAAAACCTAACAGTAAAGAAGGTGATAGCACGAATTCTCGTGCGGTGTACCTGATCTCGTGCAAAGTGTGTAAGGACCAATACGTTGGCGAAACAAATAGATAGGAGATCACTCTGCGTCTATATAAAGGAACACCTAATCAGTAAATTTTAATTGAAACGACATACTCCACTTGGCGAGCATAGGACACGGAGACATAAAGGAGATTTCGAAGTAACTGTCACTATCCTTGTACAAGAACCCAAAACATTAGCGCGTAAAACTCTTTAAGCATTCCAGATAAATTCCAAAAATCCGAAAATGAACCGCAAAGAGAAGTGCGTTATCAACACGCGTGACCTGGCACCATACCTCAGGCTGATTGTTTGACCTGAGCCAGGTTCATTCCTCGACTTTCTGTGCGGCTGGTCTCCACCAGATAACTGGTAGACTTACAAAAAAGCAAAACAGCAACTGTTTAAAAAAAAGCTATTTTTTATACGGATGAAAATTTATGCGTCAAGCCATATCTGTTGAGGTTGCGAAAATGCTTCACTAAGTAGACTTCATGTTAATTTAACCTTTCCAGATTCTGAAGAAGTCGAAACGTCAGATGTTGTGCATTAGAAAACGCTGCAATGAGAATCTTGTGTTTGCTCATCGCGAAAAATATTGAATCATAACATTATTCATTATTGCCTTTCGCAATCACTCATGGGCGGGAAGTCTTTGCAAATGAGGGAAAAAACAAGGACGGTGGCCTTTTGTTTATTCATTGATTCTAAACCATTGGTTTTGAAGCTTAGTCAATGAAGAGCAGAAAGGTTGTTGGTTCTTGTCCCTCCTGAATAACCTCAGACGGATTCCCTCGTTTGTAGAAAAAAAAGCCTAAATTTTATGATGATTGGGATAACATGATTCCACAGATGGAAGGTTGGCAGCTATGCTTAGGCAATAACTTCCTACTCAAGTATCAGGAAAGCTATTTTTTTATTATATTTAGTATTCCAACTTTATTTCCAAAGAGCGCGTGTGGCGCAGTGGTTGGAGGCGCCACTGCGACACACGTGGAGTCGATCCCAGCGCCCATGGCCCACCAAGCCTTCCATCCCTCCGGGATCTGCAAATTGGTACCAGGCTTGCCTGAGAAGATAGCAGCACTGAGCCGAATGCATAACGCATCCCTCAGAGTTTGATCGACGCCGAGAGCTTTATCCTTTATGCATTATTCCAATTTTATCACACAAAAACATATTCCATTTCCAAGGTTCTGAATACTGTGTAGAAACTCGAGTATCGTTGTAAAATGTTTGCAGCAATATTTACACAGAATCGGAAATTTCTTGTGTAGAGTTTCAATCCGGCAGTAAAAATCTTAACGATGCTCCAAGCAAAGAAACAGCAAATTTCGCAGGTTACGTATTTTTTTTTAATCTCCACCTCCTTACAAATCAGACTTTGCAGAATAGCTCCTTATATTGGCTGTATCTTCTACAACTACTAACATGGCAATTTCTTGCCTAGAATAAGCTACCGCATTGTTATTAACTTCCAGAGTGAGATGTAAAAGCATAGGTTTTATGAACTGTCCACTTTTACCTCCTTATTCTTCACTTTTTAAAAGTTCACTTCGTTTGTTAATTTTTTTGGCTGTCAACAAAATCATATAAACAAGTGAAGTAGTTTTGAATTGCAGGATTTTTCTTCCTTCTGTTTACAAATATTATAGAAGAGTTTTTTAGAAGAAAGGTGTCAAGGTATCCAAAAGCTGAAAAGAAAACTGAAAAAAACTTTATATTACGATTCTTGCCATCGTTTGAAAAAAAATTCAAATGGGTAGAACTAGGTAACCCTGTTTAGTGAAATACCGACGCCGATTTTTCTAAAGGTATCCTTAACACCATGGACGGTAAATTAATGTGAACAGACAACAATCAATCTGCGATAGCCCTGTATCCATTAAGGGTCTGCAATGTGGTTCCAGAATTATCTAGGAGGATAAAAACAGTCATTTGATATATCGATAGGCAACCGAAACCCGTTCGATAGACCATACAGGCATTCATTTACTTCTACAAAGCCGAAAGGAGCTGAAGGCATGGAGTAGCATCTAATCATGCTAGTGACGAAGTTCCTTATTCCTGTATTGAAATACCAAAATTCCTCTGCTAATGAATGAGAACATCGTTGCTTACCACGCAAAATTTTCTCTTCTTTGATGTTCTAAGCGTGATCAGTTGGTAATTATTAGTGTTGTGAAAAACAACCATGAAAAAAGAATTCGCAGAGACGGCTTCATTGCCTTCTTTAAAATCGTGCGGTATCCATCGGTTTGGTTCTTTATTCCTCCACAACGGCTGAGTTCTTCTGTAATTGTTCCGACTCGTACCCTAGCATTTCATCCGAACCTACCAATCGTTTTGCATGGATCTGTTTCAACAAGCGTTTTCAAACGGCTACTGATAGTGTCAGGGATTCTTTCTATCTCTTTACATATGTATGGATCCTCCTTCTTCCTTAAATATTTCTAAAACAAAGCGAAAAAAAATACTGCAAGATAACTAATCGATTATTGTTCGCTTTGTCAACTTTTTCTCCCTTTAGCCTAAGTTGGACAGAAGTTGGTGGAAGAACCCAGAACAACACCGTCTACGTACAGAAAAAAACGCCAGCTCTACAATAATAACATCAGTTTGATGCAAAGGCAAAAAAATACATTTAAGAAAGAATCGGTTGTTCTTCAGTAACAATTGGAGCATCTAAACCGAACAAAACGCTAAGTGCTATTTCATTGATAAGCTGATACGAGGTTAATAAATAAACCTTATTCGGCCAAGGAATCGACGTCTTTGTCTTCCTCGGAGTCGATGACCCAAGTCGATGGTCCACAGTCGCCCGTACTCTCTATGTGGTGTCTTCAACGTCGCATCGATATACAGAACGGTTGTTGTTGATAGTGATTGTCCGGTGATAACAACTTGTTTTTTCTGCGGGCAATCCATCTTTCAGAAGTCTGCACCATTACAGCTAGCACAGACTTCAACAATATTTCAAAAACCGACTTTCCTTCAGCCTCGGTATGAGCAATCGAAATTTATTCTTTCATTGTTAAGTTAACAAGAGGCTGATAAAGAACCCTATTCGAAGAACGTTTCAACGTTTTCGTCTTCCTCAGAGCCTGTGATCCCAGTCGGTGATCCACAGCCGTTCGTGCTCTCAATGTGACTGAGGTCATCGGCTCTGAGGAAGACAAGAACGTCGGAACGTTAGCCGAATAGTTTTCTTTATTAACCTCGTGTTAGCCTATCAGTAACGGAGAATACATGTTGATTAGTCACACTGAGGTCAGAGGGAAGTCGGTCATTGAAAAACGGTGAGTGTTCAAGAAAAAGCTACTCACCATGCGAATAAACATTTATACATTAAGTTTTGTCGGTTGAGATTATGATAGTGCTCGAAAGAATGGATTTATGTCAATTTGACTCTCCCAGGTTCTGATAAAGGCGAAACCGCCGAAAAACCTAGCAGCATTCTATTGAATAAATCTTGAGGTTGACAAGCTCGTCTTTGCTCATCAAGAAATTAATGCACTATTGGTCATTGCCGAGCATCAAAGAAAGTCGTTCCTGGGATTCGCTAAATTTAAGAAGGAACTATCAAAAAAACAAGAAGACGAGGGCAGCACCACCTTCCTCATCAGA
The DNA here is from genome assembly GCA_018806985.1 of Angiostrongylus vasorum. Lineage (NCBI taxonomy): Eukaryota > Metazoa > Nematoda > Chromadorea > Rhabditida > Metastrongylidae > Angiostrongylus > Angiostrongylus vasorum. The sequence goes on from JADANN010000231.1 coordinate 59,273, forward strand.
CTCTTTCACTTTAAACTTATCTTGCCTAAATCAGCAAACTCTTCTGCGCACCCTTCCCATGCTAGTGGTGAGAGAGGGAAATCTTCAGAAAACAAGAAAATTTGATCTGTTAATAGCAAGCGGAGAGGGGGTTAATCGCGGACCAAAAGCCACCTTTGCTTTCCTGAGACGCAGGTGGATCCAGGTAATGGACTCCCTGTTTCTGTTGCTCCGATTTGGCACATGCTTTCTGTATTTGCTAGGCATATTCATGCATGCGTGTGTGAGTGCGTTCTCGCTTATGCAGATTGTATTCTATGAGTCAGTTCGGCTAAAAGAATGCAATCAAGTGACAGGGTAATATATGGGAGGCGGTTAAGAGTCGCCTCCAACAATTAAGCTCCATGTCCACTCTAGGAAAGCCTGGCAAGCTACCGTGAGTATACCCAGCCCCCACGTTCAGAACCCAGCAAGCTATACGTGGGCATCAAAATGCTAAACACAGTAAAAAAAAATGGGCTTCATTCCCCTGACCCCCGAAAGAGCCCCCAATTTCGCAGCGTTGGGTAGGATGAGTACGGAGAGCTGCTAAAATCTCAGGGCCAATGGAAGCTGCCTGGATTACAAAGAAATATGGCGACGATCTGTACCTACAATGCACGTACACTTGCATCCAAGTCCTCGACAGAAGACTTGCTCATGCAAGCAAGAAGGATAAGGTACGACGTCATCGGCCTGGCCGAGTCGAGACGATGCCACCCATTCAAAGCCGTCTTTGACACCACAGAAGAACTGTTCCTCGGAACATGCGATAGTAGAGGAGTCGGCGGCGTCGTCTTTCTCGTCAACACGAGTTTATCCATCAACATTGATTCAGTCGAGCACCTTACAACCTGAATCGGACGTTTACGATTAAAAAGATGTGGATCAATGCCAGCTTTGACAATCTTCGTCGTTTACACGCCGAGATCAAGCTGTGACGAAGAAGAAGTCGAAGCGTTCCTATATGGATTTGGAGAAGCTTTACAGAGAAGACCGTACATTCTTCAAGGTCATCATTGGAGATTTCAAGGCCAAGACTGGATCAAGAAAAACATCTGAAGAACGTCACATTGGGACCCACGGATTAGAATGGAACGAACAGGGTGAGCGGCTGTCTGAGTATATCATGGCGACCAAGACCATCCATGGTAACTCGCAATTCCAGAAGCTCCACCCTCAACGCTGGACGTGGGAATCTCCCAATGGAGAGTACCATAACGAAATAGACCACATCTTAGTAAATAGAAGGTTTTCCCTAACCGAATTCGCTATTGTCCCAAAATTCTACACAGGATTAGATCATCGTCTGCTTCGTGGAAAATTCTATTTCTCTCAGAAAGGAGAAAAAAGCCGCTATATTTAAGAAGCGAGAACACCTGGAGAACCTTCCACCAGTTCTCGTAAACACATTGGCTCCGCTCTTCACGCGTTACCTGTCTGAATGCAAGTTCCCTTCTTAGCGGAAGACCAGCAAGACCGTGTTGTTGTTCAAGAAGGGTGACCTACACGATATCGGCAACTATCGCTCAATCTGCTTGCTGTCTGTCGTCTATAAACTTTCCACTCGAGTCATCCTAAAGAAGATTGACAAAATACTGGACGAAGGTCATCCAAGTGAACAAGCAGGGTTTCGAAAAGGATTTAGCACGGTGGACCACATCCACATGATAACAAGGCTCACTGAAGTATCGCGGGAGTACAAAAGACCACTTGGTCTCACTTCCATTGATAAACAGAAGGCGTTTGATTCAACTGAGATAGAAGCAGTCATTGAAGCCCGTGATAGACAGGGAGTCCCTAGTCAGTACATAAAGATTCTTAATGAGTTGTACAAAAAATTTCACAACCAAGATATCACCATTCTACAACGATATTAACATTGACGTCAAAAGAGGGGTTAGGCAAGGCGATACCATCACAGGTGAATATCTATAATTTATACTAGCTTATTATAATCTATCGACGCTTTTCTGATAGATAAGGCATGTCGGAGTTTTACTGCAGAACAAAGTGAAGTGTATTCAAGACATGTCTGAACTTTTTCAGTAGCTCATTCGTAGTTTTCGGCCCGGTCGACAAAGTTGTGGATGGAAGAGTAACTGCACATATGGTTGGTACTTCCATTTTTCGTTCTAGCCAGTTTCCATCAATTCCGGTGGGCCAGTTCTCATTAGTGACATGATTATCTAGGAGAATAAAATCACAGAGACGGAATGCTGCTAGTAGCCATTTAGTTAACTTTACGATGCATAATAGAGTCGAATACATGGTGATTCTCCGAGGGACTTAACAGCGATGAATACTTCATCTCGCTACTAAAATACTAAAATGCTTCCATTAATGCAGCCAGACGACCTCAGTTGTCCTAAAGTAAACTTGAATTTCCTCCTTTTCGGTGTTGACAATGGAATCAACTGATCACTATTCGTGTTCTGAAAAACAAGGCTGAAACAGATTTTACAATGACATGGTCTTTGTTTCCTTTAGATTCGTGTGACATCTATGCGAAAAAGTCTTTTTTATCACGCCAGTTTGGGCTAGTAGTGCAGGAATTGTTCCGATGCATAGGCTAGCACTTCTCTCAAGCCTAACGATAGTTTTGCATCTATCTGCTTCAATGAACGCTTTTGAAATACTCATCCTGTCAACCGTTCCTTCTCTGCCTTTAGATCTGCGTGGCTGCCCTTCCTATCACAAATATTTTTGAAACGAAGTGAGAAAAAACGCTGTAAGACCACTGTTGACTTATCCTTCTCTTTACCAGCTTGCTTTCTTTTCTTCCTTAATCTAACTTAATAAAATTTGGTTGGAGTACAAGAACACTGAGGTCCACATGTAGGACAAAATGCCAGCTCTACAATGATAGTACGAGTTTAGTGTAGTGCAAAGGCAATAAAACATATTTAAGAAGAAACCGCCAAACATAAAAAAAGGCGAGGACAGGACCTCTTCGTCACCGGACTTTTTCGACTTACAGGATCGAACGTGCTGAAGCAGGGAAGCTATTTCGCGCACACATTTTATACTACTGTTGAAACGGGAAATCCTTTTTAAAAAAAACGGAGCAAATTTCTCCTGATAATCACTAGAATTTATGCTATCTTATTGTAATTATAATTTAACCGTGTTGTTATAATTGCAAAACTTGGAACCACAGGTGACCAAATTATTCGGATATCGTTACATAAAATACGTCCGAGCTCTAAAGAAGTCGACGTCGCCGAAACGTCAGCCATCGTACCGCACCGACAACAACAACAATAACGAGAGCTGCTACCAAACTCACATATGCTCAACAAGGACATTTCGTAAGAATATATATATACACATATATACCAGGAAACTTTTGTCGTTTAAGCGTAGGCGGCGAAGTTCTTTGAAGTTGTTGCAGTAAAATAATAGTGCAGTCATTGCGTGCGTTGTATAAAACCGTCTAATGGCAGTTTACATCACCAACAAGAGTTTTTTTTTATCACAATCACTATAATGGAGCCGTTTTTCACTATCAGTCATCAGTCCAGGACTAGGAGAAACACCCTATATCGATCAATCGGTTGGTCAACTAGTGTTAGGAAAATCGAGAATTCATGATCAGAAGTCACGTACTACGTGTCTATTAGCCCATTCATCCATTAATTTCTTATCATCTGCTTGTTTATGATAAACTATCAGTGGAACAGATCAGGTCATTGACGAAACAAATTAAAGGGACAAATATGTATTAAAAAGAACATCTAAATTGGAAAGTTAAATTTCTTCAAAGCATTCCTCTAGGTACACATAGGGCACAAAAGCACAATGGCGATGATTTTGAAGCGACTGTGCGAATCCTAGCGCAGGAATCAAAAACATCAACGCGCTGGACTTTGGAGGCGTTTTGGATAAATTTCAAAAAGCCCAAAGATGAACTGGAAAGACGAATGCCTCATTATCACACGTGACCTGGCGGCTTATTTCAAAATGATGTTTCGACCACTCGGTCCTTGCTCGCCGTCCCACTTGAACAACACGCGGGCAGTCCCACTCGCAACAGCAAGGTAAGTAGCCTTTCTGATCAATATAGCGTTTATTTAAAAGCTTGATCTTCATCAATGCTACAAATATTTCACCGAATATAACACTACTGTTACATAAGATACAACTAGGCTCTGACGAAGGCGAAATTGGTGGAACGTCAGCCATCGACCAACAACACCGATAGCATCGGCAGCAACAACACCAACAACAACACCAACAACAACACCAACAACAACAACAACAACACCAACAACAACACCAACAACAACACCAACAACAACATCAACAACAACACCAGCAACAACACCAGCAACAACACCAACAACAACACCAACAACAACACCAACAACAACACTAACAACAACACCAACAACAACAAAACTTATACCAACCTCGCATCGGCTCAACAAGATCAGTTTATAAGATCGTATAAACAAATATATCAACTATTTATGCCGAGGTTTATAGAAAGTCGGCCTTTTGAGTTATTAAAAAAAATATTCAGTTGTGACTTTCATTGAAACTCGCTATCGATTTTCAATATTTTAGTTTATCGATGGCCTTACATGAGGTTGTTCAAAATCCTTATTACGGCTTACGTTTTGTCGACTTTGCCTTCACCAGACAGTCCTTAACGCTGCCCTTTTTATAAAAGACTGTGGCTGTGCTCAAGTGATGTGACCTCATCCGGGGGTTCCCCGAGATACAGAACGGTTTTTGAGTGACTGTCGACCGAAATTATTTGCTGCTTTGGTGACAAGGAACAAATGCTGTGGTCACTGCCCTCATCATCGTGGCAGTTATGAAGGGCGAAAACACCGAAACATTAGCCATATTATAGATTTATAACAAGCTCGTCTAGGGTCATCAATGAAGCAGAACATTCATTAAGCAACCACAATTACATGTTTTCAATGTTAACTTTTTATTTAGCGCCCCGTACAATTTTTCACGGCAGGGTATTACGTATGATACAACCACAGTGACGCTGAGATATATGCGAAACTCAGGACCGCAAGTGTCTCTGGCGGAAAATGAACGCGCTATTACTCTTTCTGGGGGCTAACGCGTTCATCACCACACCATGCAGGTCATTCGTTTGGCCTGTCTCTCAGCTAGTTTTATCGACCAGCGCCATCAGCAATGCGGCAACATTTTAAATGTTTTCATCAGGCTTTCGGTCTCGAGAGTGTTTTGAGGGATTATTTTTGGAAGAAAAATAGGCCTTGTTAGAAAATGGGGCACATGTTGCGCAGTGATCGGAAGTGCCCTGCAACACACATGGGATCGATTCCCGCACCTCTGGCCCACAAAGCCATCATTCGTCCGGGATCGGGAGATTGGTATCAGGCTTGCCTGGAAGGATAGGAACATTGGCTCGATACAGTGGTAGGCCACCGCGGGTCATTGTAAAGGCCAGATACGCATTCGATCACCTCCAAACGATGCTTAATGAAGTCGAATGCATGGCGCTTCGCCCACGGATTGATCAACGCCGAGAGCTTTTTTCCTAATTGTTTATTAGAAAATAGTTCAGCATGTAATTGTAAATACAAAAAAATAGAGAAATACTTCTAAACAAGGGGGGCTATGATAAGAGATTGCGTAACCCCCTGATTGTCACGTTAAACTCTAAATATGAATATTGTATTTTTGAGATTTTGAAAGCAAATAAGTGAATTAAAGTTACATACAACGTTAATTTGCACTTTGTGGCACCTTAAATCCAAAAGTTCAACCCGTGGCACAGAACAAAAATGCTTAGAAAAGTGCGTGGGGTTTCCTTTTACTTTTCCATTGGATACGCTAGTAGAAAATTGTAAATCTTCTCAATAACGTTAAACTGAGATATAAAATTCACATCAACTCAATGCGTTGCTTGCATTGTTAACATGATTTGTTTGTTTTCTGGATGCTCCCGAGACTCGTGAAGCAGTTAACTGGTTTCCCGTCTAAAAGAGCTTGAGCCTGCTTGCTGCTGGCATAAGATCGCTCTGATATTAACATACCACCAAGGTTATCCCTCGTACAAACAGTTTTCTCAAGAAAAAAAAAGTGCTTAGAAACTAACTTCACCCAATCTGGGGATGAGTAATCAATGCCTTCTCGGATTACTAACCTTATGTGGGAATGTTTCGTGATTTTTGCATTTGCCTGATAATAACGGATCAAGAACCGTTATGCATGAAAGGACATTGCCGATTGAGAATACTTCATTCGTTCAATGTCCCACTCCGTTGGCTTCAACGTGGGGCGACAAGGAAGAACCAACTTAGAAAACGAAACAACTGCGGTAGGCTTCGGATTCGAATCGTTAGGGACTCTGAGGAAAGTGAAGGTACCACAACGCTAGTCACAGTATAGATTTATAAGAATGCTGTGTTTCATAACTATAATAATGATTATGATGACATAATCATAATGATGGTGAAATATTTGCAAAACCCCGAACTGCTGATGTTTGCGGTGGGGACCGAGCACGTTATTACCCTTTCCGGGGTCTAACACGTTCACCGTCACACCATGGGAGTCCTTCTTTTTGGCTTTCTCTCAGCCATGTTATTGACCCATAGGTGCTACTAATAATCACGGGATTGATCTGGAAAGCACAAATCTGCATCTCGTATAAGCTTAACACTTCAAAACGACTTGTTGAAAAAAAGCGATCAGTGGTTCCCTGGGTTTTTTTTTGCCAAGAGATAATCTTGCATTGGTATCATTATCAAAGTTGTTAAATTATAGTCAGTGTAGAAGATAAAAACAAAGCGATTGAGTGTTGGTCATCCTCTCATGGATAAGCCGTGTACTCGACTTCATTGGTAGCATCGTAGAGGTGATTGAATGAATGCTTAGTTTATCGGATGACTTGAGAGAGCCAGCCGTTGTATCAAGTCAGTCCTTTTACGCTACCATACAAGCCCGACATCAAACTCCGAATCCCAGAGAGATATAATAAGTGGATTGGTTAGTCTGGTACACAAGAACAAACCAATGTTCTAACCACTGTAACCACAACGTTACAAGATCACACAGCTAACGTAGCCCACCTATTAATTCGAATCTTCATTTATTCTCCTTTTGTTTCACCGGCATAGCGTGACGAAAGGATTACCCCTTGTGTGTAAAACTGCGTTTATGAATACGGCTCGATGTTTGGAGTTTGGAATAAAGTTGGACATTAACACCAGAAAGCATCAACGTCAGATTTCCTCAGTCCTTCGTTAACTCTTTCACGACCATGCTCACTGATGTAAATACTTTTGCCGCTATACGTTTCGGGACGTGCATCTTGATTTCAATGCGCATCTCAAGTGCTCCCCAATGACTTACCATCCGATAGGGCCATCCCCGGCGAAAATGGCTGGGATAGCGGGAGGGTTGAAGATCCTGAATTGTAAGAACTACTTAGTGCGGAATATTGACCAAAACTGCTTCTCTTTCAGTATTTTTTATATAGACACATCACTTTTCAATGATACAATTTCAATGATTGAATGATAATGAATACAACACCTTCACGAAACATAGCAGCCAATCAATGGCTTGTCGAACACAGATTTTATAGTGAACTGATCGATGTGTAGGTATTCTCAGCCATACCTGCAAAAAATTCGTTTCGGACAGTAGAATATAATCGGTAGAAACTTCAACGAAGCTGAGATATTTGCAAAACTCTGGACCGCAGGTGCCTATGGTGGGGAACGAACGCGCTATTGTCCTTCCCGGGGAGTAAAGCGTTCACCACCACACCATGCGGGTCCTTCTGTTTCGCCTGTCTCTCAGCTAGTTCTATCAATCTTTTGCCATAGAATCCGTAGATATAGAAACATGGAAAAGACACAAAAATACACTTCAGCTGACACGCAAAACATTCGAAAAGCCAATGAAATTATGGTTCGATAGTGAAAAAAAAATTTTTTCATCACACATAAAAGTTAGAATATACAAGAGATATTCAAGAGCATGGGAACATACACAGAAGAACACAGTGCATACGTAGAAGTCAAAGAAACGTTGAAAAAAATGTGAGGGAACCGAGCAACAGGAAGATGTTCTCAAGAAGCCAGCGCGTCGTCCCTCTTGAACGAGCTCACGGCCCGTACATCTCCGCTTCAATGCCCATCCCAATTGCGTTGCATTGACGGACGGACCGATACATTCGGTACATGCCAATTACGCTCTGTTATGAAAGCGTTAAGAAACCAATAAGACGGAAATCAAGTTGGAATATATCACCTTCTTAGCAACTTTATTAGGCACAACGAATATAGTAGCAATGACATAGATAATAGCCAACAACTGTTAAATTCCTGAAGAAAAAATAATGTGGCTGTTATATTTTTCTGCCATCTTTGTGAATTAAAAAGGGCGTGTGTGGCGCAATGGTCGGAGGCGCCCTGCAACGCACACTTGGAATCGATTCCCGCGCCCACAGCCCACTAAGCCCTCCATCACTCCGGGGTCGGCAGATTGGTACGAAACTTGTCTGGGGAGGATAGCAACACTGGCTGGATACATCGATAGGCTACCGCGAGTCATTGTTAAGACCGGATATGCATTCAATCACCTCCAAACGGATCTTAATGAGGTCGAATGCATGGCGCATCCCTTAGGGATTGATCAACGCCGAGAGTTTTGTCCTTTACCCTTTTTTTAATCCTAAAAATTGCAGCCATTTTGCACAAAAATGCAATTGTCGGCCGTTTGAATTGAATCTCTTCTTCACACATTTATTTACTCGATGTTGTTCTTCATTTACAACGATCTATTATAACAGATACTTCAACGACGTTGTAGTTGAATAAGAAGGAACATTAAAAAAAGAAGAAGAAATGCTATGTGCTGACACGGCTTGTCTGAGAAATAAAATTAAATTCAAAAAAAAAGAAACGAAAAATTGTAGAAAAAAGGAAGCATATGAACTTCGGCAATATGTACGTTAGCAGCGCATTCAGCCTTCGCCCATGCAGTTGCTCCCATGAACACATTTATTCTACAGCTTCCCTTTGTTCGGTGAGTTATTAATAATTTACCCTCCTGTGACACTTCACAAAAGCGATTAAGAAAGAGCTATGCTACTTCTATCTCACATTATTTTCTTCACTTTTTGGTTGTACTTGTCAAATAATATGTTTCGCTGGACCTCAAGTGTCTGCGATGTGGAACGAACGCGCTAGTACCATTTACGGTGGCTAACGCGTTCACCACCACACCATGCGGGTCCTTCGTTCCGCCTATCTCTCAGCTAGTTTTCTATCGATCGGTACAATCAGCAATCACCCGTCAACGGGATTGATCTAAGCAGCCCAAATCGGCAATGAACCCAGTTAGTCTGAGACTGTAGTCGGAATCACAATGTTAACTTTTTATTTAGAGCTAAGAGACAGAAGAAACGAAGGACACGCATAGTGTGGTGGTGAACGCATTAGCCCCCGGAAAGGGTAATAGCGCGTTCGTTGCCCACCGCTGACACCTGCGGTCAGGAGTTTTTGCAAATATCTCAGCATCATTGTGGTTGTATCACACATAATACCCTGCCGTGGAAAAGTTGCAATAGGCAGTAAATAAATAATTAACACTGTAATATGCTTCTATAAATAATTTTACTCGCATTCACAATGTTCCGCAATAAAAAACTACACCACTTTTTTCATTTAAAAGCTTATTCCTTAACATCCGGATCTTTCTTTGCTTACCGTCCAATTTTAAGTGTTCATATAGAATCATCTGCTTTCATAGTGGTTCATAATACGGCATTAAATGAATGTTCTTAGGAACAAATGGAATTTCTCCCCTCTGTTACCACACGTACACTTCAAATCCCAAGTGCTTCATACTTTCGCAGAAATACGCACGTGTCGTCGAATATATTCATTTCGTGCAACATATTAATTTGTTTTGAGCGCTTCAGTCTTTATCATTTGTGGTCGAAGCACTGTTTGTCAGCGTTTCGTGCTGTGATATATCGAATTTCGTGGACGAATACTCAGCTTTCGTCGATCTCAACTGTTTGTTTTCTGAAGACGCACGAGGTCGGCCACGAACACACACAAGCTAACCATACAAGCCGACCGATGATGAACTTGATCGAAGTCTTTCACTTCAATCAACTCATTTCCTCTCATGCTAATGCATTCGACACCTAAATTCGCTAAATGAACTGTGATTTTCGCGGCTACATGACCACAAAATGTAGATGTGCTCTCAGAATGATTCGCTATTACATAACTCTGTTGATCACGCTTTTCTAGCCAGTACTTCGTTGTGACGTCATCGTAACACATTATCTTTTACAAAGAAGAAAGTGAAAAAAGCACAGCTTGAAAGAAAGATAGCCGTCTCTATAATACAGTTTCCAGGTATTGCTACTAGCTATGCACTAATTATTGTGTTATAGACCATAGAGTGGAAGATTCTATTGATCACCCAAACTAAAAACGACTCCGATACCTCTAGAACAGAAAGGCCAGCTGAGAGGAAATCTATGCCATAACAAAGGACCGTCAACTATATGTAGCTACACTTTAGCCAAAAATAAACTTTCGCATGGAAAGTGTTGTGTATTTTGTTCGACGTTCAAGAGCAACTAGAGAAGCTCTGATGAGTGGTGGAGAAGAACGGGAAATCTATTAAGCTTCGCTCAAGTTACTCGATAATTTACAAGTTTACAAAGACAGGTGGTAGCATGCGAGTTACTATAGACATAATTGCTGTCACAATTTGCGAAATATGGGATATCATAGGTTATGGAAAGGAAAGTAAGTGTCAACATACAAAACTTTGGTGAAGATGTGACTAATGTAAAACTATGCACTATTTGTCGACACTAATTTCAACCTTGGTCAATTTTTTAGAATGTGATAGAGCTATACTGCTTAGTCTACTAGAAACTTTTCCATGACATCCAGAAATTTCTGGAAGAACCATTTTCAGAAAATTTAAAAGTTGAGGGTTGAAATAAACCTAAAATCAAAAGAAATATAAGCACAATAATTTTCTCATTCATAAACATCACTTTACTTGTAAGCAGCAGCCAACGATTTTTCATAGCCTATTTAAATAGAAAGTGTGAAAAGGAAAAAGTTGTAAATTTGACGAGGAGATCAAAAAAATAAATGGTTCTATTGGGAATAATATTTAGTGGACACACCTATGCCTAATTATTATATTGTCTACTTAATATAACAACATCATGTTAGCTAAATCATATAGAAATATATCTAAAGCACTTGTTAAGTGTTTTTTGAGAAGAAAATAACGTTTTTAGAGATGATGTTAGAGATGATTTGTGACACTTATCACACATGAACACTTGGATGGCCCGTCTTCACTGGTTGTGCGGACCACAGCATTGCTGGTTTAGCCATTGTGGTTCCCTGGAGTCCCAAGGCCAGCCAGGCCGAAGTCTGCCATAGGTCGTAACCACCACAGGTAGTCGCCGCTCTTGTGGATCAAGAGGGAGATTTGCCACCATAAAACTAGTTTGGTACCAGGACGGTGGTGTATCCGGGTATTCGTCTACAGCTGAGCTTCCTGATGCAAACGCCGGACTCCTTCTCATCTTGTGAGACCCCTGCCGAAGGGATGAATCCCCTTGCTGTAAATTGTAGTCCGACACCCAAGAACACTCTCCCAACTACGATTCGGCTGTGAATCGTTGGGAGGTGACATTTATCACATTCAAGAAACTGTATTTATTGAAAAACTACCCACACTTCTTTTCTTCTATAGAAAGGTTCGCTTTATCTTGCAACAATAATCATTGCTGGCGAAAGAAATCTAAAGACGAACAGCTTTGAATCTCAATTTGAGTGCTCATATTGAATTGCTTGACAAAAAAGAAAACAAAAAATAAAGCCACTTGAAGAGCAACAGGTTGGCGTTATGGTATTTTATTAAGATTCAAGAAATCAAGAATATTGAAGTATATGATACTAATGGGTACTCCCAGCAAAGACAAGGAGTATAGGCTGAGTCTTGATTCATCTGTTGGACTTTTATTACTTCTTCATTCAACACACGATACACTAATAGATCTATGCTTACTAGAATGGATGAGATTTATGAACCACGAATAATCATGCACAATCAACAATATTTCTATCTGCCTAAATACACTGCTATCTCTCCAAGAATATCTTCCCTAGGAGTCACAAAAATGTGTTAAAATTATCCCATGTCATTACATTCTTGCGAGAATGGCAGCGATTCTTGGCACAGAGCTGCTCTTAGGTAGGCATCCGAACGTCCGAATGTTAAGCCCTTCTCGCTTTGAGCCTTTGATAAGAATGTACCTATATACAGTTATGGCCGTACATCGGAGTTTGACATCGGGGAATAACCCAGCAACCAAAATTATACGCGACAACCGTTGAAGAGTGGGTAGTAATTTTATTTTTCGCAGTAATTTAATATAATTTAATAGCGCAATTCTACACTTTTGACCAAAAATACTAAGAAGGCATATGTTTTGTAAAATTCCCGTCCATCAAGTACTGAATAGGAGTGTCGGCAAACTTAAGAAGTTGTCGTCTGTTGCAATATTCGACATCTTGTAGTGATAATGTCTCAATGTTCACTAGAGTCAGATGAACACAAGTGCAGATCATATTACATCAATACGTTGGTACAAAATGATTTTCTTTCCGGCTGAAGATTTCTACTTACTAGCTGTAGTTGTCTAGTTAACTAAAGTAAGCTTCACTTCTTCTAACTGATTACGGTGCATTAATGGTTCTTCACGACCACAACACACAAGCACGCACATGCACTACAAGTACACATTCACATACATAAATGCACACATATATATAGTCATTCGACTAATCGTCGCCAATTTCGTTCCCAACGCGTTTGCTTATGAGGCCCTAATTAGATTTGGCCTATAATGATGATTTCACGCAAAGCCACATCATATCGCCTTAGTGGCTCTTTCTCCCTCTCTTTTTCACTCATTTCCTTTCCTTCTCTCTCCCTTAGTGCAACACAGCCAAGCACATTCCCGAAAAATCACTCTAAGCGAATGAAGGTGGTTGAATAAGCTGGCGTGAGATACTATAGAGTTGGTTCACATGTTAACGACAACACCACACAACACAGAAGATGACCTACCAATTAGAAATAATTCCGAATCAACTGGGAAAATACAACTGGTGAGAAATGATGAACACTTCCTTGTATTGCATAACGATTTTCTGTAGTAGACTGTTCTGTCAAGGTATTGAAATGTTATGCTTTCCAAATATATACCAATTTTGATCAATTATACTTCTAGGGCTTATCCCACAGAATGAAGTCCCCTTTTGGAAGAAAAAGACTAAGTTCCTACGAAAAGTTTCCTAGCCGTACCATTTTTTAAGCACGATGATTCAGAATGTATGAAACTCACAGAAAAGTGTTATACTTTACTTTCTCATAGGAAAAAAAGTCTTGAGCAAGCTACTTAACTAACACAACCTTCAATTTTATTTATCATTGTAAAAAAGAATTAAAAAGGATGGAGCTCTCGGCGTTGATCACTCCCCTGAAGGATGTGCCATGCATTCGACTTCATCAACCATCGTTAGAGGTGACTGAATGCATATCAGGCCTATACAATGATCAGTGTGGCCTGCCGATGGTATCGAACCGGTTCTGCTATCCTCCGAGAGAAGTTTGGTATCATTATGCCAACTCCGGAAGGATGGAGGGGTTAGTGGGCCTGGGGCGCGGGAGTCGATCCCATGTGTATTGCAGGGTGTCTCCGAGCACTGCTGTACACACGTCCTCCATTTATTTATCACTCTATTCATTTGTTATCTATTCATCAACTGTCTATCTTTTACCTGTTTATTGAATAGTGTGGAAGAAAAAAATTGAAAACAAAAACAAGAATAAGAAACGTCGTCAGATTTCGATGCAGTGGATGAACAACAATAGAAACGATGTCACAAAAAAGTAAACCAGTCCAATTCGGCTGTGTAGTCTCAGTTTAGCCGAACGTTACCGCAACAACAACACAGAACCAATCACTTTAGACAAGACTGGATTGTGGGCCCTTAGAACGAAAACTCCAAAGAAAAAATGCGATGAAAGTTGATTTATTCACAGTTTTTTGTGGGAAGGAAAAGTACAAATCGGTATTAAACCACTTTCTTTTAAATGCACATTACAGATGCAGTGGTTTTATTGCCAGTTTTTCATCTGGAGTCAATTTTTCAAACATCACTGTAGATTGTTTTCCAACAACATTAGGAACTCATATGGTGGGTCATTAGCACATTTATCAATGACTGAGCAAGTTTCAGTGATTTCTGTTAATTTGACTAACATTCAAATCAGTCGGTGCAATTGCAGCCAACATGCAAACATGGGAAAATCAATGATTTGGTTAGTTTATTAGCGTTATTCCTTTTCGAGCAATTTAAAAGTTCTTTAAATAACAGAAATCGTCGCGCATTTGGCAAACGGTGGGCCACGAAACACAGGGGCATTTGCTTTAATCCGGCTTCGTAGGTAAACTAAACCTCTATTACCCTTAAAGAGTCGGAAAACTGAGGCCAGACTAGGTGACGATAAAAACACTGACTTTACACATTATTCGGATAGATCAAGTCGTTGTATTGGCTAGATATCTTCTCCAATCATCTTCATCTTTAGTTTAGTTAAAAGAGTTGAGGCGATTGTGCATCCCTCACGGATCCATCAGCGCGAAAACTTTGTCGCTTCTCTTCTTAGAAAAACGTTGCTCAGCAGAAAGTCCGATTCTGAAGGTGACTAAATATGGTTTAGTACAGCGCATAGCGCAGAGGTATTGTCGTCGACCACAGCGAGCACGGTGCTGATTCAACATCGCAGTGGATTCACCAAGACTCAACTTTTTCGGAGTGGAAAAGTTGGTAGCGGACCTCTGTCCACTCTCTGCAATTCAGCTAGGAAAGCTGTTGCCTGGATATCCAGAAACTACAGGTAGGATCGACTCCAGCAGCATTCAACGACGTTTCTGGCGAGGGAACATCCTCTAGCAGCTATCGAATCTAAACACAAAAGTATAGAAGACCTTCGTGGATGATAAGTGCGAGGAAATGAACCAATCGGTAAGAAATGCTGTAATCAGCATAGTAGATGTGAAATTATGTTTAAAACCGACTTCTATTAAATCTCTGTAGAAAGGGTCCACAATTTTTCTCACGATCGAGCTGACATAAATTTCGTATAAAAACATTTATTCAGCCAACCTTTAGGCGCTTTCACGTTCAACAGATCCGCGTTGATTCGAGTCGATGACCCCGAGGTGATCGTTATTGCGAAGTAAATGTTCGTGGTGGCATCCAATCGAATCCAGTAGAGGGAACATAAGACTTTTTTGTTAGTTTTTTATACCAACCTCGTGTTAGGTCAATAATGCAGAAAATTATTGATCATTCTTATCGAGGTTTAATGAAAGTCGGTTTTTCAAGATATAGCCACACTACGTGCCAGCAAGTAGATCTGTAAGGTTGTGTAAAATAAATAAAAAATGACAATTATTTTTAGTATTTTTCTCGATGACCTTACACAAGGTTGATAAAAAAAGACTTATTCGGATGACGTTTCGAAGCCCTCGTCCTCCTCAGGCCGATCATCCCCAGTTGATGACCCACAGTCGTTCGTAATCTCGCAGTGGCGTCTTCGTCGTCGTATCGAGTCGAATCTTCTTCGGTGAAACATCTCTCAAACGAGGCAATCTCAAGCGACGATGCTCTTTTTATACAGGCCGCTTGTTGGTAGTGCTGATTGGTCTTTGATAATTTGTTTTTCAACGGGCAGTCCACTCTGCAGCACTTGGTGTCATTATCAGTTAGCAAGTAGCAAATTAGTACTTCAAAAACCCGCCTTCCTTTTAACCTTTTTGTCAAACTCGTGTTAGTTTACCAATGATAGAATACGTAATGATTAGTCACACCGAGGTTAAACGAGTTTTTGAAATATTATTGCTAGTTATAATCACAATTTTAACCTTTTTACTTACTGCCTACTCTTTTTGATGGCAGGGTATATTGCGAAATATAACTTCAACGAAGCTGAGATATTTGCAAAACTCTGGACCGCAGGTGCCTATGGTGGGGAACGAACGCGCTATTGTCCTTTCCGGGGAGTAACGCGTTGACGGGTGATTGCTGATGGCGAAAAAATCGATAGAACTAGCTGAGAGACAGGCGAAACGAAGGACCCGCATGGTGTGGTGGTGAACGCGTTACTCCCGGAAAGGACAATAGCGCGTTCGTTCCCCACCATAGGCACCTGCGGTCCAGAGCTTTGCTAATATCTCAGCTTCGTTGAAGTTATTATTGCTAGTATTCGCTATGGGTATAACAGTTGAGTTGACTAAAAAATCTATGATTTACACGCAACACATTAGTGGTCAAAGACTGATGTTTTGCCCGCACTAGGTTTTGGCTTTAGATCGCATTCGCAGCAAACGGCCGTCCAGCTGCCAGTCCAGAAAAAGAGAAAAAATTGCAAAAAAGAGAAGTGCTGAAAATGCTAACTTCATACTATATCCGTGTAGTTTCTAATCACATCTCACATCAATTGTCAGATGACTTGAAGGTGTACAGTAAATCTTGATTTGCCCTATCGCTTGCAGAATTGCGCAGCTTGTTCTACTTTCTAAAGTACCATAGAGGTTAGTGTCTTTTTGTACAATGCCTGCTTTTTTTTTGCTGTTTGTTCAGTGATGGCACCCAAAAATACTTTTTCCAAACGCTCAAGGAGTAGAATCCGAGCTTATTTGCAGGGCGCGATTTCGAACAGTTCGTGAGCTAAAATCTCGTAATCTGGTCCAAGGTTTAGTTCAATTCGTATATCATGCGCAACAGATAGTAAATTCACCATTCCCAAATTCCAAAAGATGGATCACAGATCACTTGAACAGAACGTTAACAATCCTTCAAGTGTTTTTTTAATTATTAGCCTTTTACTACATGCTATCGAAATCTGAACCGCGTTTTTGCAATCATGGCCATCATCAATGAAGCATCTTCGTTGTAGTTAGAATGTGAGCGAATCCACAATATGAAGGCCAATTATTAATTAGCTTATGGGGGACGAATGTAGGAAAGCTCAACAACGAAAGGCAGACTTGTGGACATCTGCATAATTACTATGTACGTAATAACGAAAGCGCGATACAAAAACCATGTTATCGCAGGCATGCCAAGGAGTGACACCTCACTGCACTCCGTCAAACCTCATCACCAATGAATACAATGAATAAATTGCAGAACAGAGTTTTTTCTTGCCTGCTTTCCGTTAATCATTATTCATCATATCTATGCCACCAATCTCTTCACATGGTTCAGCTTTTTCGACTGCACTGTCTATTCTCGGTTGCTTTGCAGCGATTTGTCCCCATTCAAGTGCTCTCATCACGCAATGTCAGCTTTGGAGAATGTCACAATATTCGCCAAAGGTATTCTCGGGATACAGATAATTTTCCAGTATTTTCCACTAAAAATTACTAATCATAAATACGATCTCTTCGATGCGCTTTGTCCCTCCTGCTTCTCTTTCCAACTCTTTCTATCAGTTTCTTTCTGGTAATAACGATATGATATTCTCGAATCACGTAACTGGGTGTTAAATTTCGACCAATCTCTAGCAAACACCCACTCACTTGTGAACGTTGATGTTATTTCAACGTGTGATTCCAGACACATGAAGATAACCACTCTATTCATTTTATGGAAATAAATCTTTGAGTAAGTTCCTGCATTCTTATTGACTAGTGTCCTTATTGACTGCCGTTTTCTTAGCGTATATAAATATATATATATATATATATATATACTAAATTTTTTTCTTTAAGCTACGCCTAATGTTTAATTTCGTAGTCTGCCAACACTCGGTCGTTGCTCTTGATTCACAGTGCCGGTTTGCTTGTTTAATAGGAGAGTAGGTGGAGTTGAGGGACGATGAGGAGTGCGAGAGGCGGTCCAAGACATCGTTTGTAGGAGTGGTCAGCTATCACCCGCCTTGGCTAACCACCTTAGTTCGCGCACAAGACGAATCTCGCTTACAAATCATTCCAGATCTCGTTTTTGATAGTAGGCTTCTTTGTTGAATAGACTTTGTTGGTATCCAACAAGTGCTTACTACATCTTTTCTACCAGAATTCCACGGACTCACCTTTCGTTACAGTGAAAGTCGCGAGTATAACAGTTTTTGCGGATGACTTCAGTATGGATTGTTCATTTCAGTCTGGAGTTCACCTGCTTTGATTCGGCTGAATAACATTAGCCTTTTTATCTTCGTTGCATTAGTTCCACAAATGTAGCCTAAATATAATTCACATTTCTTGTCATGAAGGTCAACATTGTTCTTTGTCTTTTTACTCATTAATATGTTATTTCCACCTATTTATGCATTCTGTGGCAGTGAAAACGAAGCCAAACTATTTTTTTTCTATGAGTTTATCTTCGCGCTTTCCCCGATGTTTTCAACTTATTTATACGTTTTCATGGTGGTTTCTAAACTGCAGTGCTCTTGTGACTTTATGGAATGAATCAGAGGGCCAATCCTACTCAGTTTCTTGTATTTCTTTTTTTCAGTTTGTGTAATGATTTTACTTGTTTGATTTCATCCTTCGACGGTTTTAGTGCTGGTTCCTAGTAACTGCAGATTTTCTTCAATCGATTCGTGAGTATTCGAATTGGGAACCATTATGATCATACGGTTGTTCTGCTTCTTCTTCAGTCTTCTTATCTCCATTACTTTATGCTGTTTATTGGAAAACGGAAGGAGTGCCGTATACTTATCAGTTGCAGAAGATGTCGAACCCGGTTAGTGCAGAGTAATACGTGAGAAATTCCCGACATGTGTTTGAAATGTAATGATATCCCGAACACCACCATGAAACTATTTGCAGTGCATCCACAATGTATTGTGTGGTTTTTTAGTTGCCAAGCTTTTGTCGGTTACGTTTCCAGAATCTTTTTTATCTCATAACTAAGTCAGTTATTAGAATCTTTACCACTCACTACAATCATTCTCACACAATCGTTGAGGAGGCCGACCACCCACCGCTCGACCAACCGACCACCTCAGCCACCTGATTAGGCCAATTATTGATGTTCAAACGCTGCTAAACAAGTGATTAGCGAACGACTACGAACGGGTTATCGTCACCTCAATCAGCACTCTGCCTCAAAGTTATCTACACCAACAAATCTTGGCTATTCCTGTGCATTTTCTAATCGCCCACCTATTTCAATCCTTTAGAAATATATGGATTTTACCAAAACAATCAAATAAGTAGAATTTTCATCTCCCAAACTGAGTAAAATTCCAGTCATCAATCCTCGAATAACACATCTAGATTTAGATAAAAGTCTTAGCTTCAGTTGAAACCTAATTTTTCTAACAGCCCACCATTACTGAGCATGCAAAGAAGCACTTATAGTAAGTGTACGATCACCTCTTCTCTCAATTTTTCGGTGCTGAAATCTAAGAACTTTCATATCCTTTAATGTGTGTTGTTATCGAAGTCATCCACCTTCTCATCGAAGCAGACCTATTATGATTTTTTTACAAGCAAATTACCACTCAGCGGCATCCATTTTACAAAGTGAATTAGTGAATGTTAGTTTTTTCTTCACGTCCATTGCCTCTGTACTGCTTTTTATGATCGGAACTAACAATAAAACAAACGAGAAAATTGATGAATCAGATAATTATCGAAGAAAAAAACGAGACCAAAAGATAATCGCGATGAGACGTCTGTATCTCAGACACTTATTAACTTATCAATGTGAACCATCCTGTCCTGAACTTAACAATCATCCGGGATCGACTAAGAAGATACCGAAATGATTTGTCGTAAACGTCAAGGAAGAACGTCATGCATCCAGCGGTCATAATTAAAAAACTGAGCCACATCCAGGTCGACAGTGAGCGTTGAGAACCAGCTGAATATCAAATACGTTTGTGTCCAGGTCTTCTAATATATGGACTTCTGAAGAGCTAGAAAATAGGAAAACCGGTGAAAAAGCCGGGATGGATGATCTGTCAATCATCGAATAGCTTCAGTTATTCATTCGAATACAAACATATGACATGTAGTAACAGTTTTAATGCTTTGAAGTAGTCACATTCAAGTTTACTGGTTCAGGTGAGGTTATTGGTCACATGCCGATTGAAGGCGGGACAGACGGTTTAAATCCACATGTCGAATTACGAGTGGTTAAAGGAGATGATATCGTTCAGATATTACCGAATTCAAAAAAAGTTAGTCCTAGAAAAAAACTGGACAGGGATGAAGTAAGTTCGCGCAGCATTATTTATTTTTTTTGTCCCATTTATTTATTCAAAGCTGTCAAAGAACAAGGAAATGAGGGCAAAACCTTTCTAAAATGTAAGCATTTACCTTTGCTCTGAAGGAAACTGTGAACATTTTTAGCTAAAAAGTTTTTTTCATGATAATTTAATTGATGGAAACAAGATAGTGTGATTTTGCTTGCTCGCATGTGATGCAAACAAGCTATCTGAGGATTCGGGACAAATAGTATTAAGTATTAGAAAGCTGATTTCCTAAATTACAGCAGCTAAATAGCATAGTAAATTAGTTCTATTCACCTCAATCTAGGAGAGCAAAACGCATTACGGTTATTAGCTAAGTAGGGTCCGAGACTTCTCCTAGAACAAAAGATTTGCTTGAAAAGGAGAGCATGGAGCCATTTGGAGAGCTTAACTTAGAGTTAGATTGAACGTAGAGATTAAAGATAGCATATGAAGATAAAAGTGGAATAAGGTCGTAGTATTCCAAAGTGATAGACAACTGTTTTAGGGCCAGGGAAAATTCGAACTAGTTGTCGAATGTCTATCGCAAAATCTTGACAGCGATTTCAGTCAGGTATGAGATTTAGATTTTTAATGTTATTTCTTCAATTGTGGCATCCAATAACACTTTCAAGTTTCTATCCCATTAAGAGGGTTATTACTTCGTAAAGGCGGCAACATTTTCCCATAAGCACACAGGGAGAGAATTCCACGAAGAGCGTTTATTGTGTTTTTCCTCCACAAATTTAGTTTTTTTCACCTTCCTCTTTTTGTGTGTAGAAAATAACGGATTATGTAAAGTCTTCCACATTATTGTTAAAGAACTGCGATGTAAACTACTTTATTTGGTCGATTTTAAGCAAAATTTTCTGCAATCAACATTAAGTAGGCCAATATAAGAACAGATTTTAGCTAAATATCTCAGTGTTTATCACCGTGCAAGATGTAAATGACAATCCACCATTATTTGATGCAGTCGAGTACAATATTACAATCAAAGAAGAATTGCCAATAGGTAGGAAGCATCTTATTTTTAGTGTGCTTTCTCATTTAGCCATCTAAAAAAAGTTGGTTCAAACTTAGTTTTCAACCTTGCGACGCAATATGAATATCCTCGAAGAGATGATCATTTGACAACGTTTTTATCTAGGCACCATCGTCTTCACAGACTTCGAAGCAACTGATCGTGATCAACCTGGACCGAATAGCTTCGTATTGTATTCGATAGGACAGGGCCCATTATCTGAGCTACTCGAAATCAGTGACCCGTTTCGTCCTGTGGTTACGGTAAAAGTGAGGATAATGAATCGGCTGCTAGCATCTCTCATTCACTTACTAGCTTTTCTTTAATAATGCTTACCTAATAAAGTCAACATGAGTAAGGCATTAACAATATGCGAAAGTTACTCAATCGCTATTACATCGTCTTTCTCAGGCATCTCAATACTAAACTCAGTTAATGCCCTCTCCAATTATTAAGCAAACTCGAGCTTAGTGTAAAATATTTATTCCACTAATGTTTCGGCGTCTTTGTCTTCTTCAGAGAAGGATTCATCCAAATCCGTGATCCACAGTGGCCATCCTCGCGATGTGGTTATTCGTTTCCGCATCGAGTAGAATCCAATGAATTGGAGTACCGATCGAATGAAGAATCTCACTCGACGATGCCTCCTTATATAGGACGGATGCTCAACTGCTGTCGCTATCCAAAATGATCTGCATTTTTGACAGCAATTCATCCTGCAAGAGTCGGTGTTGTATCGGCTAACGCATAGCGAAGCTATGTTTTTCAACCGACTTTTTATTAAACCTCGGGAAAAAATAATCAATACCTTCTTCTTCAATGGAAACTATAGACTGAATTAGCTTTTCTGGTTTTGGTCCGGAGTTTTGCAAATATCTCAGTACCATTTTGGCTGTATCACATACATTACTCTTCCGTGAGAAATAATAATAGGAAATAAATCAAAAAGTTAATATTGTGAGTTCGACAACAGCCTCAGCTTAACTGGGTTCGTTGCCCATCTCCCCAGACCAATCCCGATTGCGGGCGACTGCTTATCGTAGTGATCAGTAGAAAACTAGCTGAGAGACAGGCGAAACGAAGGACCCACATGGTGTGGTGGTGGTGAAGGCGTTAACCCCTGGAAAGGGTAATAGCGCGTTCGTTCCTCACCGCAGACATTTGCGGTCCGGAGTTTTTGCAAATATCTCAGCACCACGGTGGTTGAACTAGTTAATTTTATTATTTTGCATCATGACAACTTTTTTCCGATCCAGAATCGAATCGACTATGAAAAACTTCGATCGTTTGATGTGATTCTGGAGGCACGTGATCAAGGTGAACCGTCAATGATGTCATCAGTACCGCTTCATGTTATTGTGGAAGATGTTAATGATCGTCCACCGTTTTTTTCAACATCAGTACTACACCAGTCGTAGTATCGTGGTAATTTAATACTTCTTACATTTCAAGACATTATTCTGTTGGAATCAACGAAGAAAAAAAGAACGGACTGATTGAACTGAGGAGCAACAAAATTGCTTCGTTTATTTTTTCGAAAAAAAAACCAATCATTGAGCGGGTAAATAAAAACAAAAAAGTAAAGTGAACGAAAAAAAAAGACATGAGGGTTTAAAGTTTAAAAAATGCGACCTTATGTTTACTCCCTGAAGACTTAGAAAAGAAAAACCCTGAAAGTTTTGGCTTTCATTGTTTACTATTCCTGACAATTCCTCCCAACAGTTTACCGCCTCATCGTGGCTGGAAGGTGTTCCTGGGTGTCGGGCTGCGATGAACAGCGGGCAGATTCATCCTACCGGCAGGGTTCTCCAAGCTCAGATGGAGTCTGGCGTTTCCATCAGGAAGCCTAGCTAAGAGTAAAACCAATACCAGGATGCACCACCGTCCTGGTATCAAAGTCGCATAGTGACAAATCTCCCTCTGATCCACAAAGGCTGCCAGTGCCTGTGGTGGTGACGACCTGGAGTAGACTTTGGCCAGGCTGACCTCGGGATTCCAGGGAGCCACAATGGCTTAACTAGCAAATCTCCGAAAAACGGAGATTGTGCTGGGGGCCCGCACAACCAGTGAGGACGGGCCATTCAAGTATCAAGTAAATAACTATTCCTGACAATTGCTGCTTTAACAGGAGCCTGTCTCATTTTTTTCTTCTTGCAAGTGCTCTTTATCTCTCATTCTCTTTATTTCTGGAGTAAAAATGTGGATTACCATGTAGATCGAACCCGTGGGAAAATTCAGTGAATGCTAGTCACACTTTGGATTCGTTTTGTAGTCACTCTAGATGAAGGAAATATGTCGATATCATTCGTCAGTGTTATTTTGCTGACTGCTGCAATTTTATCATCGAGTGGACCTAATTTTTTTCGACTTTTCTTCTTCGTGAAGTTTTTTTTTCTCGTAGTTATGAAGCGATTTCTATAGTGGGCTGTTTGTTCTAATTTACTGCCATTTCACCAGCTGACCGTATCTTAGGCGTCACCCAGAATTTGGGCGATTGCCGATCTGCTGGTTTGTGCTAGCGATTAAGCCCTTACATGTCCATCAACAGACTACCGCAATTCGTCATACCGGCCAAATCCGATTTAGCGTCATATCAAACTTTTATCTTCTGTCATGATCACATCAATGTCAACCAACCACCTGAGTATTTTTCTATCCAGAACAATGACAATTTTCCTTTTCTAAGTGTAAGTCTTCAACATTTTTGTTCTTTTGACACACCATCACCTAAAACAACGCTACCTAGTTTTTTAGCCTAAGTCGCTGAATTTTAGCCTTGCTGCTTTTGTTTATCCAGGCACCCAACATGATGATTCTATTAAAAGATTTCGTTTGCTGCTATTCATGGTTTTATAAGTTGCAGAGATAATGAAGTTGAAGAGAAGAGCAAGCGAGAAAAAAAATATTGGATTATTGGGAGGTTTTGCTGCAAAGGATGGTCAGAAGTTTTGCTCTGAATCTAAAAAAAACACTTACAAAACAGCCTTTAATTATACTTTTGATAACACGCTCGATGCTCTGTGTACTTCCCTACCCAATCGTCTTCACCATAATTATTTGATAAGCTTGCTAATAAATTATACTACTGGAGCAGAATTACTTACTTGATACTCGACACTTGAACGACCCGTCATCACAAGTTGTGTGGCCCCCAGCATAATCACCACTTTTTCGGAGATTTGCTGGTTAAGTCATTGTGGTTCCCTGGAATCCCTGAGGACAGCCTGGCCAAAGTCTGCCCCAGGTTGTCACCACAACAGGCAGTCGCAGCCCTTGTGGATCAGAGGAAGATTTACCACCATGCGATTTTGATACCACGACGGTGGTGGATCCTGGTATTGGTTTACTCTTAGCTAGGTTTCATGATGGAAACGCCGTACTCCCTTCTCAGCTTGGGAGACTCTGCCGAGGGGACGAATCCCCCGTTGTACATCGCAGTCCGACACCCAGGAACACCTCCCAGCCACGATGAGGCGGTAAACCGTTGGGAGGACTGAGCAGGATTAGATTTATTCAATATTTGAACATAGCCACAAATGACCACTAAAAGCATCGAAGTTGGTCACTAGAATTCCTCATTGTTTTAGTTCAGTTAATTAAATTATTTTTTTAATTGTTGGTTCTTTCAACTAATTGTAATTGCAGAATGATGAAGTGGTCGTTGAACCAGAAGCAATTAAAGCGAGTGACGGTGATGAACTAGACGCCGACATAGAATATGGAATCTTCGGAGGTAATTTTTTTATAAACCCAACATTTTCTGAGTAAACAGAGAAGAGGGGAGACCGAGAAGGAGAGTTCCGCTATAGATGAATTGGTGCACGCGACATTTTTTGCCGGTTTGTTTGCCTTTTTGTAAAGAATAGAAGTTTATTTGTTGTTTTCTAAACGTTTGATGCCAACGTCCCCCTTTTCATGAAAATCGTACTTTCAGAGTTTTCAAATCACTTCTCAATTAACAAAGATGGAAAATTGAGTGTAAAAGTTCGGCCTTTACCTTCACGAGCGACATTTTTCATCTATGTAAGTAATGAACGTTTTATAGGGTTTATAGGATTCATTTACTAGAACTCAAACTGGTACTGTTAAAACTCACAATATTTTCCATTTTTTTATGATTACAAGGCAAGCGAAGTCTTTTTTTTTGCTTTCAAATAAAGATATTGCTGGGTTCCACCGTAGAATGACCCTTATTTGATGCCGCTGAAGCTGCGTCGTCTTCTTTTTTTTTCTCCATCGTCTTTTATTACCATAATTACCACAAGGCTACTTTACTGGCTCAGTTTCTCAACGTAGCCTTTCCTCTTTTAAGGCAAACTCGAAGGTGAATGAGTTTTTTGGAAGACAAGATTCTTACTTTCTTAGCAGATCTTGTGATTATAGGCTCGCGAAAAAGGCAATTCGGAAAAAGAACACTACTGCTATCTTTTCTCTTATTCTTGAAAAAACAATACGCTTCGAATACGATTCCTATTCGATCAAGGTATGTTTTTTTGTTTCCACATAAAAAAGCCGTGAACATGATAAAAAATGATGTTAACATATTCAGACAAAACTGACGGTTTATTCTTCATTTCCACTCAAGTTATCACTTGCCTTATTGTTTGCTTGCTTTCATGGGTCTCTAGGATTTTAGGACAGCCTTAGATCGTCACTGGAGTTAAAATTAAAAAGACTGTAGGGTAAAACCTTTCATATAATTCAGGTAACACCGTCACTGCCTCTACACGCCGTGTTGCTGACCGTTAAAGCATTTTCAAGTCAGGTTAGTTTTTCATCATTTTCAACACTTGTTATTCGTACTTTTTCTAAGTTCTTCCATCCATAGTTATTTTTTCATAAAGGGTTAAACACTTAAAGTGCCTTTCAAAATGCCGCGCACAATGGCTAAATGTTCCCATGCGGGGTACATTATTATTGGTTTGACGTCGCGCATAGGTCTAGCCAAACCTTGGTGATCTTTTCGGGGTCAGCGAACTGGTGCTAAACTCATTTAGGAAGGTGAAAAACACTGCCTTGATAAATCGACAGGCCCCTATCTAATGGTTGTAAAGGAAGACATGGATTCTGCTATTTACCAATGCAGTCGATTATATGGCGCATTCCTAGAGGATTGATCAGTAGCGAATTTCTCACTTTTTGTCCCTTTATCGCGGAAGTAGTGAACAGAACAGCTCGACTGGATTATTTCATATTTTAACAGAACTGCGCTTTTTCTAAAGGTTCCCTCTGTTTAGTTTGATTGCTTATTAAAATAAGTAACTACAAAAATTTGAAAAAAAGCAAGACTTCTTTTTCAGGATTCGGCTGTACGATATTCTTTAGAAAATGCTGATGCTATTGTGTCTATTGGAGAGACGACCGGACAACTCACATATTCTGGATTGCCCAAGGCGAAAGCCGGAATAATTCAATATGAATTATTGGCCACCAATAGGATAGAGGTTTGTTAGGTTCATTTACCTTAGCTTATCCTTAGCATTCACCTTATCTTCTGCTTAGTCACCTATTAAAAAAAGGTGGTAGTGATGAAACCAAATACTTCCTGTGAAGCTTCTCAATCTAAAGCCAAACTACGAAATTACATTGCTATACCTCAAACATATGATCCCTTGTAGCGTAGTGGTTAGAGATGTCCAGTAATTCACCGTCGGTCGGTCCCCTAGTTCTTCCCCGCACCCTGGGCTCACCAAGCCTTCCAGCCCTCCGGGGTCGGCAAATTGGTAACAGACTTGCTTGGGAGAATAGTAGAACTGGTTGGTTGGATAAATAGGCAAGCCACCGCCACTAATTATCTAGGCTAGATAAACATTAAATTACTTCTAACCATACTTGATGATTTCAAATGCACGGCGCATCCCACAAAGAATGATCGACTCCAAATGCTTTATCCTCTACCCTTTATACTTTAAACCTGCCTAGGTCTGCCATTTACTTACAAGTATTTTTGTTCGGATTAATTTCAAAAGTGAATAACACTGATGGCTGATAAATCACTTTGCTTGTATCGAAATATTTTTAGGTTGCAAAAGCGCAACTGATAGTGATTGTTGAAACGGAATCTGACTACTGTGCTCGTATGGAGTTCGAAAAATCAGAGTATCACCTTCAGATTGGTTCATTGCCAGTGATCGGAACGATTAACGTTCGTGGGCAAAAAAAAGCCGAATTATAAGCTTATGAATATGAACAAGTAAGAAATATATTTCTTATTTCTTGCAATGGGATTTAAAAAAGGGGACAAAATGATAGTGAAGACATTTTTCAGCCATCTCCTCAAGTTGATTAGAGTCTTTATTGCTTAAAGAACCGTTTTCGAACGCGTTTAAGTTAACGTGGATTCATATTTGAGCAAATCAACCTTGTTAAGGCTAGTCATAAGCTCATGTAATTCCTGAAAGCATGATGGTACGGGCAAAAAAAGTGGCGTAGAAATGCTCAATATCTGTTTATCGAGAGATTCAAGCGACTATAGTTATTAGTATTATCACTATTACTATTACTGTTGTTTTCACTACTAATACTATTGTTATTTTATTACTATTACGATTATTATTGTTATTATTATTATCATTATTATTGTTCCCGCATATAAGGGATCTCGAGCCGGTTAGTCTCGACGCTACGTGGCTCGTCTCCAGGTTGCGCAAAGGGGGGTTAGTCGAGGATCAGAAGTAACTTTCGCGTCCCTAAGATTCACGTGGCTCCAGCGGATGACTCCCTGTTTCTGCTACGCCGATTTGACACATACTTTCTGTATATAAGGGGCATATTCATGCATGCGTTTGCGGCTGCGCTCTCGTTTATGCGGATTATATTCAAAGAGTCAATTCGGCCAATAACATGCAATCAAGTGACGGGAAAGTATATGGGAGGCGGTTAGGAGTCGCTTCCAACAAATAAGCTCTATGTCCAGTCTGGGAGAGACTGGCAAGCTACCCGTGACTAAACCCAGCCACCACATTCGGAGCACAGCAAGTTATACGTGGGTATCAAAAAACGAAAAACAATAAAAGAAACGGGCCTCATTCCCCCTGACCCCGAAAGAGTCCCAAACTTCGCAGCGTTGGGTTGGACGAGTACGGAGAGGCTGCTAAAGTCTCAGGGCCAATGGAAGCTCCCTGAATTTCAAAGAACTATGGCGACGATCTGTACATACATTGCACGTATACTTACATCCGAGTCCTCGACAGAAAACTTGATCATGCAAGCAACAAGAAGGATAAGCTACGACATCACCGGCCTAGCCGAGACGAGACGACGCCACGCCATTCAAAGCCGTCTTTGATACCAGAGAAGAACTGTTCCTCGGAAGATGCGACACACTAGAAGAACCCATGGCATCGGCGTTCTTGTCAGCACGAGCTTGGCCGTGAAAATCGATTCACTTGAACAACTAACAACATGAATCGAACCTTTACTATTTAAGAGACGTGGATCAATACCACCTTTGACAATCTTGGTCGTTTACGCGCCGACATCAAACTATGACGAAGAAGAAGTCTAAGCGTTCTATATGGACTTGGAGAAGTTTTAAAGATATGACCATACATTCTTCAAGGTTATCATTGGAGATTTTAACGCTAAGACTGGATCAAGGAGAACGTCTCAAGAACGTCACACTGTGGCAAGCGAACTTGAATGGAACGAACAGAGTAAGTGGCTGTCTGAGTTTATCATGACAACCGAGACCATCCACGGTAACTCACAACCAGAAGCCCCACTCTCAGCGCTGGACGTGAGAATCTCCCAATTGAGAGTACTATAACGAAATAGCCCACATCATAGTAAACAGAACGTTTTGCCTAACCGATGTCGCTGTTGTCTCAAAACTCTACACGGGATCAGACCATCGTCTCCTTCCTGCAAGATTCCATTTCTCGCAGAAAGGAGAAAAAGCCGCTAAATTTAAAAAAACGAGTACACCTGAAGAACCTTCCACCAGTCCTCGTAAACACGCTGGCTCGGCTCATCACACGTTACCTGTCTGAATGCAAGGTCCCTACTCAGTGGAAGACCAGCAAGACTGTGTTACTGTTCAAGAAGCGTATATTCTACACGATATCGGCAACTATCACCCAGTCTGCTTGCTGTCTGTCGTCTATAAGCTTTTCACTCGAATCATCCTAAACAGGATTGACAGAACACAGGACGAAGGACATCCATGTGAGCAAGTAGGGTTTCGAAAAGGATTTAATACGATGGGCCACATCCACATGATGACAAGGCTCACTGAAGTATCGCGAGAGTACAAAAGGCCGCTCGGTCTCACTTTCTTCGATTTAAAGAAGGCCTTTCGCTCAATTGAGATAGAAGCAGTCATGGAAGTCCTTGATAGCAAGGGAGTCCCTTTTCGGTGTATAAATATTCTTAGTGAGTTGTACAAAGATTTCACAACCAAGGTATCACCATTCTACAACGATGTTAACATCGAAGTCAAAAGAGGAGTTAGGCAAGGCGATACCATGTCGCCAAAATTATTTACCGCCGCCCTCGACAAGGTCATGAGAACGTTGGAATGGAATAATATGGGAGTGAAAATCGATGGTCGGCAGTTACACCATCTTGGCTTTTGCTAATGACATCGTTCTTATAACACCAAACATTAGTCAAGTGGAATGTATGTTTGCCGACTTTGATAAAGCCTGTGGAAAGAATGGTCCTCGATTAAATCTCATAAAAAACGATGTTCATGAAGAACGGATTGGTTTCGTATGCTCCATTCAAGCTCAACGGAACGAATGTCTCTGATCGGTAAATCAACGTGATGAACGACTTAGCTCCAGTGTTGAGTAGAAGGAAAGGAGTAGCGTGGGGAGCTTTCAAGAGCATCGAGGATGCAATGAAGAAAACAATGAACTCCCGATTCCATGCCCACCTTTTCGATGCAGCGGTACGGTATAAGCCAGAAACCTGGTCGCTGCTTGAGCAGGAGGAAAGATCACTCAGCGTTATTGAACGCGCAGTCGAAAGGACGATGCTAAGAGTATCACGTGTCACGAAGGGATCCGAGGCTCCAACCTGCGTCAACGACCAAAAAATCAAGGATGCCGTTCTCCATCCCAAGCAGTCGAAGATAAGTTGGGACGGACACCTAATGTATGTGAACGGCAACCTATGGACAAGAGCCTCTGGTGACTGAATTCCTCAGGTTTTTAAACGCACTGCAGAAAGACAATAGACCCAATGGTCAAAGTGCTGCACGAAAAGTCAAGAACAAATATATGAAGCTCAACGAGTTCCTAGAGCGAGCAGAACCCAGTGGGCTACTCTTGCACGCGACAGGGAAAAATGGAAGGTTTACTAACACTCACCAGGGTCTCTCGACGATCAACAGGACTACAGGTGATAAATGTGACAATTATTGTTGTTACTACAAATTTTCTTTCAACACAACACCGTTTAGTTGCCCTACACTCATATTCCAATGTTTCCACGCCCTACTTTTTTTTACTTATTTCATTTTGTACGACCAGTGTTCACCAGCACTTCTCATATTCGTTTCCCTTGCTCACATTCACCATCCACTAAGGTCTTCCAACGTTAACGTATGGTTCGGGCGTTGCTTGAGGATTTTTATTTCATTTTGGATGTCGTACAATGCTGGTCGAGTCGATTTTCCCTGGGGTCTTAAGCTATCCATGCTAGAACATTCCAAATTGGATGGCAGAGACTTCTCCTGCACAAGCCCGGTACCAATTCACCGACCACGGACGGATGAGAGGTTTGCTGAGCCCGGATCGAACCGGCACCGTGCTCGCGTTGACCAGCATCAACTACCACTGTGCACTCCGCTCCCTTCTACTTGTGCCACATATGTAATATATCAGTTATTATATACAACAGGTTTTCGCAGATCAAAAAGGAACAAATGGGTCTGTTTTCAATTCCCCAACCCTGAAGGTATTATGATAAGCATACTGCGCGATGTTGCACTAGGTAGCAGATGCACGAAAGAGAGTTTCTGAGAATATCAGTTATTGACGGAGTTGTTGGAAGAGTCTAAAGCCAGATATACTGCTCATTTCATGACAAGTCAAATAACAGCCTTTTACTACAGAGTTTAATGCACAGTAGGAAAAGTTGGATAGGAGTTAAGGATAAAGGATAGAGCTCTCAGCGTTGAACAATTCCTGAGGAATGGGCTATGTATTCGGCTTCATTAAGAATCGTTAGAGGTGATGGAATGCACATATAACCTAAACGATGACTCATGGTGGCCTAGAAATAAATCGAGTTAATGCTGCTCCCAGACACGTCCACTACTAATTTGCCGACTCCGGAGGAATCGAAGGCTTGGTGAGCACGGAACGCTGGATAGATCCAGTGTGTGTTGCAGGGCGCCTCTAACCTCTGGGCAACACACATCCCTGAGCCGTGTTACATTCTGAGTATTGAGAGCAAAGACCTTTTAGCTACTTGAAACTTAGTTTTCTAACAAATTACGACAGAAATTGAAATATTGTGTGGCTCCCACATGTTTAACAATAATTTGGCTTTTGAAAATAGAGAAATTGGAGTTATTCAATGGATTTATAGCACAAAAAACCAAGCAGACCACTAATCTAAACAAGCCCACTGACGTAACAAATTCAGATACTTTCTTGTGGACCGAGATGGAGTTGTTCGTCTTCAGCAAAATTCTCGCCCACCGTGTGGCATTTGTGAGTTGGTGGTTTTGGCAACTCGTGATGATGGCGCTACAAGTGTAGCTAAAGTAAGGATTTGCATGATGCCTGTCACATACATGTAATATCATAAACTAAACTTTACCCATTTATGCAGCTATAATTAAGAAGCTTCAGAAATCTGATAAGAAATCTAACGACGATAATTAGTTTAATATGTATTTTTCAATGGTATCCTAATGCAAGGATTCTAAAGAGTTCATTCGACTAATGTTTTGATATCTTCGGCCTCTTCTGAGCCCGATGATCCAAGTCAATTACCCTGTGTTCCTCGCATTTGCGTCGTAGTGTCTTTGTAATAGTATCGTTTCGAGTTTTCCTCAGTGGAATGGAGCTCGAATGAAGTATTCTCAATCGGCAGCAGTATTTTTATAGAGCACGGTTGTTGATACTGACTATCCGTTGCTAATCGTTTATTTTTCTTCGAACAGTCCATCCTGCAGCAGTTCGGTTCGAAAGTATAGTTTAGTTCAGCATCGCCGTAAATTGGTGAATTTTGGAAAGAGTCATAATTCGTCTACAGTTATAAACACTTATTGAACCTAATAGACGTCTTCTGTGAACTGCCTGTCTTCACGAACAATCTCGCATATACAGAGATGCGTAGCTATGTATGTGATGTATTGCACCCAAACTTAAAAATTGGATAATTAAGCTTCTATACGTTGCTAACCTTTTATTCACTCCCTACTGTGGTTTTCTACGAGAGGGTACTATGTTAATTGCAGCTACAATGATGTTAAGATAAGAGCAAGACTTGGACTCCAGGATTGACCGAACCACGACTGCCGTTTTCTGAAGTTCGCATGTTGCACACTGCCTCACTGACGTCCCTGCTTTGTCTTTCAGCTAGCTCGAACTGACCCCCTGTACATTATTACTATAGCAGTAACACGGTAACGAAGATAGCATTTTACAACAAGTGTTTGACGATTGAGATGTATCTTGAATGGATCGATGGTGCAAGACCATGATTGCCTATCATAGAGAGATAAGCGGGAAAGATCACGAATGACTGATATCACTAGTTAGTGGCAACTTCCGAATACCGACTGGAAGCAGATGTTTCTGCAGTAGGCGTAGCCATTCCTAGCGCGTATTTTTAGGGGAGCGCAGGTGTTGGAAATACAATGCCATTGCAAGAACTTTTTAAACACAAGCCTTGCAAGTACTTTTTAGCCTTCTGCAGGGAAAGAAGGGTGAGTCACCAGTGATGACGCATTCCATGAATGTTGTTAAGACTTTGATTTTAATTAGCATTGTGAAAATAAGATAGGAAATATGTTTACAGCTTATGGAAAGAAGGAACAATCTCTACGAAATAGAGAATGGTCTCTTCATAGCACAGATCTGTAGGCATTATCAAAGTGATTGCGAATTTTGAAAAGCTGGGTGAGAGAAGACAAATCAAGAGCTTCAATGGTGCAGTGGGTAACACGTGAGCCTCTGCAAAGAGTTGTCGTTCATTCGAATTTGGGATAGCGTCCACGTTTTGCAAATATCTTAAAATCATTGTTGGCGACTCCTCTAATACTGGTATAGTCCAAACTAGATTGCCGAATATAAATATCCTTCACGATCTCGTTGAGTCCTTGCTGAGGTGATGAATGTCCGGTGTACATCAGAGTTCGACAACCATGAACACCATCAAGCCTCGACGACGATAGAGTAGTGCGGGGAGGAGTGGTGATTGCCTTGGTTCTAATAATATCTGCTTCTAAAAATAGTAATACCAATCTTTGTGAGAGATGATTTTTTTCAGATCACAGTCAGGAATCCATCGTCTACTGTTTCACAATCATCGATACTCACTGTGATGGTTTTCGTAATCATTGCTTTTGTCGTCTCTTTATTGCTAGTGTTCGTGTTTCGGAAGATGCACTATGTGTGAGTCTTTTTGGTAAATTCACTGCATGTGGCACATGCTTAGTCTAGCCCGTCATCACCTATAGGTGATGTCGTGGAGATGTATGTCTTATACGTGAAAAAAAGGATAACTTTTCGACGACTGCACCGTCAATGCCTTTGAAGTTTTTTATTTCGTGTACTTGATTGTTAATGCTTTATGATCTTGCTACATTATTGACACGCACTGTCCAGTGTGCACACCTCACCCTCGCTTCAAAATAGAGACGAAAAGTTGTTTTGTCTTCTATCACAGGCATGAATACCTCGAACGATATGCAGAATAAAATCGTAGTGGCAACCTTTTTGATACTTCCACCGTATCAGTTCCCTCAATTACAGATGGACGAGACCAAAAAACGAACTAATATTTGTTGGATGAACACCGCTACCGGCGTCACCATCACCGGCACAGTACCCGGTAGCACAAGGTAGAACTGCTAACCAATACTCTTAACCTGTTAGTCGTCGGGCTTGTTGTGGCGCTTATCTCTGTTAAAATCTAATCCATGCCTGTTTAACTTAAAAGGTTTTACTAACAAAACATTTTTTATAGAATTAATTTACAAGCGTTCTAGTAGCCACTACGTCGTAAATGTCGATAAGGAGAAGAATTTCGAAGCGACAAAATCACCAGCACCAAAACGAACTGCAGGAGCCCATCTCGTGCCGGTCACGGTTACCACACATGATGGAGCACCGACTGTATATTTTTGAGTAGTGATATCAATTCTTTTTTAGTTTAGAGTTGGTAAGACTGTGCTAACCATATGTGTCGACTGTTCTCAAAATTCGACCGATGCTTATAGGCTTTTCATGGCGGCCATTATATTAAGAATTCCCCAAATAATGTAGGATCGATGCAATCTCAGTGGCATTCATTAATCATAAATGTTGGGATTCTTGCTTTCACATTTTGTGATTGGAGGTTTAGATTACGTAGTTCTTTAGGTTTATCGTTTAAAGACGGTGTCAATTGTTTCATCAACGCTCAGTATGTCTAACCCTTTAATAGAGCATCATTATGAAAGAGTTAACAATTCTAATTTCAATTATTTCTTTATGGCCAATACTTATGGTCGTTCCACTGTATATAGTTTCAGAATGATATCTGATTCTAATGTAACCTCCACTTCATACCTGTGCACTACGACCCACGACGATCCGTGTTTTACAAACCTCAGTGTCCTGTGTAAATCATACATGTACTGTCTGTCATACTTCTCACTACTTATTCAATGGTAAAAACAGTATACGCTGTAAGAATGTTAGATCTCAGACCTTTATTGATTTCATATGCATTTCTCAACTTGGTACAAACTTATACAAATGTGATATAAAAATCTGTGAGAAAAAAAATGCAACATTAGTTCCACAGAAAATACAAGCATTCTACATTTCACTGAGAAAGCGTAAATTTGCTATGAAAGATTTCGAAATAAGGCAATTACTAAACAACCGTTATCGTGAACTGACAACGTCTCCTCTTCACTTGAGAGTGGAATTTTTGCAAATTAGAACGTATGAAATGATCAGCATATTTTGAGCTTTAAAGTAAGTAGAAATTAAAGAACTAGAAATTTAAGGGTTTGCCAAAACATAAATAAGTAGAATTCAAAAATCTTAAGATTGATACGTCCTACGATTGAGTAACAAGGATAAATAATAATCACTACGAGACGATAGTAACATGCCAATTCACACCGATTTAGTTAACGCTATAAGTCTTAAACACTGACAAGTATAGCACGAGCCGTGTAATGAATGACGCGGTTCTAGTAATCATCAATCTCACTACTGGCTGTGTTTCCTAGCCTGCTACACAATAAATAATTTTAAACACCTACCTAGTAAGAAGTACTTCATGGTCAGGTGATATCTAATTATTTCAAGCATATTATGGCAACAAGTCCCAAATGGACGACCCATAAGAGTTACTAGTAAAATAAAAACAATCTAAGAGGAAATAAATATTCAATTTCGACAAAGAATCGACTAATAATCTACACAGGATTTCAAACATTCCATACACTATCTACCTCAGAGTTTTCCCGTTTTTCGGCATTGAATAGGTTATGGTATCCGGACGAAACTGTTGGACGATTTCCGTATGGTGTAGAGATATCTGACAATAGTGCAGCAGAATCCAATATATTTTGTTCGAATGGACCAGAAGATGTCCTGAATATAGATAATGACTGCTCTCAAATATTTATGTTGACGCAACACATGTGAAATAATTGCTCAATATCTTTATCTTATACAGAAAACTCTTTGCCTCTTGACACAGTCTTACATTTCTAATGTTAGTCGTTTGTTGTTCCCCCAAACATCCGCATCTATTGTACTGCCAGAGCATTTTTTTAATTAGCTTAAAGTATACTTAATAACAGCTTCATGATAATCCTCCTTCGCAGTTAGCTGGAAAACGTCGTGTAATGTCTCTGCACGTCAACCCTACGCAGCTATGAAAACACTTGCTAGGAACGAATCAAGCCCATTGCAGCAATATCTACATTAAGGCGATAATGTAGAAGTCGTCATCCCCAAGTGAAATCAGTGATCCCTCTGCTGATTAATCTCAATAGTAGGCGTTCATAGCCTTGTTTCATGGATGTACTACCGTTGTTTTTCAATATTTACACACCGTACAAATTGTTTTCTTCGCTATCTTGTTGCGGTTGCATTTTATGTATAAGGATACAGAAGTGTCCAATTATTCATGTTTGAGACTTACATTTTGCTATGAAAACCCGCATAAAATACCGTATCGCAGCAGGACGAGCGTTTTATGTTAAACTAACTGATATGTTAACAATTTTAAACTAATATAGACACCTTATGTGTGTTCCGGGAGGTAGCAGAGATCCAGACGACGATCGAGAGTGGTCTACGCCCATTCCAATTAGCCTTAACAAGAATATTTAAAACCATGATAGTACAAGAGGCACACTCTCTAAATGCATATACAGGAGAAAAGAACAGAAGCCCAAAAAATTATAATCTGACGTCTCCTAATAACTCAAAAGACCGACTTTCTATAAACCTCGGCATAGATAGTTGATATATTTATTTATGTGATCTTATAAACTGATCTTCTTTAGCTGATGCGAGGTTGGTATAGGTCTTCGTTGTCGTTGTCGTTGCTGTTGGTGTTGTTGGCCAATGGCTGACGTTTCGGCGATTTCGTCTTCCTCAGAGCCTAGACGTATTTTTATATTAGAATACTTTAATTATTCGGTGGAAAAGGATAAAGTATTAATGAAGATCAAATTTTTAAATAGATAGTGGGTTAGGATGCTACAGTCAAACTGAAAGGCTACTCACCGTGATGTAACGAGGGGGACTGGCCCACGCGTTGTTCACCTGGGGTCGCGAGCACGACACACCCCTGGGTCAAAATATCATTTTGAAATAGGGGGTCAGGTCACGTGTGATAGTGAGGTATTCGTCTTTCCAGTTCACCTTTGGACTCCCGAAATTTATCCAAAACGCTTCAAAAGTTTTGCGCGTTGATGTTTTCGACTCCTGCGCTAGGACCCGTACAGTCATTTCAAAATCATCGCCGTTGTGCTTTTGTGCACTATGCGTACCTAGAGGAGTGTTTTGACGAATTTTAGCTTTCCCATCTAGATGTTCTTTTATGCGGACACAAAGTGCTCTACCCGTTTCCCCAATAAATTCCTCACCGCATGCGTTACATAAAAACATCAACGCGCAAAACTCTTGAAGCGTTTTGGATAAATTTCAAAAATCCAAAGATGAACCGGAAAGACGAATGCCTCACTATCAAACGTGACCTGGCGCCCTATTTCAAAATGATATTTTGACCCCGGTGTGTGTCGTGCTCGCGACCCCACGTGAACTACGCGTGGGCCAGTCCCCACTCGTTACGTCACGGTGAGTAGCCTTTCAGTATGACCGTAGCATCCTAACCCACCATCTATTTAAAACTTTGATCTTCATTAAAACTTTAGCCTTTTACACCGAATAACTAAAGTATTTTAATATAAAATACATCTAGGCTCTGAGGAAGGCGAAATCGCTGAAACGTCAGCCATCGACAAACAACACCAACAACAACGACAACGTCAACGAACACCTATACCAACCTCGGATCAGCTAAAGAAGATCAGTTTACAAGGTCATATAAATAAATATATAATCTGACGATAATTTCAGTAGAAAAAAGATATTATACTGAGTTAATTTAACAGTTTCCCCCGTTTTAAAACCTTGACGGTGTTGTGTCACAAATTCCATATTCTATCAACTTCAAGCGTACGATATTTCCAAGACATTTGAAAAGTGTCACTTTTACAAGATAACTGGAAGGTGTCACTTCAACGGGAACATTAAAAACAAAACGATGTGGGTTAGTTGCATTTCATGCATACCATGAACTATTACAACAATGAACATTTCCGAAATGCCATGCTTCTTCACTTGTGGCTAGGAAAATACGTATTGCAACTGAAAGAAAGATGTGTGTTGTACACAAAGAGAACACAATTGACGAATCCTCTTTTAGTATGTGGTTCATATGCTTTTGAACAACTTTCTCTCTCGGCGATGCACCACGTTCTGGATAGCCTTTCAACTCCGACAATCGACAGCAAAGAAGTCTTTGCTCTGGTAAAAAGCAACAGAAAGCGAACAAATCGAACGACCGCAGAAATACTTGGCGTTTACAACCCAATCGGTTCACGGTGGCTAGAACAACGTAAGATGGTCAACAGCTAATTGGATGGGTGACGCAGAAGTTTTCCGAAAAAAACGTGCTAAATCTAAATTCACCTTGTCATTGCTCTCAAATGCAGCAAGATGAATCAATTTGTGAAGTGGATAATAATCAGGAATGACAAGTGCATATTAAATAACATCAAAGTAAAGAAAGCACCCTTAACCAAAGCAAGTGCCACTTTACATAAGTAAAGGTTATGCTGCGTATCTGGCGAGACTGGAAAACAGCCGTACATTATGAGCTGCTAGAACAGAACAAACTTAATTCGAAAAAACATTCCTCACTACTAATTAAGCAGAAGTGAGCAAACGACCGAGAACTAGTAAATAGGAAAGGTGTTTTGCTCCACCACGACAACGACTGACTGCTAGTATCTCTGACCATTCGGAAAGGAACTTCTATGTGCTGTTTGGGATGCTCCAGTTCATCCATCGTATTCATCGAAATTCACCTTCTGATTAGCTTCTGATAAAACTCAGAACTGTTTAGACGGAATGAATTTCATTTTTTTAGAAGCAGGCAGACGTCATCTAAATCATTTTTGCTCAAAGTCACATAAGATCCAAGATATCACATTGATCGACAAGTATCGATGGCTAGTCAATATATGGCATAAAAAACATTTCTCATTGAGAAAATAATGCTGAGATTATATAAGAAAGCATGAATACCTACCCTCCGGTAGCACATATTCGACCCTTTCGTTTGCGTTCTTGGATCTTTTGACGGATTTCCTCCATCTTATGCATACCAATTGCAGTATCGTTATCTCGCTCCTTAGTACTGACATCCAGAATTTCTCCGAGCTTTACCCTCTCCTCACCGACTAACGTAATACGACGATCCTAGAATATGTACAGAAACGGACTACCTTTAAATCATTGGATTATTAGATTTACGGTGTAGTAACACCGGTTTTTAAAACAAATATCTCCCATACACTTAAACAAACTGCTACCTTAGACGGTTGCTCATCTTCATATTGTTTAATCTTCGAGTCGAAATTCTCGTTGAGAGCACCAAGTACACATTTCTTTCGATCGGATTCCTCTTGCAATCGCCTATAACATTTGGGAAGACCCACTAGTTCTTCATTGTTCTCCCACGTCATCACTAACGAAACAAGTTTTTTGCAAAGAAAAATATTATAGAAAATAACAAAAAATCTGAAACACTTCTCCCTGCACTTAGGGAGTGATTCCCAGAATGCTCAAGACAAACCATCAGTGTAATACTATGTGTCTTCTCTAGTAGTATGTCTAGTATAGCACAAGCTATTGTTGATTTCTGCATGCAATAAAATATGTAATTACTACGCAATTATTGGTGGGAAGTCATTATCGAAATTCTAAATCGTAATTAGGTCCAAGCGAATAGCTTAAAACTTTGGTTAAACTACCGTTGCAATTCGATGACAGTTCGCTCCAGATGTGTGATACGTTCGTCCTTTAAATACATGGTTTTCTTCAGTCGGTTTATGGTCTCATCGCCTGAGTCACCTGCTAGCCGACTCAATCTTTTGAGACTTCCGTTTTGCGAAAAATCCTACAAAATATCGCATTTATCCGCAAAGTTATGTCGAAACAATAATTTCCTTAAATAAAGTCGCTTAACAGCATATGAACAGCACATACGTCTACGTAGCCTAGCTCAACTCCATTTTTATGTTTCACTCGTATTACGCAAGCATAGAATAAGAAACACATTTTCGAAATATATAACTTCTTCTAAGAATGATTGAAAAAAACCTACTTTGTTAAGCTGCATCTTCAGTTGAGTCATATCCATTTCCCATTGAACCCGTTCCTGAGCATGCGTCTCGTCGCGAGCTTGTTTGTCCAATAGTGTTTCGTGAAGAAGACGTTGTAAATGATTAGCCCTTTCAGCAGCTATTGTGAGTTCGTCGCAAACTTTTTCGCGTTTTGCCAAACGCTCTTGGGCATTGCTTAAAGCCTTCTCAAGCATCGAAATATGAGTTCGCTGCTCCTCTAGTGTAGCATTTTGAGCTTCGAGTTCCAGCCGCTGACGTTCCTTCACGGTCACTAACTCTTTGTTTTGAGGTATTATTTCAGCTAACACCATATTTAACTGATTAACCTTCTCCATCGCTTGAGCATTTGGTAGTGAAAATTGTTCTAATCGGTCTTGGAGAGCTTCTTTTTCGGAAATCACCCTTTTCAAATGCATTTCCATCTGAACTAAGGCTGTCTTTTCAACGCCCTCTTGTCGTTCCTTTTCTCTCAAAAGATTTTCGTAATCTTTTTCTATTCGCTCATAAGCGGCCTCCATCTGTTGTAATTTAACGAGTTTCTTTTTGCTCGCTTCGATTTCTCGTTTCAAGTGAAGATTTTCTTCGCGCAGTGACTGGATCAATTTCTGATTATTCGGTACCTAAAAAATCCTAATTTTGCATAAAACTGATAAGAAAATAAGAAACTTAGTAGGAGAATCCAGTTGATGATCACATGTTTGTCTGAACAAACAAACAGACTGTTTGCCACCTAGTGATTTTTCATGCATAATATTCTTTAAGGATTTCATGCAACAGAATCGAAGTGAAAAAGGTACCACTTAAATTTTGATTACTCTTATACCTATGTAAAAGTTCTAAAATTTACACACTCTCTGAATCCCGTTGCTACATGACTGGCCCTCCTGCTGCTCGCACGATCCGAATCCTGAGGTCATTCGACTCGGAAACTGGCTTACGGATTGATGGACGTGACTAGCCGAACTGAATACTATCGCTACTATATTAACATTATGCACCAATCTTTATAATAATAAAAACGTTTGGTAGCACAAAAGAAGTAAAAAAGTAACAATGAAATGAAAAAAAAGACTACAAAGAAGAGGCGTACGCAAACATACGACAATAGTGAAGAAGACAACAAAAAGAAAGAAAACGAATTCTATCTGGTAAACAGAACCAATGAAGAGGAAAAAGGGTGTGCTCATGGTGGAGTCTGTGCTGGCTTTACTATTTTATTGCTATTGCATTATAACAAATAGAGAAGAAAATTAAACAACAAATAAAAAAAAGACGGATGGTAATTGCAAAGTAATGTTGGAAATTTCTACAGTAAACTCACTAATCAGGCGGTTTGTCGGATATGGCAATAAGACACGGCTGCGAATGGCTCATAGGATGTGAACGGCCTGCTGATGGCGCCAGTGAAATGGATGAAAGCACCACTGCAGTTATCACCGCGATAATTTTTAAAAATTCGAAAAGATAGGAAAAAAAACTGAAT
This sequence comes from Angiostrongylus vasorum, assembly GCA_018806985.1. NCBI lineage: Eukaryota > Metazoa > Nematoda > Chromadorea > Rhabditida > Metastrongylidae > Angiostrongylus > Angiostrongylus vasorum. Next base: position 101,222 of record JADANN010000231.1, read on the forward strand.
AACAAAGCAGTGACCATCAACTCAAACAAATGCCGGAGTTCTAATATTCAAAATATTGATCGGCTGGTACATTTTAAGCCTAGTTCGTAAAGCCAATTAATTAGTTGGATAATCAAATAATTTTATCACGTAAATGTTTACCCGAACGCTGTTAAGATGTGGATTTATTAACATTATGAAGAATCTGTAGAGGAAAAAAATACACTCACTTGCAGTTGAAGAGATCAAGCAAATAACTTCAATAGGAAACTTACTGGCTTTCTAATTTACTGTTGTTGTTTCTCGATTGTGTTTTCGCTTGTGATGACGACACAGGAGCTCGTTGTTGTTGTAGTTTCACTTGATTCTGATATTTTTCTAGCATCATTTGTAATTTCCTTTCACCGTCATCACCTAAACCATTAAATGATAATGAAAAATGTAATGGATCAAAGAAGTACTACTCTATAAAATGACAAAAAGTACAACATCTAATTTTAGGAACTAAATATCTGTCAACATTTGAACAAACCAATAACTTGTGTGACTAGGTACGTTCATACGGAACAGATGAACCCTTGGTTTCACTAATACTCTAGGCTCACCATATGTCATACTTATTCAATGTAGATAGATTGAAAGCGGAATAACATGAACGTATAGAAGCAATAAATAATAGAGTGGTGTAATCCATGAAATTCGTTGATCACCACCAATTATGACCCCGTTAATCCATAACGCCCCTGGAGGACAATACAGCTTCATAGCGAACTGGATCAAGCGACTATACGGACACTATAGTGTCTATATAGAGTTTAGTGGGTTCCAGAGTTTTCTATCGCACTATGTATAATCATTTGATAGCTAATGGACACCAGATCAAAGTAGTAGGAAAGATATCAGAAAAAGCACCTGTACCTTAATGGTTCACAAAAACCATTTTTCGAAAAAACTTCGCCAACGAGCAATTTGACCAACAATTAAGTGTTATTTTATTTTGTGCAAAATACTTCAAAATTCTGACAGCAATGTATTTTCTTAATGGGCCATAATAACCCACAATAAATAGCAACATACAAATCATTCATCAGCAAAGTCTTTTCTATGAGTCGGCCGTGTTCACAACCCCTAATGTACCCCACTTTTTTGAAAAAATTGCATTTTATTGCCAAAAAAACGAGAAGTAGCCGACAAAAAAATAGCTCGTAATCAGTTGGGCCAACCACGAAATATGGTAGCGAGAAGTCGTGGGTTAATCGTCAAGTCGACCGGGCATCAGCAGAGTTTCTGGTCGTTCGTGGGCTGCGGACCATTCAAAGAATACAAAGTCCACCCAGCTTTTCATGTGTGACTCTTCATTATTTCTAGCCTTTCCGCGAAACGGGCACCTATCTGCAGATTACTTCACGGAAGCTGGATAGCACCTCACGCTCTTCTGAAGTAAAGACAAGCTTATTTGTTGGAGGCGACCCCGCGACTACATGCTATCCCGCCATTTGATTGCAAGGTTTTTGACCGAATCGTCAGTCATGATACGAAACCTTTTACAGGTAAGCAAATCTACACATGTATGCATAAATACATTCATACTGAGGGCATGAGTCAAGAAACTAAAAATAGATAACCTTCTTACCAAGTAAACAGAAGTCTGGAATCCCATGTCAAAAAAATGATGGCTATTACTAACGCAGAAAAATACAGATGGACAGACGGTGCTCGAAAATTGCACGGATTCCATCACAAGTTTTCAATAGTTTCGTTCGTTCCAAGGATTTTTTATGGTTTTCCAACCACACTGGGCATGGATAATTCTTCGAGTTTGGTTTCATCATGGGTACGTGCGAATATAAACACTTAAGGTGACATAAAAGTCTTGATAGGAACTCCCTTAAGAATTTTCATATCCTTCTACACCATTATTTTTCGCATACCAGATGGGTCGTTGGCTTCCTTAGACGGTTACGTTTTCTGTCGTGTCCTATACAGTCCTTCGGCATCGTCATTAGTTATGTTCATTAAACTCTTTGTAGAAGACCTCTTCCTCATTGGAGCAAGCGTCTTGCAAATTTCCCTAGCACAAGGCAAGCGCTTTTATGAGTTCGCATTCCATTAGATTTATCCGTAATGCTATCAATTTACTCGCCCTAATGCGGTCTTGGGTAGCGTGAAGTACAGTTAGAAACACCGCGCAGCAATACAAGCATTCTAGGCGTATCGACACGGCTCCAAGCCAACCAAGCCTCCCATTCCGCATGAAGTCGTCGAATCGGTACTAGAGTTGTCTGGAAAAAGGCTCCTTCTGTTTCACAAATGCTTGTGACTGAATGCTTATGACTGAATGCTTGTGTTGAAGACATGGAAACGCTCTAGCGAGCTAAAGCTCAATTCCAGGTAGAATCATCTCGACTCTCATTCAACAACATCTATGAGTGAGACAAAGTCCTCAAGTCACCGTCGCACCCCCCACAAAACACTAGTGGACGATAAATGCCGATACCCTCAGCTAGTGCAAGAAAGTATCAACAAACAGTGTGTGAGGGAGGCTAAACAAGCGGATCATAGGAGGGTCACAAAGAGATCAGTGATAACATTAAACTTCTAGAAAAACCATGCATAACTCTACACTACACAAGGATTCTTGACTTTTGGAGTTGGACAGTAATTAAGCATGTAGAAGCATATTAAACAAGCCTGGTGTTAAACGCACATAGCTTTATAGAAAACCTCAACTCATCATTAATTATACTGTTTGCTAAAATTAACTCAATAGGTTGTTTCTTATAAAACAAGTAGTAAGCAAGAACAGCTACTCTTTACGAATTTAAGGTGATATCCAACCCTTCAGGTGGCAGCGGTTTTCTGTTGAACCAGGTGTAGACGAAGCTTGTTGAAGTTGTTGCTCCTGTTGCTGTTGCTGATGCTCTTTCCATAAACTGTGGAGCATTTTGGACTCGCCAAGGTGCATAGGAGACACTGCGTTAATCCTCCGACCATCCAGTTCGGCAGACCGGCCTCGACTATTCCTTTCTGCCGATTCCATGCCTGGAATCTTAGTCTCGAACAAATGACTCATAGCAAGGGAAGGAAACAAATGCGCAATAGAGAACCATCAAAGCAGAGTGAGAGAAGAATAAAGGTTGCAAATGGTACTGCGCTTGAATAATAATGCGTTTGAAGAAAATTAAGGTCAGACGAAATACACGCCACATAAGAATTAAAAGATGGGAGACACTGCGTCTTAGATGGAAGAGTTCAACTCTTTCACTAAGTTTCTAAGATACACACAAATTATTGGCGTGTGGTGGGAGAGCGTGGGTAGCACAGTGGTTAGTTGTACCATCGATCAGGAAGCAAATGCAGGCGCTAGTTCGACCCCCATCAAAAAAGCTCTCCTCCAGTCCACGCCGCAACGTCTTATCCCGGCCATCTCCAAGATTGCGAGAAGAATCTAATCGATAGGCATTCCACGACATTCATGAAGAAGATGAAATCCTCAAGCAGTAGTCGAAACAACATACGAAATGTTCGGAGGCCATTGTGGACGATGAATGCGTAAGGAAAACAAGTAGAATAAGAAATGCTTGGATCCAAACAGCAAATGTGATGAGGGGTCACGTAAAAGGTAAAAAACACAACAGATGATTAACAGATTTATTAGTCATCTGTGTGTTTTTTACTCTAAACTAAACGAAGAACATGCAGATGAACAATAAACCTTCATCTGGCTTTGGAAACATGTTCCATCCTTATCAAAACAGAACTGAAGGCAAAATTGCATAAACCATGGAATAACTTGACTATTGATTATCGCGACGACTCGTTCGGCTTTACGAATCGCCCTCGCTCGCCCATTTCTAATTACAACGCAAAAAGCAGCACGTTTAACAAACTCTCTAAAAGAAAGGAGCACATGATACTAATCTTCCATCGTCTATTGCTCACAACATGAAGAAGGCCTGCTTCTGTATTCAAAAGAATATACGCAAAGCATAGATAAAGAAAACAATCAATAAATAAGTAAAGTCAGAAATAACTTCTTTCTCGGGTCGGGCAGTTGATATAACAAAACTGAAGTGATGGTCAAAGAACGAAATGGATGAAACTGCAGTTTTTCACAAGTGGGCAAGGCATTTGGACATGACATGAATGCGATAAAACCGTGCAAAACTGCATCAGATTCCAAACGGAGCACTTGAAAACAAACAGAATTGAATCAGCAACTACGTCAGAAGATTTCACTCAAAACCCCACCAAATACGACAAATAGGAGGTGGATTTTGACGTGAATGGATAACCCGTCGTATTAAGATCAGTAGTCTTTCATTCCTATTTCCAAGCATAAGTGTAAAGTAAGCAGGTCCATTACTAACAAGGCTGAACCCGGTCATAGAACTTATGAAGTAGCAGCTGCAGCAAAGTACTAACGATGGTTAACAAATTATTCTGCAGACATATCCTTAAGTAAAAAAGAAAAACTAAGAAGTATGGCGATCAATAACGCAATAAAGAATGGAAGAAGTGGACAGAAAAAGAATTCGACACAGAGTGTTTCGTTCTCAAGTTCTTTTCGTTTTTCTTCATCTGCAGAGAGGTCGTACGACAAGAAATGAAACTAGAGCCTTGCGTCTCACGAGTTTACATCATTATTCAACTCACAGAGTATTTCGTTTGCACGCTTCCACTTCATCTGACTGTGCAACGAGTTATGTATTCATCATCAACACAAGTAAGGACAATCAAGAAGCATAACAGATATGTACAACGCCAACAGCGTGTGGCCCTATAAGAGCTTGAAAAAGAATTAGTTGATAGTTCCCAAGTCTACGTAAAACATGGTGAAGTAGGGTAACTTGGCCTGAATGAGCGAAAATGGATTTCGTTCCCATGTGGTATGGCACTGTAAGTGGTTCTAACGGTAACGCCAGATGAGAAGGAGGAGAACTCCCAAAGTGACGTCAGTAACCGCGCCGACAATCGCGCAGTAAAGGTGATGGGGTAGGCAGCTGAGTATCGATTGATTGGCCGCCGTGGCCCGTCGCCAGTCCAATTGCGCGTGCTCGTTTGGTGGCCGCATAGTTTTAGAAGCGGCTACGAATGACAAGAACGAACCGGAAACTGATGCGCTACTTTTATTTCTGAATCAATTTCAAAGTTTGAATTAACAGCCTCGATTTTATTTCCCTCACATTCTGCATCTATCTTTGCACGAATTGCGAAAGCAGCGATACAATTGGTTTGACGAGCTGGCGCAAGTCTGGTGACAAGGATGATTAGAAATATCCTTTTTAAACTAAAGATTTGCTCTCCCTTACCTTTCAAGAAGAGATTTAACTCGGAAATAAGTCAGATAGACGTATGAGCAGATCCAGGCGGAGAAACAGGCGAACACGCACACGTGCAAGAATATGCAGAAGAAACAACTGATTCGATGGAACCGAAACCTGAGCGAAAGAAGTGAAATTGAAACAGTATGTTGTTCACTTAATAGCATCTGTCTATGAACGCTCCTAGAAAACTTTCCTGGTTACTGAACTGGTCAGGAGATTCCAGTAATCGACGTCAGCGCATCGAGTCACTCTTCCTTTTTTTTCTGATTTGTTATTTTCGAAACGCATGTGATGAAGAAACCAGCGATGACGAACATCCGAACGAGCCCAGTCCATCAGTGAATAACCGGTGTAGATTCTGTGCAAAGCATTAGTTTCTCAACAACTTTTGTCCGACTTTTCATTTACTGCCAAGTTTTTTCTCCCGTTGAGGTATTATGTGCCAAGGTACGATATCAAGCTATTACGTGAAATACAACGAGAATTGTGCTGAGAAATAGACAACTTTGTGTTCAGCGAAAACTCCTTGCTATGAGTGTCCATGATTTCTACTTCTCATACAGTAATTTCGTCAATGTTCGTCTTAATATCATACAGTAATTTCGTCAATGTTCGTCTTAATATCATACAGTAATTTCGTCAATGTTCGTCTTAATATGCATGTAATGAACTGTCCATTCACAACATCCGAGCCTCGCGCAGATAACGACGTGGTAGCGCTCAAACACTTGCTATCCACTGTTACTGTTTCATCTGCTATACAATACTCTATTACTATTGTACCACACAACCTGTTATCGACAAGAAGTATTTGTTATGAAGATATAGCTCGTTTAGTGATGGAAACGTCCTCGAAACCGTACTACCTGGTTCGCCGTTCCGTGCTACAAGGTTCACCAAGTTGGCATTACATCACTTGTGCTCACAGAGGTGCATTTTTGCTTTATAATTTTTTCGCTTCATAACCAGTTTGTACCAGATGTTGTATTCGCCGTTTCCTCGATTCTCATAGTAAAGTCCGGTTCCCTCCTTTTTCTCATTATACAATGTAGTTCCAAGGGTATCTGGAAATGTGAGGGCCATTCTCGTCGTGTTCATTCATGCTACCGCTGCGAAAATAATTCGCGTTACGAAGAACTTCTATCGAAATAATATTCTGTCGTTGAATATTTTACACTAAAAGACTGTCTGCTCTTGACCAGAAATTTTCTGGCTACTTAACAGCTCACTGGAAAATACAGGACACAATATAACACATACAACACAACGGTAGCTGACGTTTTGGCAGTAGCGCGTTCTTCAGAGCCTGGAAGGATACACTAGTAGGTAATTACTATTTGTGAGGAATTAAACGTGTGCTGAATAACAACTTCGTGATTACTGTAGGAAAGAGAACAACATATTTATAATCCAATGCCGAGGTTAATAGAAAGTCGATCTTGGGAACTGTTAGAAGACGCAGTATTTTTTTCTTGTTCAATATACTTTTTATCGCACTAAAACCATTGACTGAACTACTCCTCTATCTGGTAAACACTGAGGCGTATTACGAGCGCTATGAACTGTGTCTTTTTTTCTATTGCACTGAAGAGATCCGGTATATTCCTTACCACATGTAAAGTTGAGGTCAACGAGGGAGAGAGGGAAGAAGGAGAGATATGAAAAGAGGTAGAGGAATGGAGAGATGAACATCGAGTATTGTTTGATTTTGTGTGCATGTACCATGACTGATAAGGGCAATGCAATTCCTCAGACTATCACCGAGAAACTCAAGTTGTAACATTCCTACGTACTGCTGTGACGTCAACGTCAAACCATCTGCAAATTATTAAATACGTAGTTCATTAATTGCTGTCATAGATATTTCAAAATCGACTTTCCTTTAACCTCGATCTTACTAATCAATACATATTCTTTCTTTGATAAGGTTGATAAACAATTTTTATTCGGCTAACGTCTCGACGTCTTCGTCTTCATCAGAGCCGATGATCCGAGTCGATGGTCCTCTTCTTCTTCGAGGACTTCATGGATGTTTTTTCTATTCAAGATTTTTAATGCATGCATTTAGCCATCACGAAGAGCAGCAACGGTTTCATAACACTGCATGTTTTTCCCTCTAACGGTTTCGTATTCGCTAACATTAAAAAAATCTGCATCACTCTGAATAATTTGTTTAAAGCACAATTGTTACAAAGCAAACAATGGTGTGTAAACACGTAACACCGTTCGAACTCTTGGAACAATCGTCTTTTCGCACACACAGACTGGTGGATTTCAGTCTATACAGTACTGGATTTTTTTTTCTAAATTTTCACACTTCATGCCATTTTGTCGTCTTTTTATTAAAAGAAAATATGAAAAATATTTACAACGTTATTTTCGCTTATGTAGCATCAAAGGTTTATTGAACAACAGCAAGTGGTGGCTTGATGACACACCTTATGCAAGAGGTAGTAGAAGACGATCTAAACTCGAGCTACTCACGGAATTCACGTACCATCAATTTCTCACCTATCACTTTCTCTTTATTCATTGAATCCTAAGTAAAAGCTGATCTCCTCTATCATTTATGGCAAAGAAACCACTCTTCCAGTGTTCAAGACATAGTTGTTGTTGTTTTTTGCACGTATTCTATATCTCTAAATCAATACAGTCTTCGTTAATGGTTCTATTGGTTTTACTAGTTGAATACACCTAAATTAAAGGTTGTAATAAACAGTACAACTTCGTTTGAGATGAAGTGATCACTATCAGTTAATAAACTTTATGCTACCTGGTAATTTCTTCTTTTTTGTGTGTATGTGATCATCAGAACAGGCCAAATGGTGTGAGCTCGACATCGTTGTCATGCCGAAGCGATTTTTCAACTTGGGTGACGTGGCAGGCTCGGAATCTAGGTAGAACGATGTCGCCGCCGTCCATTTGCAGATCGTTTCGCCCGAACGTGCTGTGTCTGAACAAGAACTTTGTTCTGCTAGCGAGCATACTAAGCTCTGGTGTTGACATCCAAAAGTAGTGCCATCTGAGTGAGTAACCATAGCAGAGACGAAATCTGTAGTGTTTATGCTTCTTTGCGTGATGGCGGCGGCAGCCACGGCGACGACGACGACCACGGCGGTTGCTGCTGCGGCGGTCCCTCTCCTGCTCGTCCGCCGCGGCTACTACAACGGCGGCGACAGCTGCGGCGTCAGCGGTGGCGGCATCGGCGTCGTCGACGATGCGCGTGTGTGTTGCGTCGCGGCGACAACTCGTCGGCCTGTTCGTCGGGCGCCCTCCTCGGCGCCACTGCACGGCGCCACCATCCTACGATCACGTCTCGTTCTTCACTCATGAAACCAGAAGAGTCGGGGGCAAAATTGATCGCGTCCACAGAGACGCAGAGGTCTGGAGCGCGTCGCTCATGGTCTGCTTCTCTATGCTCTGTTGCCGCTCTGCCCAACATCGACGTTATCCAGGCTCCATCTCTCCAACATAGCCCTCACCTCCTCCTCCTTCGGCGGAGCTTCAACAGCAACGGCATACCAGTTGTTTGCTATGGGATCGATCCGATTTTATCAGAAGCAGATCTAGTTGTTATTTCGTCTACCAGCCTTTCTCTCCACGTCTTTTCACTGGAGTTTGTTTTTTCGAGCAGCTCATTCGTGGCTATTTGTCGACAGGATATCTGTATCTAACACACGCTCTTTTTGTTTCCAATGACTTACACGCTCAGCATTAAAAGGATGGCGTCGCATCAATCATGTTAACTGGTATGCTAAATGAACATAGCCCGGAAACGGAGTCATGCAGCGTAACCTAAACTTTCATGAAAAGTTGACAGTTTTCACTGTTGTCATCTTGGTGAGGACAGCAACGAATCCACAGTACAGCACACTGAGGCATCACCTTACTAAACACATAGAATTGGTTTTTTTCTGTGTGTTCACTATTAATCTCGGTTGCCGTCAGTAAGAGCATTTTAAATTACATCGTCTAGTCATCGATACACATAGTGCGATATAATTTGATAACGTAACGGCCATTATTTCTAGTTTTGCCAGTAGTAATCTCAGTTCCTTCCAGCACTCATGGGATTTGCGTGGAAATCCTTTTTTCCATTCGTGTTCCAGGGACACGTGGTCTGAAGACACTTCTTTGAAAGTTCGATATTTTTAGAACAAAGTCGGGCCATCTTTATATTTTTCACAGCATTTTATTGCAGTGGTTTTGCGGTTATTTTTAGCCTGCAGGTTATATTACCATTTCATTCAGTATTGTTAATTGACAATATTTAAGAGATGCTTGGATCAAAAAAATTAATATTCACTGGGCTTTCACAATGAAATGTTAATGAATGGAGCTATTGATGTCATGAGCCTTGACGTAGACACAGTAGATGAAAGCGCAATAGACGATTTAGCGCATGGTTAGATATTTGCTGATTCACCATATATCCACTGTAGATATATATATATATATATATATATATATATATATATATATATATATATGTATATATATATATATGTATATATATATATATATGTATATGTATATATATATGTATATATATATATATATATGCATATATATATATATATTTGTTTACGAACAAGAAGTAAGGCAGCGAGTTAGGAACCACGTTGAAACCTGAACTGAATTTGGGCAATAATTCTTTTTTAAATCATGTGTAAATCCCAGTGTTCCAGTTACTCTGCATCGATGATGTTCATTCAGATTTTCTGCCGCATTACTTAAATATTCATCTGATAGTTTTTTTAAAAGTATTGATATAACTGCGTTTCCATCAGGGAACCTAGCTAAGAGTAAACCACGCACGGTGGCAAATCTCCCTCTGATCCACAAGGGCTGCGACTGCCTGTCGTGGTGACGACCTGGTTCAGACTTTGGCCAGGCTGTCCTCGGGATTCCAGGGAACCACAATGGCTTAACCAGCAAATCTCCGAAAAGTGGAGATTATGCTGGGACCCGCATAACCAGTGAGGATGGGTCGTTCAAGTTCAGTTAAGTAAGTAAGTAATATAACTGCGTTAGTATTATGACGCTTAGGCACAGGTGTGCGCTTTACGCCTATAAAACGCTTTTTTTTTCATTATGTAATATCTTTTTCCTTCTTTCTTTTGATTTTTTTGCATTTTTTTTTGAGTTCCTATAAGTTCTTGACTGTAATCCGCTTGCAGTCGTATTAATCGTTTAACTGATTCGAACGAGCGCCACTCAAATCTCCCTTCTTCCGTGTCGCTAGCCAGAGCTGCTAAATGGGCTCTGCTTGCTTGCTCAACCAACACCATCGGTATCACAACCCGTATCATTACCTCTACTTCTGCTGGAAGAAGTACACTCCTTACGGGGCTCGCAGGAAAGACGGGCACGACGTATTCATTTGTTCGAGGTGACCCCGAAACGCCGGCTGTATACTTCCCAGTCTTCATTGCTAACTTTTGGCTGAAAGAACACGATTTGCACTGACGCAAACGCGTACATGAAGACTAACGTTAAGCCTGCTAAGAGGCAAGGATCCAGTTTTTAAATTCACCTACGTTTAAAGGCTCCATGGTGGCATGGTGCTCGGCATCCTCATTCATCCCTGTATCCGCCATGCAGAGATTTGTTTTATTGCCTTGTGACTGCTTTACTCGAAATTGCTCATCTGAGGAAGATTTGTTGTGTCATCCCTTGTCCTATAAAGTTATACTAGATGGTTACAGCCAATCGTCGTTCTTTTCTTGTTCTTCGCTTCAGTTTTCTGTATATTCTCAAATATGCGTTGTAATTTGTTTCAACTTGTTATTCAACCCGATATCATCTGTACTTGGTAAGGTGATTTACTCTGTAAGCCATGGGAAATACTATGACGAACGTTGTTTTGTACAAGTAATTCGAGGGTCATGCTTGTTCTGTTGTCCACGCAGGAACTCTACTACACAGATTATTTAAGTCATACCTGATGGTAAGCATTGCCATAAGAAAAAAGAAGCAATTACAACCAAACAAAACAACAAAATCAGTTGGCGAGGTATCCATGTGTTTGTTATGTGCTTGTTTTCAATCTACCTTAGTGCGGATTTCCTTTAGGTATTTTAGACCTTCACAGCAGTGATAGTTATTTTCAGTTAGTAGCAATCAGCGTTCGTCCATGTCTTTTGTTATACAGACCCCGTATTATTTTTAAGACTTCTAACGTATGTTATCGATAGAGAGAATGATGCATTATTGTTGGTTGATGATTCCCAGGACCGCTTTTAGACTAACCTTAGTACCAATCAATAAGTCGTGTTCTTCATGAGGTTGTTAAAATAATGCTTAATAAAGTATTTATTTCGCATTGACTAACGTTTCGGCGGGTTTCATATTTTTTAAGGGCCTGGAAGGGGTCAAATTGATACCCCATGTATTCAGCCAAATGCTTTCATAACCTCGACGTTCAAACCCCGAACTTTATTTCTTAATTGTATGGGGAAGAATTTCTTTTCACATTTACCTTTGTATTTCAGAGTCCGATTTTCCTTTCTTAGTCTTGGTATGACTGATCAATATGTACTCCTTCGTCGATAAGCTAACATGAGGTTGATAAAAAAACTTTGTTCAGCTGAGCCGAACAAAGTTGTTTATCGAACTCGTTTCACTCCATCACTGAAAGAATGCTTAGCTTTCTTTTTTCATAATTTTTTCCATTTACTAATGGAGAAAGAATCGCATGGAGTTTGTATGGTTGGAAACTGTGCAGGTTTCAGCGCCAAAAATGGCGAGGCCTCTCTATGGTGTTCGCTGTTTCAGAAGTGTTAAGGTGACCATCGCTTCCTGTTTCATTAAGAAGAAAGAGCGTTAGTGGCCATGAAATGGTTCTGTCAGTTTAGTCTAGCTGTACATGATCACCTATTGATTCTTTGCGTATAGCGACATCTCCGCCCAGTGTGTTGGCCCATCGATTTGCGCCAGTTTGTTGCTTCCCACAACTTGATGTGCGTGCGAAATGACATTTTGGATTTAGTGTCTTCAGGATGATTACTGTAGAAGATTTACTGAATTGCCAGTACAGTGCTCTGTGCGAAGTACAAATGTGCAATCGATTAAAATACTTACCTGTTCTGTGTTTCACATAGTAACCTGCCATGAAAGTCGTAGTGGGCAGTAAATGAAAAACCTAACATTGTCTATTCTTTATTCATTATCTTGTTTGTTCTATTCTCTGAGGTTATCCACGTGTTTATGAGTCGTCTAGGATTAATTATTTTTCGAATGGATTGCAAGAAATCCACGGATATCCCTCGTATAAATGTATTGCAAGAAACCAAATGATCTCTCCCAACGTTTTGACTGAGAAATCCGGATCGCTTCTCTTTTTTTCTTTTTCATTTCTCCGTTTTCCTTTCCGGATCTAGAAGTATGTTTTTATTCATTCCATACAAACATATATTTATCGGATTTGTCATTATCATCACTTGTGGGACGGTAATCTCGTGGAGCTAGCAGCATTCATATGCTGAAAAATAATAACTTGGTCTCCATTAATTACTAGTTCCGATGCTGGTGTTACCCGTGACAGTATTTTCATGACTATTGTCACGAGTGTATCTAATATTGTAGATGATATTAGCCAAAACTGGAAGGAATAACGCAGTGGTTAGTGACGCAGTGGATCAGGAAGCAAAATATTGGTGCGACCTCCCAACGTTCTCCTCCAATCCACGTGGGAATGCCTTAGCTCGGCTATCTCTTCTCGACTAGCATTCAGCTAAATTTGTAAAGAAGACGAAATCCTCAGGCAACAGTCAGAAACAACACGCGGAATCTTAACCTTTTTATTTACTGCCTATTCTTTTTTAATGGCAGGGTATGTTGCGAAATATAACTTCTATAATGCTGAGATATTTGCAAAACTCCGGACCGCATATGTCTGCGGTGGGGAACGAACACGCTATTGTCCTTTCCGGGGAGTAACGCGTTCACCACCATACCATGCGGGTCCTTCGTTTCGCTTGTCTCTTAGCTAGTTCTGTCGATCTCTGCAATCAGATCGATCGATAAGCTGGGTTCAATGCCGATTTGGGCTCCCCAGATCAATCCCGCTGATGGGTGATTGCTGATGGAAGAGATCGATAGAACTAGCTGAGAGACAGGCGAAACAGAAGGACCCGCATGGTGTGGTGGTGAACGCGTTACTCCCCGCAAAGGACAATAGCGCGTTCGTTCCCCACCGCAGACACCCGCAGTCGGAGTTTTGCAAATATCTCAGAACCTTCATGGGCGATGAATGCAAGCAAAGCGACTCGAAAGCGAGTAATGCTGGGACCCGCATATAGGTGTGATGAGGGGTCATGCTAGATAAAATAAGCTGGCCAGAACTTCTAAGTTTAAATTGAAGAAGAGACCGACATATTTAGTAGAGAGTTTCTGCTTGAATGTTCTTAGCTGTGGGCTCACAGTTTCTAAAATTCCTTCTAATCAAGCAGCCCGCGTGACCGTTGTCCTAGGGTGCGTCTATCGATCGTTACACGGCAATTGGCTATCGATTGGCTAAAATGTGCGATTCTGTTCAGAACACTGGCAAGCGTTTATCTCGCTGTTCGTATAGTGTTCATATCACACACAAACTGTAATCTTAGTGATTCTTGCTTTAATAAAATATTTCCTCTTGTGTCATCCGGTCGATTAATGTCGAATATTGTGTCGCTTCTAATTCGATAACAGATCTCTTTTTTCACGTCACACAATTTATTCGTATCGCGGTTCTTATTGTGCTTTGCTATTTTGGTATTGTCTTTTGTTCTTCCTCTTGTCATTCTAGTCAGTAGTTTTCTTAATGACGCAAAGTTCTAACGCTGGTTCGAAGTCATTAGAGATCACAAACAAAAAAAAATCGTCTTGTAGATCCGGATTATTGTTGTCGCCTGGTCGGCAACATGGATCTCGAACGAAGTCTCCCCAATTTGAGTATCGATGATATGCCATGGCGATCACACGATCAACCTCAGCAGGTACGGTAACTGCTTTTTTCTATTAAAATCAATTTAAATATTTTTAAGAACATTTAATTTAACTTAAATTTTTTATTTTTTTAATTTATTTTTTGGTTTTAGTTTTTGCATCAAATTTAATTTAATTTAAAATTTTAATCAGTTTTAAATTCATTAAATTTATTTCATTTCTTTGTTTTTTTTCATCTTTGAAAGTTTTTTTATTTCTATAATTATACGTGGTCTTGGTTGTGATTTTACGACTTCTGATGAAATGCTATAACAACAGATTATAAGTGATGGTAAGAGATGGCACGTTGAGAGCACTGACGGGGAATTGCATCATGTGAGAAAGAGTAATGATGGAATGCTCCGTTAACATTTCTGCGCAGCTGTTTGCGCGTGAGCTTGCGTCGTACTAGGTACCGAGAAAAGAGAAATCCTAGTGGTGGCGAGCTTGACTGCCTCTTCTGCTCGCATTGCGCTGAAGTCGTGTCAGCAAAGATACCGATTGGTGCCGAGTAAATAAGGACCTCTGTACAGGACTCTTTACGAACTTTTCAGGGTACCCTATATTTGGGAGAGAGCGGCTGTCAAGTTTTTTCTCTGTCGTTGTTTTCTTCCGCGCCCCCTCACCCTTCACTATTCCGACACGATCGCGCCCAACTCGTCGTACGGTAATACCGTTCCTACACACAAGGTCCAACGTTGGCTCTCTAGACGCCACAGCAACCAGTTTCGCACATTGATTCTAATGGCTTTCAGTAAGAATTCTGTTCGCCTCCTTGATCACGTATATTTCGTTTCCATAGTGTTATTCTTGTGCGATGAAGCAGCTTAATAATGTGCGTAAGGCTATAGTGTACCTATGATGCTACAGCAATAAGTCGCAAAATTAGTGACGACTTTAAACCAACTGCAGTCACTCGCATATAAACACACTACACATTGGCGACTGCTGTCGCATGTACTTTTCACATTGATTCTTTACCCACTTTTCAGCTTATCGATTCTGCTTGTTTTTCATCGCATTTTCATTGCACTCTATCACCATCATTGCTTACTTTTGCTTATCTGTCTTCCGACCATTTTTGTCCGCTCATCACTAATTTCGTGTTTTTGTTTTTCTTCATTTTTTTAAAACTGAAAATAGCTAAGAACCTACTTCTACATTTCTGGTCGTGTTTTGAAAATCGTCTCAGCATATGTTCTTGGATTTATTGATTGTATACGTTACAAAGTGCAATGGGGCTGTTTTCTGTGTTGTACCATTTCCGTGAGAGCGCATGTGGCAAGTAACGCAGCGGTTAGAGGTGCATTGCAGTACATATCGGATCGTTGGTTCGATTTCGCTCGTCCGGCCTACCAAGCCCTCTATTCCTCTGGGGTCGGCATATTTGTGCCATACTTGTTTGGGAGGATAGCAGCACTGATTTGATACTTCGGTGGACTCTTACCAGTTATTGAAGAGACCAGATATACATTCATTAACGTCTAACGATACTCGATCAAGTGGAATGCATGCCGCATGTCTCAAGGATTGTACAATGCCGAAAGCTTTATTCTTTATTCTTTTACTATTGCCGTACTATGTTATAGAGGTTGCTTAACCTCAGTAATAATAAGAAGGGCTATCATGATGGTATAGAAATAACTGTGCATGCGGTGTTTTTTGTTGTTATGATCCAGTTTTCATTACCTTCTTTGAAGGACGTTTTTGCCTCACTTTATAAAATTATTTACAAGGAGTGTGAGAGAATAGTGGGTGGACTTTACTTAAATTTGCCTCACTTTCTTGGCCGCACATTCACCAGCTATGATTATTTAACCTTTTTTTTACCACCGGGTTGTTTAATCAGCGTTAATCTCCCTATCGGCTTAGTTATTCTGATAAAGCATTTCATGTAATCTTCTGCGATTCAGTGCTCCTTCGTTCAGAGGGAAAAAGACCTACTGTAGAAGATTGTTACTGAAGATAGAGGATAGATCCCACGACCGACTTTTTTATTAACCTCGGCATTGATCGTATAACTTTATATATTCTTGTTGAGCAAACGCGAGGTGTTATTTTATTCTTTATTCAAGAAGAAGCCAAGGTTTCGGCGGATTTCGCCTTCCTCAGAGCCTGGGAAGGTCAAGTTGACTGCAATCTACCTTGCTAAACACTTCATAATCAAACAGAGAAAATGCTAAACCAAGATTTCAAACCACATTGGACACTGATTAGCTTCTTTGCGCACTCACTGAGGATAGAGCCTGCATCTATTGCGTCAATTATAGTAACAAGTGTTAGAGCCTCCCCCTGACTGGAATTGGCGTTTTATAAACCGAAATGTGGATTTCGAGAGAAACCCATTCGTTTCTACTCCCGATGTAGAGAATGTTGTAGTACGAGTTTCTGCTAACTGATATTGCCATGAGGGCCGGCGTGTGCTCTTCAAGTGGGCGCATGACATTCACGGGCAACGTCCCAGTTGCGACTCCAAACGAGTCCCTTTTGAGTGGCAGAGCTTACTTACATGATGTGAATGTGATTTTTGTTTAGATTATGGGTTAGATTGGAAATTTTTTTTAGGTCATTTCCGAACTTGGCTAAAATGGTCTAACCGGTGACGATTCTTAGATCTAGACTTGTTCATACTATGAATTATTCCCAGTTCTCAGGAATCACTTCCACGGCAAGATCTCTGGCCATCAAACGCAACTTGAAAATAATGGTATTTGCTGCACACCTCGCTTTGCAACCATCGGTTCCAAAAAGCACCATTACCCATTGCGCACATGATGAGCGAATGTTGCAGATAACTAAAATGGTTACGTGATACAGGAGGATCGTATTCAAGTAAACTTATAAAGTTCTAAGGAACTCAGAAAAATGATCGGGAATGCGTTCATGCTGTATATTGTGTTTAATGAACCCACACTACTTAATATGAATCCAGTGTACGGGCGTCTAAGTGCCGTTTCATTCTCGAGTTTCTTAAATCGTTTGTTGGCTGAACAGTTTTCAAGCTTAAAGAATCGTAAACAACTGATACATTACTGTCCAGTTCGATTTTGTCACAGGCAACAGTGGTGTCATGTGCTTGGGCTGTTGCCAGCACTGCGTGTATGCCGTTAAGAAAGTTGTCAACTTGTTTTCGATCTTCTTGAATCTCGATCCTTCCTTTGTATTTGGTCTCATACGCGCTGTCGATAACGATGTGCTTCTCCTCGTAAGCGTACTATTTGCGATGAGACTAAGCATTGTGCTAACATTCAAGTTATTCATGAGAATCACTGGAAATTTATCATGAATGCTGCTTTGACGTGCGTGAGAGTTGGACACATTTCTACGTCCTAATAATGTTTTTTTTTTCGTGTATCTCGTCGAAGTCCATATTTCACCATGCAGCAATGTTTTTAGGCGTGGGCTTCTGGCATGCCTGGCGGAGGAGCATCGGGCGGTCAGGCTGGATGGGGTCACATGTCACCACAGCAAATGCGAAATCCGTGGCAAGATCCGAACGCTCTCGGTATGGATACGCGTTTTTCTAATGATAGTAGAGAAAAAACCTCCTCAGTTTTGTGTTTTATATTAGTATTAATATGGAGAATATTGCATAAAATTGCTCAACACCTCAAAAAATTATAGAATGAGAAGGAAAAAACAACCAGATAGGTGTGTAACTCAAAATTGGAAAAGGCTAGAAATTTGGGAAATCGGAAAAGATGAACTCTTTCTTGTCACTTTCCTGTAAAAGCCTTTAAAATTTCCTGTTTTTGTAAAGCTACCAAGATTTCTTTTACTGAAAGAATAATGACAGAATTACTGTTGCCACATGAATCTTTTACTTCTCCGTGATCATCGTATCTACCACGATTTAGTGTTTAATTAGAAGTACTTTGCATTTTTGATTGGTAGATAGTTCCTACTCTACTGAAGCTACTGCTGTAACATTACTTTGGAGTAAAAACACTGTTTAAGGTCCTTCTGGTAAACCAAGGCCTTGAAATACAACCATAATGATGCTTAAATATGGGCAAAAACTCTAAGTTTAGGTGAGCCTCGAACTTGCGATTACCCTTTCCGGTGGATCACGTATTATCTATACCAATCGAGAATCTCCCTTATATGAGGCATCTCGAGCCGGTTAGTCGCGAGGCTTCGTGGCCCGTTGCCAGGTGGCGGATAGGGGGTTAATCGCGGACGAAAAGCGGCCTTTGCTTCACTGAAGCGCAGGTGGATCCAGGGTATGACTCCCTGTTTCTGCTACGCCGATTTCACATACTTTCTATATTTCGAGCGTATTCATGCATGCGTGTGTGGGTGCATTTTAGTTTGTGCGGATTGTATTCTGCGTGTCAATTCGGTCAAAGGCGTGGAATCAAGTGGCAGTTAAATGTGGGAGGCGGTTTAGAAGTCGTTACCAACAAATAAGTGCTAAGCCTATCCTGGGAGAGACTGGTAAGCTAACCATGGCTATACCCAGCCCCCACGTTCAGAACCCAGCAAGCTATACGTGGGTATCAAATGCTAAACATCGTAAAATAAACGGGCCTCATTTTCCTGACTCCGAAAGAGCCTCCGATTCGGCAGCGTTGCGTAGGGAAGAGTAGGCAGAGGCTAATGAAATCCCAGGGCCATTCTAACCTGTCTAAATCTCAAAGGACTTAGGTGACTATCTGTACCTACAATGCATGCACACTTGCACACTTGCATCTGAGTCCTTATAGAAGACTTGATTATGCAAGCAAGAAGGATAAGGTACGAGACGAGACGGCGCCACACAACGCCGTCTATGAAACCACAGAAGAACTGTTCCTCGGAATATACGACAGTAAAAGAGACCATGCGTCTGCGTTCTCTTCAACACAAGTTTGGCAATAAACATCGATTCATTCGAACAACTAACAACCTAAATAGGATTTTTACGATTGAAGAGATGTGGATCAACATCGGCTTTACAATCTTACAATCTTCGTCGTTTACACGTCGACATCAAACTTTGACGAAGAAGAAGTCGGAGCGTTCTCCATGGACTTGGAGAAATTCTACGCAGAAGACCGACCATACATACTGCAAGGTCGCCATTGGAGATTTTAACGCTAAGATTATTAGACTTAGAAGAATCTTTTGGGGGAACGTCGTATTGGGATCCACGGATTAGAATTGACCGACCAGGGGTGAGCGGTTGTCTGAGTTCATCATGACGACCGAGACTATCCATGGAAACTTGCAATTCCAGAAGCCCCACCCTCAACGATGGACGTGGGAGTCTCCCAATGGAGGGCACCACAATGAAATAGACCAGATCATATTAGATCGAAGGTTCCGCATAACCGATGTCGCTGTTGTCCCAAAATTCTACACGTGATCAAACCAGCGCCTCCTCTGTGCAAGATTTAATTTCTTGCGGAAAGGAGAAGAAGTCGCTGCATTCAAAAAACGAAGTCCCAAAACCATCATCGACTGAGATTTATTCAATTCATTAGGTGGCAGTTGGGAAGATGTTGTTCTGTATAACATCGACGAGGAATGAGATGGGCTCCTTCAACATTTCCACGATAGCGCCATGAAGGCTGAGAGTTCGAAAGTCACCAAGGGACGTCTGTCTCCAGAAACACTCGAGCTAATACGCCAGCATGGAATCGCACGAGCTGCAGGCAACCGCGAACTAACGTCCGAACTTGCGAAACAATGCTGCAGACGGGCGATAGAAGAAGATCTTAAAGAGAGAAGAACAGCAGTAATGGTCGAAGCTGCAGAGGCTGGAAAGAGCATTCGCAAAGCCCACCGATGCTTCGCCAATTACAAAACCAAGATGATCATTGCACTTCGACACCCAAACGGAACAGTTACAGCGTCAGAATGGAGAAAATCATTCACGAATACTACTCCGATCTCTTCAAGACCTCACAAAGCGATGTTCATGAGGAACAGATTGGTTTCATATGCGCCATTCGCTCTGATCGAAATAAATATCTGCGAATGCTCCAATTACGTCTATCTAGATCGGGAGATCAACACGGTGAACAACTTAGCTCCGTTGTTGAGCGGAAGGAAACGAGCTGTTTGAGGAGCTTTCAACGGCATCGAGGATGTAGTGAAGAGAACAAAAGCACCTGACTTCGTGCCCACGTTTTCGACTCCGCGATACTTCCTACCTTAACATATGCGTCAGAAACCTGGTCGCTGCGTAAGCAGGATGAAGGTCACTCAGCGTCATTGAACGCGCAGTCGAAACGACGGGGTCGGAGGCACAGACCTGCGTCAACGATCAGAAATCAAAGATACCGTTCTGTACGCCAAACAGTCGATGATAGGGTTAGCAGGACAATAATGCTAATGAAAATGACTAGATTCCTCGCGTTGTTATATGCACTGCACGAAGAACAGTGGTCAGAGTTCTTCACGAAAAGCCTAGAAGAACGGTATGGTAGTCGAGTCCATAGAGCCAACGGAACACACTGGGCTACTCTCGCACGTGACAGGGAAAGTGGATTTTTACTTGCGCCCCTTCGACTCATTCCACCATCAACAGTACGATAGATGATACTAACCGAGGCCCATGATTTGCCTTTTAGTCAGCCAGTTTTTTAGCGCAACGGAACTATCGGCGGTGACTCGTCAACGGGTATGAGGGTCCTAGTTATTAGCCGTATGTAGTTATCCTTGTTGTTGTGTTTAATATCGTACCGTGTGTTTGATATCGTACCGTGCCGTGAAAAAGAATAGGTGGCAAACAAAATTTAAAACCTAATGTTTTGAGCTTAAATGTTGACAAAAAATCGCCAAAACAATTTGGCTGTTTTGCTCTGTTTAATGGTATAAAATTTTTTCTTGGCGCCTTACTGTTAATTTGGGGTGAGCTCAATGTTTTTAGGTATCTTTGTTTTACTGTGCACGACCTAAAGTTTTTCGCTTCTATTTGGTTTCTTTATCAATGGTTGGTTTATTGTTCTAATCTTTTCGCCCTAGAATTCTATGCTTGTGATTTCGAATTTCAGTATAGTTCACCTAAACTTTACTTCAGCGTTTTGCCGATTTTTGTTTAAAAACCATCGATTTTTGTTTAAAAAATCATTCTAGGGTCTTATGGAATCATTTTAAGCAGAAAGAAATAACGCAATTCAGTCCTGTGAGAAGGTTTTAAACTAAGGTCTTAGCGTCGTTTTCTTGTTCAGCAATCGCGAGGTTGTTAAACAGCATACATTTACTTCCATAGAAAAGCACAGTACAATGCAGCAGTAGCTGACGTTTCGGCAGTATCGCCTTCTTCAGAGCCTGGAAGGGTATACTGACATACAATTTACTAGGCCAAACGCTTCAATAACACCTACAAAAAAACGGAAAACTCTATGGCAATTACATGGTCAACAGCTTCTCGAAACACTCACCGCTTTTTACGTGACTTCCAATGAGGAAGATTAGAACAGCTGATTATAGTCGCATATGGTTGATTACTGCACTACCCCACGCATATGTTCGCATCAATTTCTGATGTGGGATGGTGTTATTGAAGCGTTTGGCCTAGTAAATTGTATGTCAGTATACCCTTCCAGGCTCTGAAGAAGGCGATACTGCCGAAACGTCAGCTACTGTTGTATTGTATTGTGTTTTTCTATGGAAGTAAATGTATGCTGTTTAACAACCTCGCGATTGCTGAACAAGAAAACGACGCATTCATATTCCAATGCCGAGGTTAATAGAAAGTCGATCCTGGGAACTGTTAAGTTCTTAGCTTTTAAAGGTTTTTTTTCCTTTCATCATTCGATCTCCACCTTTTTCACTTTCAATCTCACATTGTTTTAGCGCAAGGCGTAAATGATGCTCTGGGAATCGGCGCTGCTCCTGGCGGTCAAGCAAGTTGGGGTGCGCCAATGGGAGCAGCACCAGGCGACTTTGGTGAGGCCGCGAAAATCTGGTCCGACCCTCACTTAGATCAACAGCAACAGCAATTTAACCCTATGCACGGACATCATCGTAAGTAACGCTCTAGCACACTTAAAGCATGCATGGCATTGTGAGTGACTTATTGGCAGTATTTATGCATAGAGTAGCAAAAATGTAGGCTTTCTAGTGCACTCAGATATTAGGTCTCACGAGATCAAACTTGGATCCTATTAGTCCATTTGTCGCTAAAAATCGACCAGAGATGACGGAGCTGTTTTTGTTTGGACGAACAATACCATACGCCACAATATCATTGTCGTTATTTGCTTGAAATTTTGTTGAAATAAAAAGCTGTACTTATGGCGATGACATTATGACAAGCAGATTTCCATGCATTTATACATCCCCGTAACTAGGACGCTTGTGTAATGCTTTGCTTGCACCTCATGTGCACAGTTGATCTTTGTGGTCACAAATAAATCACGTGCTTAAGGGGGAATGAATGGGATGATGGATCCACAAGGAGGAAACGACTGGATTGGTGCAACACCAGGTCTAAACCAGATGCCATTGTGGAGCGATTTACAAAAACAAGAGCATGATGGCTACTGGAAACATCAGCAACAAGTAATTTACAAAGAACAGTATTATCTTCCAACGTTTTTAACATGATATTGAAATGTCATCAATTTAGGCTGGAGGTTGGGGTGGGCCTCCAAGTGGTATGGGCGCCTGGCCACCCCGTCAGATTCACCCAAATGCGCCACCGCCACAACATGGCGGACAAGGGCAACCGCCCCGAATGTTTGTGCAACGACCTCCACAAGGTATGCTAACCCTTAAAAGAATTTACATAATGCTAATTCTTTATTTGCTGCCTGTTATTGTCTTTAATAGCAGGTATGAGTTTACATAGTCTTGGACGTGACTAGTTGGCCTCTGTTGATGATATAATAGCTTTTCTTTTTTGCACTTCTCATTTTCAGTTTGGGCGCCGAACGGCGGTATGATGGGTGGACCACCTGTAGGTAAGCAAGCAATGCCGTGGGATCAGCAACGTATAACAGGAATAGCACGAGGTGGAATGGGACGTGGTGGGCCAACTGGAGGACGGTACCCACCCGGTGGCATGGATATGAGCGTACCTCCTCCGATCGATTTGCCTCTGAGTGGCATGTCTGGTATGCGGCAAATGGCCCCACCAAACGCTGCTGGCGGATGGAAACCTGAAATTAGTGTTGCTCCAAATGGTATACGAGGACCAGCAGCCTTCGGCCAAGTGAGTTCGCAAAAAGTTGGGCTTGTTCATATTCAGCGTTTTGTATCTTCTCATATTTTTACTGTGTTGTCGTTCATTGGGAATTGGAATGCCAGCTGCGATTATAATCGGTTCATTTTCTTAGATGGCAGCTCCTCTGATAATGTCGGGAAAACCACAACCAGCACCCAGTCAGTTCCCAATTGGTGGTGTGGATGATTTGATGTGGCATGATCCAAATGGTGATTTGAAGAAATGGCAGCGAGACACTGGTGTCTCATTATGGGGTGATCCAGAAAAGAATAATGAGCGTCCTGTGCGTTTGTGGATGATCGGTGAAGGAGAGGAGGAAGACTTGGAGGTGGCATTGATGAAATGCCCCGTTCCTCAGAAGAAGGTGGATGGAAGTGTTAGTCTCAAACGCTTAACCAGTGCATCGTCATTTGTAGATGCAGTTCCCGCCTGCATGATCCCTTTTACTGTTTTTGAGTACTTCTTTTATTTTCATTGGGCCATTTTCAGAATGAAGATGGATCCGCTCGATTGCCATTTCCAGTCCCACCTAAACGTCCTATTGTCGTTACTGGGTGGGGTGAGCTGCCAGAGAACGATCCCAATAATCCAATAAAGCATGATGATGTTCAACCCGGATCAGGAAAATGGGGCGACCTTCCATCGCATTCACAGCACTCTACTGACTCGCCATGGTTCCTGCCTTCTCAACAGCAACCTCAGCCGTTTGCTCCCGAGGCCCCTGCATGGGGACAGCCTAACGCGGCCACTGCTCCAATGCCTCCTGGCCCCTCCCAACCGCACACTCAAGCGGTTGCTGATCAGCTAAAGTATGCGGTTGACAAGGGATACCTCGATATGTCTGTGCTGCAACAAACAAACTTGCCACCTCATGTGCTACAACACATGAATCAAATGCTTGCTCTGATACCAGCTCTTGAATGCTGCGAGGCCGAGCTTAAGTTGCTTGTAAGTTCATGACAAATGTGTCATTGCAACAGTAGTATATAGTATTTAACCTGTTCCAAAGTCGGATTTGATTAAGGTCGATAGCGTTCGGCCGGATGGTGAAGTTGATGGGAATAGTCCACAGAGATGGATGAATGATGTTCAAAAGGTTGGATTTCGAATTGCTGTTATGAACAATGCCAACGTTGACATTGCGTGTCACTGTAATTCTTACGTTATTGTATCAAGAAAAGAAGAGGCAAATTTCACTCCTGTGATCAGTTCCATTGAGATGTGGCCTCAGAGTTGCATGAATCTAGAAATTCGCTAGAACACCAGACTTGAGATTGGTCCATAGATTTAATTACGGGAACTGTCCACTAAACTGGCCGGTGTGAATTAAGCAACACCAAAAAGATAAGGCATGCCGTTGCTGGGAAGCGAGATTGGAAAAATGCAGTCGTAAACATGAGGATATGAGAACACAGCACTACGACATAAATCATCTTAAATGTGGCAAGTTTTGATATCGTGGACACGTTTGAAGACATTGTAAAGGATCAAATTTTTGGCGTTGATCAATCCTTGAGGGATGCGCCATGCATTCGACTCCATTAAACATCGTTAGAGGTGAATGAATGCATATCTGGCCTACACAGTGACTTCCGATGACCTGCCGATGTATCGAGTCAGTGCTGCTATCCTCTCTGACAAGTCTGGCCCCAATTTGCCGAACCCGCAGGGGATGGAAGGCGTGGTGAGCCTAGGGCGCAGGATCGATCCCTTGTGTATTGCAGAGTGTCTGTAACCACTGCTGTACACGCGCATTTTTTGACGACATACTACATGATTGTCTAATGAATTAGATGTTGTCATTTGTAGTGTGTTTGCTAATGGGTTTTTTTTACATATTAGAATTCTTTAAAATTGAATCCACACATATGGTATTACAAATTGCGTTGTTGAACATATCGTCAGTAGTTGTACGCGGATACCTTTTTATCTGAATGAACTTAGTTTCTGTCTATTTTCACATGTTTTCAGGTGGAGTACAATCGCCTAATTATCGAGGTGACAACAGTGAAAATCGAGGTGGCAGAGTTATCCAAGAAGATTCAACGTGGCCTGGCTGATGCTGGCATGCCTAGCGGCAGTGCTCCTGTTGAAGGTCTTGGTTCGGACGCCTATCACTACTCATTCCTCGAGTAGAACCATGACTATTCGCTTATATGCAGCAAATGCAACATCACCGTGTTCTCATATCGAGTCCGGTATCTCGTCTATCCTAAAACTAACGGTTCACATCTTTTTAAGCTCAGAGATCCTCGCAAACTATCTTCCTAAAAACGGGCCGCGTTACGCCTTTCCTAAATCTCAACCCCATATGCTAATACGCGTCCAGAATAAGATTCCACAACAATGTGCTCTGTTTGTGTCTCGTTATTGTCGTTAAAATGTTTGTTGTTTTTGCTTGTGACTATCCGAGGTTCCAATTAGAACGTCATATTATTCAAAATGTGATTGTAGATGTCTAAACATGATTTCCTTACTTCTTGTCGCCTTTATCGTCTTCGGTCAGTGCATTGTGCTGTGCTGTACAGATCTTGTTTCTGAGCGTGTTTCTGTCGCTCCGTTCCCTAGGGCTATTGACTGGTTCATTTTTAACATACGAAATCTGCTTAGTTTAAGGCTTCTGTCCTCCTCGTTATTGTTGTCGCCAACGGACCAATGGTGCCCGTACCGACCTCTTCCTCCCAATTTGCACCACTTTTGCCCTCGCTCCATCTCTCTTTTATGGGTCATTTATTCTAATCTATAAGCATGGCCGATAATAACACCTCCGTGTCACTTTTTCATTTTGTCATTTGTTTTATATAATATACATAATATATATAGTATATATGGGCATATATATATATGTATATGTATATGTATATGTATATATATATATATATATACATATATATATATGTATATAGTATACTAGCAAACAGCAACGTTGATGTAACATTATTTTCGTAAATACCCTCGAGCTGAGCCTTAAGTGACGATATTTGTTCTCTCCTATTGCCAAAAGTGGATTCTCAGTGTACGGCGTGCTTGTGCTCTGGAATGTGTGTTCTTTCTGTCCCGGCCTGAAGGTAGTGTCGGGTCTAGTGCGCACGGTCTCTGTTATCGTTCATCCTGTCTCACATCAAATTCATCACACTATCGCTAATATCGTTGTCAGTACATTACTCGTTTTTCTGCCTGAGCGCTCTTTAGCTCTCCACACCTCTTTTCACTCTAGCTAAGGGTAGTAAATGTCTTTAGTTGCCTAGCGTGTATTTCTGTTATGTGTGAAAGAGATGTGTCTCACGCGGATGGCCCGATGAAAACATAAACCACCTGTCAACTAATATACACACATCTATCTCTACGTGTATTTATCATTGCTCCTGTGGTATGTACGTCTTCTTTATCATGTTCAGGGTTGATTACTCTCCGTTAGTAGACAGGTGATTAGGTGGTTCCCAACCATCGCGCATGTATCACGGGGATCTGGTTGTAGGTGGTGGCTCTCTTCAATCTCTAGAACTCAACCGCGTTCCCTCGCATTTTCATGCTTTTCGAGCCACCTCTCCATCTCCCAACTTCATTATGTTGACGTGTTTTGTGTTATATCTATTTGCTTATTAAATTACGGCTTTGAGTATTCAAGGGGCTTGGCTAATCATCGGAAAAAGTGCGCGCAAAAGTCATATTGTTCAGTCATGCTGGGTTTGTTGTTTTACTGCGAAGCATAGCCCATTTTTACTATGATTTCGCTCCTTCGTCATACGAATTACGTATTGTAGTTTACTTCAGGTCGTGCTACTGTCTGCTTTTTCACTGATACTAAAGATATTATGTAAAAAGTTTTCTTGCAATAGTGTACATGTCTTCTTGGCACATCTGTTGTATACGAATTTTATATTTTGTGGTCAATAAAAAAGATTTGGACTTGATGACAACGATATAAATTACAGGAATATTTAACAAGCTTTTGTAAATTTTATTAATTGAGGAATGATCGAGCACTAAAGTCATCAAAATGTCACAGATTTCGATGATGTCCGTAGAAATGGGTGTTTTCGGACATCTGTTCAGTAACCGTTGTAAAGAATCTAGTAATATTTTTCTCCTTTGAGTTGTCAACAACTCATTAGCATCTAGCAG
This sequence comes from Angiostrongylus vasorum, assembly GCA_018806985.1. Lineage (NCBI taxonomy): Eukaryota > Metazoa > Nematoda > Chromadorea > Rhabditida > Metastrongylidae > Angiostrongylus > Angiostrongylus vasorum. The sequence continues at coordinate 128,777 of JADANN010000231.1, forward strand.
TACTCGATACTCTAAACCGAAGTAATCCTGTAGCTCAGTTCCATGTAATTTAAATGTGCATTTTATATGCAGCACAGAATAATTAGTTGTTGATAATCATAGGGTATGAGCATAGTTCTGCCTATCAATAATATCACTGCTTGAGTACTTGCACTATCTCCGTGCTACTCGTGTTATGCGGAAGAAACTATAGTTAGAAGACTATTGGCAGCGCAGGTGTTACATTTAATGATTGAGTTCATTCACTGAGAAAGTTCAAGATTGAATATTCCTCGATGAAGAAAGAGTCAGCAAAGTGTGTACTGGCAGGTGCATGCTGTTCGTTAACAGCCTCATTCTATAAGCGTGATTTTCGCCTCTCAGCAAACATAATCTATAGTGGATGGTTTGGATCCATAGAGGTGATGGTGTCTACTCAAGTGCATTCCATGATTGACAGGATTATTGGTATTCTATAGTGTAAGAGATTGTGAGCACCTTTCTTACCATTCACGAGATTAGTTCGCGATATGAAAAGAGTACTTCGAAAGTAGAGACCGACATCACAACAAAGTTCTTGGGCTCGAATGTAGGATTATGCTTTGGTAACATGTAACCGCTGAAACAAATAAGCCTGTACCGAGAGCCCTTGTAAACGTCGAATCGTTGAACGAGAATAAATTGTTACAAAATGTGTTCTTCCATGTATTCACGATTGATTCGCTGTCTGATTTTTTTTCCACTGCAAAGCAGGAAGTTCGGCAATTTGGTTCACGTCGCTTTAATGTATAGCAAAAAATAATTTCCAGGTTTTGTTCTCTTTTTTTAATGTATAATTCCAAATAGAAAAAAATTATGAGAGTAGAACAATTAATCAGAAGAGGGTTGAGAAATAGCGGAAGACAATGGATGTTGAACAACGCCAATGAGGTGAGATATTTCTTACTTAAATTTCCACAGCACGCTTCATTCTATAGAACATATGGCTAAAATGAGTGCTTAAGAACCGTACGGAAATCGATATCACTTTCGAAGCGATGTTTTGTCTCGTATTAGGAAAAATCCATTTTTGGATAGGAACTGAAGCAGTGGTATGGCTAGAACGTCATCACTGATGCCCAACGGCACCGTCTAGTAGCGATGTTGATGTGTTCACAAGAGGATCAATCTTCTGGAAATAGGCGAAAGATGGCAACAGAACATATTCAGTATTTACTTATTCATAGAATATTTGCGGTTACACCACTACGTATTCTAGTTCTGTGTACAACACGAGTAATCCTTGCATGACTTTTGCACTTGTCATTATTTCGTTTACGTCACATTCGCCTTTCAATTAGGATCACCTAATCAAACGACAATATAGCGTTGAGATGGTATTATACAATTCACACCCTTTTGGGTTATCGTCATCAAGGATGAGGAAATGCTTGATGTCAGCCCTTCATTTGAGAAAAGGCTGTATTTCAACACTAGATTTCTGCAGTGGGGATCGAACCCCTTCCTGGTGGCTAACGCGTTCACCACCACACCATGCGCGTCTTTCGTTTTGCCTTTCGATTAACTAGTTTTCTCTCTAACAGTGTCATTAGCAATCACCCGTCAACTGGATTGATCTGGGGAGCACAAATCGGCATTGAACGCAGTTAAACTTAGGTTGTAATCGAGATCACAGTGTTAACTTTTTATTTACTGCCTACAACAAATTGCAACCGGCTGAGAAGAAGGTAAAACGAAGTAGCCGCCTGGTGTAGTGGTGAACGCATTAGCCCCCTGAAAAGGTAATGGCGTCTTCGATCTCCACCGCAGACATCTTCGGTCCGAAGTTTTGTAAATATCTTAGCATCATTGTCGTTGTATTCCACATAATACCCTGCCGTGAAAAAAATTGCAGTGGGCAGCAAATAGAAAACCAACATTATATTTGAACATGGTTGTTATTCATAAGTTACAAGATAACTCTCAGTGGCATTGAGGCAAAATTGCTCTTATTTATGAGGACAGTGTAATGAGTGGGTACGCTCTAGACCAACCATTCCAAAGCCACTGGAAGATCGTATAGATTAATGAAGGTAAAACTGGCACCTATTCTTCGTCCATTGTGGAAATTATGAACTCTATTTGACGGTTGGATCTGCGATAACCATTGAGAGAGCATAAAAATCTCTGCTTGCACAACATGCGAATTCTGGTTTGAAAAAACAACAGATCAGCGACAAACGGAAGTGATTGCCGAGACTTTCTTAGAAGTTGGATTTCACTCTTTTCAAAAAAGCAGATGCACCTACAGTTTTCTTACTATATCTAGGCACCGACCACTCCTTTTTTTCAAGCAATGGTCCCGTACACTGCAAGCCCAAAAAGAAAAGTTGCGAAATTTCGTCAATATTCCTTCAAGTATGAAGAAACGAATCGACGGTTATCCATAGAAAAATTAGACTGCCAAACTGGTACCACAGCATAAATGTGTCGAAAACGACATCGGGTAGAACTTCGAAGGCATTGTGTTTTGCTAACAACTGTTGAAATTGGAACAAACAAGAAAGTGTTAGCCTATGATAGTCAGCGCTTTATTTTTTGAGCGAACACGAGGTTGTTAGTAACATGACTTAAACAATAATGGCTGGCGTTTCGGCTGTTTCACCTTCTTTGGAGTTTAGAACGGTCAAGCTGACACATCCAGCCCAGTAAATCAAACACTTTCGTAATCTTAACGTATAAAACATTTCATAAAATTTTTGTCAGCATAGTGTCAGCAAATTTCATTTGTGTACTAACCGTTTTGTTCCTTTTAGGTATTCCAGTTAGTTGATGGAAAACAGCCGCACAGAGTCTTGCATTAGTAAAGAATGTGACTACCTTAGCTGAACAACTCAGCCTGATATATAGATTTTTGACCAAAAGACACTCCTCATGCGGGTTTTTTTCGTCGGGTTTTTTAAATTTATGCAAATCCTTTCAACAGATTTGCGTACGGATGTACTGGATACCTGTGTGGGAAAACGACTTCAAAATATTCTCCGTTTTGTCTTACTGACTATAACTTGGCTGAGTATCCGAATGGAAATGTTGAGCTCCCTTTTTAGTTTGGCAGTGGAATCTACGACAAAAGCCTTTAAGAAAAACACTGATTTAGTAATATCGTTACCTTATCGAATAAAAAGGGAATGCATCCCAGCTAAGCTATTTTGAATGTCAAGGGAAGGTATCGCTAATGTTGTTTCCGTTTCAGAGACAAAACAAGACTGGATGGAAATTTCTGGCACTACTTCTAAACTTAAAACTTATGGTGCTTATGGTGCAAGCTTATGTATCGTGCTCAAATGGGATTAACTATGTTGGAGGGTAATGCAGAATCTGCTTGTTCTTTTCTTCGAAATTATAATACTATGCGTAAACTTAGGAATGAAGAAAGTTACAGATGCTTCCCTATTTATTGCCACTGCGCGCAAAAAAAGTACTTTTTTTTCTTACTCGAATGATTTGTCCTCGCTGACTTTTTACGTGACTGTTTTTGAGCTATCTGACATCGCTCTCACAAGAACTAACTATATTCCTCCATTTTAAGATATGCAGAGACTGAATACTCAGGTGTAGCAACGATGACGTAGCCAGGCAACTACAACATTGTTGCGGAGTCGCCGCCTGCTGCAACATCAGCCAGCTTGATGTAGCAGCATTGAACTACTACGCAGGGCATGGAAAAGGAGACATTCACCGCGTTTTGGTATACAATACACAATAACATCTCTAGCAAATTTTTGAAAAGCAATCATACAGCAAATTTGGAAGGCTACGACACTTAGATTAAGTGTTTTCACTTTGCAAATAGAAGTAGTCAGAAACAAGAAGACAAAAAAAAACACCTTTCAACGGTTTACTACCTCATCGTGGCTGGGAGCTGTTCCTGGGTGTCGGACTGCGATGTAAAGCGGGCATTCATCTCCTAGCAGGATCTCCCAAACTGAGAAGAAGCGCGACGTTTCCATCAGGAAGCCTAGCTAAGAGTAAACGAATACCAGGATCCACAACCGTCCTGGTATCAAAGTCGTATGGTGGCTAATCTCCCTCTGATCCACAAGGGCTGCGACTGCCTGTCGTGGTGACGACCTGGAGCAGACTTCGGCCAAGCTGTACTCGGAATTCAATGGAACCACAATGGCTTAATCAGCAAATCTCCGAAAAATGATGATTATACTGGAGCCCACACAACTGGCGAGGACGGGCCGTTCAAGTTTCAAGTAAGTAAGTAGTCAAAAAACAAGCATACAGACTTTTCCGCACAAATTTTTTGAAGAAATAGTTAGGGCGAACAAGCACACAAGAAATACGGAACATGAAATAAATATACAACTTTTTTTACAAACACGATTGTCAAACAATAGCATCGAACTTTTCCTACGATTTTCCTATGGAATTTTGGACATTAAGATCATGATCCGTAGCCCAAGCGCTACCAAAGGATCCTACATGGATACGGAGAAAACAGCCGAACTATCGATGAGCATGGATTCCTTTACACTGGAAACGTTGGCGAATTTCTGTCCAACGAAACTATTCGAATAATCAACCGAAAGAAGCACATACTTAGGTTGACGGATGTCAAATTGGATTAAGTGGGCATCAAAGGATGTGGTCCAACCCGACCATGCGTGGTTGCTCTGTTGTTTGAGAATTTTTTTGCGATAAGTGTCTCTGGAGATGTATGTTATTGCCGACCTGCTTCCATTTCTATCCGCCTGACTGGACTACGAAGCTTATTGAGCTAGGTGTCATAGAATAGGGAAATCTACAATGGTAGTGTAAGATGGAGCCTGCAAGCCAACACCAGGTTTTCTAATGCTTTAGCTTTCAGTAGCTGTTTTCCAAGCCTCGGATCAAATTAATACTTGTCCATTATTATGGTAGTAGGACCAAATAGCCCGAATTTTTGGAGCAGCTTCCCACAGAAGTAGGTGTCTGTTCCCAAATTTAAACGATAGAACGGAAGCACAAATATATGAAAGCAAAAACTATTGGAGAGCCGACGTCGCCGTTTACTCCTATCATTTTTTCGAAGACTTCGGTCGTAGTGACCATATTGGTTCATGTTTGACCTCTGGAATTAATCACTCGTAACATCACGGCTCTGAGGAAGACGAAATCGTCGAAGCGTCAGCCATCGACCAACAACACCAACAACAACGACAACGAAAACGAAGACCTATACCAATCCCGCATTAGCTAAAGAAGATCAGTTTATAATATCATATAAATAAATATACCAACTATCTAGGCCGGGGTTTACAGAAAGTCGGCCTTTTGAGTTATTAAACCTAGTTGGGGTTCTCATGAGTTTCCACCCTTGCTGAATAACTTTCCGATGAGACATCGGTTGTTCTAATTGGGGATACTAGCGTATGATACGCCCTGCAGCACACACGTCGAATCGGCCCCTGTGCCCATGGCCCATCAAGCTTTCCATCCCTCCGGAGTCTGCAATTTGGTACCAGACTTGTCTGGGAGGATAGCAGCACTGGCTCGATGCATCGGTAGGTCACTGTGAGTCATTTGTAAAGGCTGAATATTCATTTAATCACCTCCAAACGATACTTAGTGAACTCGAATGCATGGTGCATCCCTCAGGGATTGATCAACGCCGAGAGCTTTTTTTTAACTTATGATAAAGGAATACTCTTGATGAGTTGGGTACCAGCCTTGGAGCGCAGGAACTTAGACACTTGCAGAACGTCCTCAGCAGTGGTTCGATGGTCTCCATACATCTAACGTCACTGTTAAGTTTGAATCATAACATAATTTGTCACTGTAGGGCTCAGCTCAGTTCATCTCCGGGTTCATCAAGCACCTCATCCCTCCGGAATCCAAAAAAATTGGTGCCGGATTTGTCTTGGAAAACATCACTCCCGTGAAATTCAAGCAGGAACGCTATAGCCCGGGTATCTCAGGACTTCAGGGGAGAATCGACTCGACCAGCATTCTACGACATTCAAGATTAAAATAAACTCTTCAAGCAGCAGCCGAAGCCACACGTAAAAGTTGGGAACCCTTATTGGATGATGGCTGCGAGGAAACGAACCAAATGTGAGAAATGTTGCGATTCGCACAGGAGACTTGAAAGACAGGTCGTATAAAATAAAATTAAAATAAACAATACGAAAATAAAAGAACAACATTAGCCTTTTATTTACTTCCTACTATAATTTTCTCGGCAAGATAATATGTGAAATCAACCACAGTAATGTTGAGATATTTGCAAAACTCCGGACGGCAGGTGTCTGCGGTAGGGATCAAACACGCTATTATCCTTTCCGGGGCTAACGAGGTCAAAACCACGCCATGCGCGTCCTTCGTTTCGTCATTCCCTTAGCTAGTTTTCTATGCACCAGTGCCATTATATCTACCAGTGTTTACACTTACGAGTGTTTTCTAATAACACTGGTAGATAGAAAAACTAGCTCAGAGAAAGGCGAAGCGAAAGACGAGCACGTTGTGGTAGTGAACGCATTAGCCCCCGGAAAGGGTAATAACGTGTTCGATCCTCACCGCAGATACCTGCCGCCCTGATTTTTGCAACTGTAGGTTGGCACTGGTAAGTGAAAGAATAGTTCGCAAATCTTCGCAAATCAATGTTCTTAGAAACGTTCCTGGCAGTTAAATTAGCATGGATGCCACTTCAAGTGGAGAGACAAGATCGAAGTATTCATTGCATTACTGTAATCCTGAAGTTCAGACCTACTCAGAAGCGTTCGCTCGCTTTCGATTCTGGTTCTTACAGCAGCGTTTAGTAGACGTTATAGAAGGCCGGTGACGTACGGAGTCAGAAATTCAGCAATAGTCAAAAGGAATTACATTTACAGAGCTATACCTAATTCCCATAAATGATTCGTTATTTATTTCCCTCTATTCGTTTTCAATATTGATTCTAAACCATTACGATAAAAAAAAACCCGCATTGTGAAACCCAGGGCTAGTACGTGGCACCACTGTCGTAGAAGTAAATCACTCGCAGTTCTTATTACTTTTTTCTTCAGCTAGTAACTAATTCTTTCAAATGGCTTGTTGCTATCGAAATATTCTGGACAATTAGATGTCAAATATGGAGTTGAATGAAGGTCCTTGCAGAAAATTTATGAAGACAAATGGGTAAGCTAAGATAGTAGTGCAATCCGATGCACCCATATTAATACAGCACTGATAATGGTATCGAATCAAAGCGGAAACTATTTTGTTCAGAATGCAAAGTGCCCAAAGCGTAGTACTCTTTATGTCATAGGGAGTGCTCGTGTAGCTACAAAATTTTTTTTGTAGTGCTAGCAGAAGTACTGCACCTAGTAAAGGCCACATTATTTACAGCGAAACAAAACATCTGATTTTTACTTTGGTAGTAAAACTGCAAGAGAATTTCCTGGATAAAAATAAATGCGTGCATTAGTACGGAATTTAATGTGGTGTGAGGGCACATACTTCTAGACAGACTGAGGCCTAGGAGTACGTGTCCTCACACTACATCATATTCGAGCCGAAAATAAACTGAATTCTATTCAACAGGTTATTTTTATGGCATTCTATATTTTATTTCTTGTTTCGGTTAGATAAAAAGGTAGAATTTTTTAAGGTGAAAAGAGTATATCTGGAGGCGAACCCACATAGCATCGAAAACGGACTTCTTACGCCCACATTCAAAGCAAAACGAACACAACTAAGGCAGAAATATAAAGATATCATGGAGCAAATATATAACGAGTCCTGCGTGGCAGAGGAATAGGAATACAGCTCATCAATCCAACACTTAAATGATCCAGCACTACACATCTCAACAGCCAACATAATAGTTACCACTCAAGCCACCGCACGTTTTCAGTGATCGCCATATTAACATTTTTCAGTTGTAGATACTTCATGAAGTAATGAATTGAGACTACCTGCAAAGCACTCAGGTGGGATGACGGAGGTTGTCACTATTTGATCTAAAATTGGGTCCGACATGCCAAGTTCACGTAGACTGCACTACAACACACATAAAGGAGCGATCCCAGCGTCCCTGGCCCACCAAGTCTTCCATCCCTCCGTGGTCTGTAAATTGGTACCAGACCTGTCTGGGAGAATGGCAGCACTGGCTCAATACATCGATAGGCCACCGAGAGTCATTGCAAAGGCCAGATATGCATTCAGTAACCTCTAAACGATGCTTGATGAAGTCGAATGCGTGGCGCATCCCTCATGGATTGTTCAACTCCGTGGGCTTTGTCCTTTTATCCTTTTTTATTTGTTTAATACAACCTATATTCCACATATGCCGTTCAGATCCTAGCACTTCTAATATTCGATTCTTTTTTTTTGCATCCATCATCCACTAAAGTCCTCCAACATTTATAGCTGGCTTCGGCCATTGCTTGAGGAATTTCCTTTCATTTTCGAATGTAGATGAATGCTGGTCGAGTCGATTCTTTGTGGTGTCATGAGAAACCTGGTGTAGAGCGTTACCATTTGGAATTGAATGATTTTTTTTCTCGGATAAGTTCGATACCAATTTCCCAACCCTTGGGTGAGAGGTTTGGTGGGCCAGGAGCGGGATCGAATCAGCACGATGCTCGTGGTGATCGTCATCACTATCTCTGTGCTATCCGTCTTTTTAATGTATGTTCTCGTGGATCACGAAGATGGGAAATGTTTCGATGATCTGAGCCTTGCATTCCGGTTGGAGGTTGTGAGTGCGGCTTAAATTTATGTAGACATCGTTCAAACGCTCTATGGATAGTGCTCAGTTTTCTCGACGTGACTGAAGTGTGTGTCACATATATCTGCATACATCACTGCTGCTTTATAAGCCGCTGGTAAAACTTTTAAATCGAAAAGGTATGCACGGGGTCTTGGGTCCACTGGCTTGTGGGTGGCTTCTTTGAATGGCCCGAATGTGGCATAAGCTGCTATCCTTCTTCTGCCTAATTCCTCGTTCATGTTGTTCTCCACCTTCATTAAACATCCAATGTTAACATATGAGGCTGTTTCTGTAAGAAGAGAACCGTCTAGTTCGATCCGCCAAACGAACGTTTAGTAGGAACTTTCTACTAATACGTATGCCATTTCCGTTACAATCGAACGACATTATCTACTGCAGTGCGGCAGTAAACGGCTTTGGCGATATTGTGTCGTCATGTCGAACATCTTTTCCTATAGATATGGTGAAAGGTCAGTGGGAAAGCTGTCATTTCTTAGCGCAGTCCTGATAACAGTCCTACAGAATTCTTATATGTGAAGGGTCTACAAGAGGCAGATTCTACTCTCGAAAGACTTCTAGGACCTGTAATACAGTTTGAACGTGGTTCCTGCAGCAGAATCTTTGTCCGAATCCTGCTTGTTGAACTGGATGTGCTTTTGAATCAAAAGGCTTCGACATAGGCATAAGGATAATCTTTGTGAACAAATTGTGGAGTACAACAAAAATTCTTTCAGTCACCTTTCCTAGCTCGAATGACTATGGGCGACCTCATCAACTGGTCTGGCATTTTTTCTTTCTGAAGGTAAGATGTCATGTAGGCTACGATCACCTTTATCACCTGTATTACCTGTAGCTCTGTTGACCATCGAGTAACTCAAGCGAACGCCAGTAAATCTTCAATTTTTTCTATGTCGCATGCAAGAGTAGTTTAGTGGGTTTTGCACGCTCTACGGAATCGCTGAGCATCATGTCTTTCTTCTAAGGTTTTTGATGAAGAACCCTGAGCATCGAATAGGTGGTCTTTCTGCAATGCGTTTGACATCCCGAGGAATCCAATCACTAACGGCTCTTGTCCATCTGTTCTCGTTCATACGCATTACGTGTCCTGCCCACCTTATCTTCAACTGGTTGGCGTACAGCACGGCATTTTTCAGTTTTGGTCGTTGACGCAGGTGGGAGCTTCCGATCCCTTCCTTATTTGCCTGACATGGGATACTCCTAGCACCGTCCGTCCGACTGCTTGTGCAATAACTCAGGGTAATCTTTCATCCTGCTTACGTAGCGACCAAGTTTACGACGCAATGTTAAGGCGTGAAGTACTGTTGAGTCGAAACGGTGGTTACGGAGTCGGGTGTTCTTTGTTCCCTTCACTACATTCTTGATGCTCTTAGAAGCTTCCCAAGTCGCTCGTTTCCCTCTGCTTAGCTCTTGAGCTAAGTCGTTCAACATGTTGATTTACCGACCTAGATAGATGTAACTGAAGTTTTCGGAGGTATTCGTTTCGTTGAGCGTGAATAGGGCGTACGAAACCAGCCCGTTCCTCATGAACATCTAAGACTTAGTCGAGGACCAATCTTTCCACAGGCGCTGTCAAAATCGGCAAACCTTCGTTCCGCTTGACTAATACTTGGTGTTATAAGAACGACATCATCAGTAAAGTGAACATGGTGTAATTTCCGACCATCGATTTTCACTCCCATGTTATCCGACTCCAATGATCGCATGGTGTTCTCGAGGGTGGTGGTAAATAATTCTGGCGAGATGGTATCGCCTTGCCTAACCCCTCTTTTGATGTCATTGTTAATACCGTTGTAGAATGGTGATATCTTTGTTGTGAAATTTTTGTACAGCTCACGAAGAATCTTTATGTACTGAGGTACTGAGTGAGGACTCTTTGAATATCAAGGGCTTCCATGACCGATACTCTCTCTTTGCGTCAAAGCCCTTCCCTAAATTGGTGAAAGTGAGACAGAGCGGTCTTTTGTACTTTAACGACACTTCGGTGAGTGTTGTTATCGTGTGAATGTGATCCATCGTACTAAATCCTTTTTCAAAACCAAGGCTTGCTCACATAAATGTCCTTCGTCCAGTGTTCTGTCAACCCTGCTTAAGTTGACTCGACTGAAAAGTTTGTAGTCGATAGACAGCAGTTAGATTAGGTGATAGTTGCCGATATCGTGGAGGTCACTCTTCTTGAAGAATAGCACGGTCTTGGTAGTCTTCCACCGACTAAGGACCTTGTATTCAGACAGGTAGTGTGTAACGCGCGGAGCCAGTGTGTTTACGAGGACTGGCCGAAGCTTCCTTAAGTGTTCAGGTCTCATCCTGTCCAGAGCTGGTGCAATTCGATTTTTCACCGACGAAATAGCATGTCGGATTTCGAACGCGAAAACCTGTGGTACGACATGTCCAACCTCCCTTATTTCATATGAGGAAAGGATGACGTGGCTATTAAAGTGATCTGAGCAGTATCAGCGAATGATTTTCTCCATTGCCTTTCTGGACGTGTCACTGTTCCGTCTGGGCGTAGGAGTGTAATCATCTTGGTCCTGTAATTTGCAAAGCCTCGGTGGACTTTGCGAATGCTTTTTCGAGCCCCTTCAGCTTCAACCATTATTGCTGCTCTTCTTTCTTTAAGATCGTCTTTTATCGCCTGTCTGCATTGTTTTACAAGTTCGGGCGTTAGTTGGCGGTAGCCTGCAGTTCCCTCGACTACATGCTGGCGCATCAGCTCGAGTGTTTTTGGAGACAGACGTCTCTTGGTGACTTTTTGAACTCCCAGCTTTCACAGCGTTAACGTGAAGATGTTGAATGAGCCAATCGTATTCTTCGTCGATGTGGTCAAGAACGGCATCTTCCCAACAGCGGACTAGTGAATTGAATAGGCTCCAGTTCATGGTTATTTCGGAACTTCGTTCTTTGAATTTAGCGACTTTTTTCCCCTTTCTGCGAGAAATGGAAGTTTAAACGAAAGAGGCGGTGGTTTAATCCCGTGTAGAGTTTTGGGACAACAGCGACGTGGGTAAGGCAAAACCTTCGATTTATTGTGGTGTGGTTTACTTCCTTATGGTGCTCTCCTGTGGAAGACTCCCCACGTTCAGCATTAAGGGTGGAGCTTCTGGAATTGCGAGTTAGCATGGAGGGTCTTCGTCGTCAAGATAAACTCGGACAGCAGCTCACACTGCTCATTCCATACTAATCCATGAGTCCCAATGTGACGTCCTTTAAATGTTTTTCCGAACCTAATCTTAGAGATAAAATCTCCAATGATGACCATGAAGAATGTATGGTTTTCTATGTAGAACTTTTTCCAAGTCCGTATAGAACGCTTCGAGTTCTTCTCCGTCATAGTTTGATGTCGGCGCGTAAACGACGAAGATTGTCAAAGCTTGTATTGATCCGTATCACTTCAATCGTAAACGTCCGATTCGGACCAAAAAATCAAACTACTTGACCGAGTCCATCCTGATTGCAAAATGCTTTGGATCTAAAATAGTAAAGCCTTTGAAAAGCAGTCACCAAAGATGAGCATCTTTGCTTTTCCACTACCCTCTTTGTCAGCTGCCCAGTGATTATTTCGAAAAAGTGGGGATAAAAAAACACAAAAAGCTTGAATTATAACTCACTGCGGCAATCCAGTTTTAATTTCGTACTGTGATCCAAAATAAATGTTACACACAGCACCGATTTGTCTTGTGTAGACTGTCTATTTCTACAGCGTTCTCCATACATTTAAGTGTGCAACTTAATGTGAACCCAACTGAACAGTGTAGAATCATGAAAACCAATAGGAACTGAGTTGCAAAAATCTGTTCAATTTGTGAATTTTTTGAAATCGTGACCGTAAATTTTTTCCCCGTTTCACGAAGAGAATAAGTATTCGCAGACTCAGCAAGCACTGTTCCGTTCAGATGGCCGTATTGCCGTATTTCCACGTAGTTTTCTAGTCGCTGGTGCGGAATCCGCACCGTCATCTGTAAAACAACTGCTGTTGTGAGTACAGCTATCTCACTTAGTTACGAACACGTCCGAGCAACAGGTAGGTGGCCGTCCTGGGGTCACTTGAATCCTCGTGGAGTCCATTCCGTAGTTTTATCATCCACCTGTCGTCCATTCTTCTCATTACATAGGAGACCAATCCGTATTTCGCTATCGATGTGTTTTCTCATGGGTCATAAGGATGAGACAGATTTCGAAGATCAAAACTTCGCATTCAGACTAGATATTGTGTGCGCTTGTTATGTTTCAGAAGACAGCGCTCAAGCGCTGTTTTAATAGTGGAAGATATTCTTGACGTCTAACCGCTTCTTATTTACTGCATATTCCTTTTTCACGGCAGGGTATGATATGAAATATGCAAATATCTCAGCATCATTGTAGTTGTAATCTTGACGTGGTGGAAGTGATATCAACCCACTCCTTTGCTGCATAACAAAGCAATGGGAGGAATGTCGAACCAAAAAAGGTGGACGCGAATTCTCGGTTCCTTTAGCTGGTCGGTGGCTTTTTCGAGAGATCCGGATGCTTAAACTGCAGCAATTTTTCTGGTTAATTTTCCTTCTTGTTCAGCAATCGCCATGTTGTTAGACAGCATACATTTACTTCCATAGAAGAACATAATACAATACAACAGTAACTAACGTTTCGGCAGTATTGCCTTCTGCAGAGCCTGGAAGGGTATACTGATATACAATTTCCTAGGCCAAACGCTTAAATAGCACAAAGAGGAAGACGAAAAAACTCTATGGTAATTACATGATCAACAGCTTCTCGAAAACCGCCTTTTACGTGACTTCTAATGAGGAAGATTAGAACAGTTGATTATAGTTGCATGTGGTTGATGACTACACCATCCCACATCAGAAATTGATGCGAACGTACAAGACCAGGTCGCGTATGACCTCTGGGCATTCATCCCTGCTATTCATTGTAGGGTTTTTGGCATTTATCCAAAAAAGCCTCAAGAAGCTTTCGCGCTGGTGTTTTAGTCTCCTGTGCAAGGCTATTGACCTTTACTTCAAAATCTAGGTGCAACGGATTCGAAGCCTCTTTCTTCTTTACCTCATTTGTTACGGTCTTGCACTAAAAATAATTTACAAAGCAAGAGCACATCAAATCAATACTACTTCAGATATAACATAATCCAATTTTTTTCGGGTGATTTTCAACGATTTTTAAGGATTGCATCGTCTCCGCTATGCTTTTTGTATCCTATGCGTGCCTAGTGGGTTACTTTGTCTTAGTTTTCGTTTACCACCTAGGTGTTCTTTTATACGGATACACAAAGGTCTGCCCGTTTCGCCAATATATTCATCTCCGCAATTATTACAAGAGATCAGGTATATCGTACCTGAACTAATGCAATCACCGTCCCCTGCCGTAAGGGCAAATTACGCAATTTCGTGTTTCACATATACGGTCATACAGGCGGCTGCGAACTAACTGACGACGTAGAGTAGCCGGTGGTATTTCAGCTATCGCTACCGATTCCTCTATACCTGCCCTTCTTGAGCATCGTTTAATAGCTGCGCTTACATCGTCGCTAATGTAAGGTTAGAGATAAACCTTCTATCGCTGCAGTGATTAAGGGCCTTGAGAGCACCGTCGGAAAAGATGCGGAATTTTATGTCAACTCCATCGTTAGGGTCCTGCTGCCTAAAAAACGTTTCAGCGAAAGGAAATTGTGGTAGTGTCGCCGCCTTTTGATTTTTTATCTCTATTTGATGTTTCTTGTTTGCCCTGACAGCGGAGTCGATCTTGAAGCTCATAAAGGTTGCATGCTATCCTACTCAGAGTCATTTTTGAAAATTTTTTTAGACAGCAGGATCCCAACGATGGAGTTGACGTGAAATTCCGCATGTTTTCGGACGGCGTTCTCAAGACCCTTAATCACTACCGCTATAGAAGGTTTATCTCTAAAGCTTACAGCCGCACAAAATTGTGGCATGTGAGAAATTGGGGTTCCTTCGTCGCCCAGTTCTTCATTTTGGCGAACATCTCGTTCTCCTTGCTTCGTAGTGCAGCTCGAAGTAATTCCATTTCGATACCGCGTATTGTTGGCTGTCCTATGGTTGACCGCATATCTCGTGAAGTCGCTTTCGTTTTATAAACTTCGGCACGACTCGATGTTGAACACAGCGGCGGAGAAAGTTGATTTGCTATCTGGCTAAGACAATCTTTTGTCTTAGTGACAATGCTTCTTTCACAAGTCGAAAGTATTTTGCTGGTACATCTTGTAACGGTTCTCAGGGATCAGCTTTCTATTAGCCTCGACACTGGAATGTGAATGCCTCGTTTTCTTGTTCAGCAATCGCGAGGTTGTTATGCAGCATACCTTTACTTGCATAGAAAAACATAACACAATACAACAGTAGCTGACGTTTCGGCAGTATTGCCTTCTTTAGAGCCTGGAAGGGTACAATGATATACAATTTATTAGGCCAAACTCTTCAATAACACTTATAAAAAAGACGAAAATTGAAGTTAAAGTCAATACACTCGCACAGAAGACTAAAACACCAACGCGCAAACTTCTTGAGGCATTTTGGATAAATGCCAAAAACTCCACAATGAATAGCAGGGATGAATGCCCAGTGGTCACATCCGAACTGGCCCCGTATCTTCGAATCAATTTCTGATGTGGGATGGTGTAGTCATCAACCATATGCGACTATAATCAGCTGTTCTAATCTTCCCCACTGGAAGTCACGTAAGAAGCTGTGAGTTTTTCGAGAAGCTGTTGATCATGTAATTACTATAGGGTTTTCCGTCCTTTTGTAAGTGTTATTGAAGCGGGTGGCCTAGTAAATTGCATATGAGTATACCATTCCCGGCTCTGGAGAAGGCGATACTGCCGAAAAGTCAGTTACTGTTGTATTGTATTGTGTTCTTCTATGGAAGTAAATGTATGCTGTCTAACAACATGGCGATTGCTGAACAAGAAAGCGACGCATTAACCTGAAAAATCTGCAGCAGTTTGGGCATCCCGATCTTTCGAAAAAGCCACCAAGCAGCTGAGGGGAACCGAGAACTCGCGTTCACCTTTTTGGTTCGACATTCCTACCAGACCGAAATGATTGCACTCCGGCACCCAAACGGAACAGTTACAGCGTCCAGAAAGGCAGTGGAGAAAATTATTCACGAATACTACTCGGATCCCTTCGATAACCACGTCCACCTTCCGTCATATGAAATAAAGGAGGATGGATATGTTGTACCACCGGTTCTCCCTTCGAAATCCGACATGCCATTTCGTCGGTGAAAAGTCGAAAAACACAAGGTTCGGACAGGATGAGATTCTCGATATGGTGTCCTCCTCGTCGTATCGGGTCGAATCTTCTTTGCTGCAGAGCCACTCAAATGAGTTCACGGGACGGTTGCTGAGTGGTAGCGATTTTTTCTTCATGTCGACAATCCATCCTGCAGCAGTTGGTAATCGACTCAATACGACGACGAAGACACCACATCGAGAAGCCGAACGACTGTGAATATCGACCCGGTTCATCGGTTCTGAGAAGGACGAAAAGTCGATCAACTAGCCGAATAAATGTTGCAGAAGCAACCTCGAGCAAATGAACAATTCAAAAGAAACTTGTTGATTATTCACGTCGAGGCTAAGCGAGTTGGTCTGGCACAAATCGGGTCCTCGCAAATGTAGTTTTTGTGAACTCTGTATCACCACCAAACACTGTCGAAGCTTTATCCATTGTATTTTCAATCTTATCTATTAAAAACTGACAGTAATGTCTATTTTTTTAAAAGATATGTCTGCATAGGTGAGCGTGTAGAAGTACTTAGAGGGGCTCTGCTACACGTGTGGTCGCTGCTTCGATGTCACTCCCTGGACAAACGAGGACGCTCCGAGATCTTCGATTTGGTAACAGACTTTTATGGAAGAGTAAAAACATATGATGGATGAATGGGACTACCTCAATGAATTTTATACTCCAAACATGCCTTCATTCACTTACCCGGTGGTCAATAAGTCGAATACATGGTGCATTCTTAGCGCATTGATCAGTGCAAAACGCTTTATCCACTTTATCTTCTATTTATATCTGCATTCTGACAAGTGGCATGTAGAGCACTGAGCCATTATTATGTTGGCGAGAATTGACGAAGGGTTATGCAGAGGGTCGGATCTGATCTTTTTTCAATAGTATGCGTCTATCTCAAGTAGTGATTTAGGCTGGGTGACCAATTTCCTATGATTCTATGTAGGCCCACATCTCTCGAAGGAATTGGAATGGGAATTTGATCGTCTATATAGCCCATCTGGGTGCCTGTTTTCACAGGATATCACAGAACGGTCAACATACTTAGTCGTGTAGTCGGTGATGTACCACTTCGCATTCTATGTGGGCTCAACCTCTGTAGCTTCGACTGGTTCTTCTGCATATCTACCACATAGAAATATGCCACAGAGGCAAAGAGACTTACCGTTTTCTAATTCCTTTATTCTCTCTAAACTGCTTGCAAGTCACCAGATATTAAAACCCAAGTGATTGTGATTACTCCGATTTTTTGTGAACTCTTCTTGAGCCCTCATTTACTTCATCTTGATCAAAGCCATTTTGATAACAGAAATCTCGCAGTAGTCTGGATTTTCAAGGTATTTCTATATCGTATCAGCAGCATGAATCTTACCATGAACACAGTTGTACAAATGAATATGACCGCAATAAGCTAGCCCTCATGCAAAAATTCACATCAGCATTTTATTCAATTATTACTGCCAATAAAGGCGAGTGCAGCGCAATGGTTAGAGGGGCTCAGCGGCACAAATGGGATCGATCCCACGCCCCAGACTTACGAAGCTTTCCATCAATCCGGGCTGGGCAAATTGGCACCAAACTTGTCTAGAAAGATAACAGCACTGATTCGACGTATCGATACCCACTGCGAGTCAATGTTTAGGCCAGATATGCTTTCAATCACCTCTAACCATACTGAATAAAGTCGAATGCATGACGCATCCCTCAAAGACTGATCGACCCGAGAGTTTTATGAGCTTTTATCGAACACATTGATTCCATTCCATGAACAGAAGACAGCACCCCCAACACACAAATAACGTCACTTTTAAACACTCAGCTTCCATTGCTGCAAAAAAAATAGATGTCAAAAGGGAAGGAGGAAGACTGGCGTATTAATGGAGAATTTCTGCAAAACCTTCCTTACCCAAATCGTCATGTCATCAAGAACTAGCAGTGATACATGCGCATACACACGCAGTACTTAAAAAAGGTTAGCGAAAAATAGAGAAGAACGCCATCACAATCACATCTGGAATGTCAAATTCACGAGAAATTTGCGAACTTATGGGAAAGCAACTCGCGTGAAGGTGGGAAAACGACATGAGCGAGGAATTATTCGGAAGAAGGCGAGCTGCATTTGTCACCCTAGAGATGTCGTTGTTCAACAACTAAAGGAGGGATACTCACAGACCACCTTATTCAATCTATTGAATTAATCCAATAAATCAACTGAATTGTTTGAAATTGATTCAACGATCTTCTCAGCCATTTACCTTGCAATGAGAGAGGGGTAGACATGACTCGATCTTTGTTAAAGCTATGTCGGATTTCAACCTGTATTTTTAATTGGCACCTTCCAGTTCAGAATAAACTTCACTAATCGGAATGGGGACCCATCGAATCTGTGCATTTTTGTCAATGCGGAGCAGGTATACTTGTTTTCTGCCACGCTCATATTAACAAATAAAGTACCGACTGACAGTGCGCAATGCATGCCAAAACGATGAAGATATTGAATGGCGGGATTTGATAAACCTCCTAAAAGGACACCGCCTGGCCTGGTGAAGTTCCTCATTCGAACGGTGGTCTTTGAATTGGTTTCAAATAGACGCGAAAACGAACAGCTGTGGACAGTGCACTCGCATCAATCCGGGTCTGAAGAAGGCAAAGACTGCGAAGCGTTAGCCGAATGAAAGATTTATGCCAAATCAAATCAGCTCAGTCATGTAGAAAAAAATATTGAATACTGCTAAAGAGTCATGATTAAAGTCAGTTTTTCAGTTGTTACCTCGCTACCCACGCATTTTCATCACAGGGGAATCACATGCTGGTTAGTCGCGAGGCAACTTGGTGCGTCTCGAAGAGGCGGATAGGGATTGATCGCATGCCAAAAGCTACCCTTTGCTTCTATCAGACGCAAGTAGACCGCCGATTTGGCCGATTTGGCACCAACCTTCTGTATCTACGAAGACATATTCACGCATGCTTTTTGTGTGTGCGTGTGTGTGTGTGTGTGTGTGTGTGTGTGTGTGTGTGTGTGTGTGTGTGTGTGTGTGTGTGTGTGTATAGTGTGCGTGTGTGCTGTCGCCCATGCGGATTGTGTTCTACGAGTCAATTCGGCCAAAAGCCTCTAATCATGCAATAAGCTCCCCGATCCCATTAGGGAGAGATTGACAAGCTTCCTGTGAGTATAGCCAGCCCCCGTGTTAATGAGTTCAGCAAGCTATATGTGGGTATCAAGCGTTAAACACAGCAAAATACGTGGATCTCAATCCGCTCAGAGTTGCCACTGTGGCGCAGTGGTTGGAGGCGCCCTGCAATACACACACGGGATCGATCCTCGTACCTTTGGTTCACCAAGCCTACCATCCTTCTGGGGTCGGCAAATTGCTAGCAGGCTTTGCCTGGTAGGATAGCGGCACTTGCTCGATATATCGGTAGGCCACCGCGAGTCATTGTAAAGGCCAAATATTCATTCATTCACCTCCAACGATGCTCAGTGATGAAATCGAATGCATGATGTATCCTTCAGGAAATGATCAACGGCAAGAGATTTATCTTTTATTCTTATCCATTCTCTTAACCCGAAAGAGCCCCAGACACAGCAGCGTTAACTAGGATAAGTAGTAGTTGCAGCCCACTTATTTCACTACAATTCTCGAGGCCGACCTTCTACTAACCTCCTATTCCTCTCCTATTAAGTGGAGATCAAAAAATAAAAAAGCTGAATTATAACTTATTGCAGCAACCAGTTTTAGTTTCATACTGTGATCTAGAATAAACTTTACACAGGGCACCTATTTGTCTTGTGTAGATTGACTATTTCTACAACGTTTTCCATACATTCAAGGGTGCCACTCAATGTGATTTTAACCCAATAGCGTCGATTTGCAAAAACAAATAGGAACTGAGTCGCAGAAATTTGTTCAATTTATGAATTTTTTGAAATTGTGACCATAAATTTTTTTCCCGTTTCACGAGAAGTATAAGCATTCGCAGAATCGGCAACCACTGTTAGCTCTCTGCCCCTAGGTTTTTCATGCATGTAGTTTTCTGGTGGTGGATGCGAATTCCACACCGTCATCTGTAAAACATCAGCATTTGCGAGTACAGCTATTTCACTTAGTTACGAACACGTCCGAGCAACATGTAGGTGGCCGTCCTGGGGTCACCTGGATCCTCGTGGAGTCCACTCCGTAGTTCTTTCACCCGCTGATCGTCCGTTCTTCCCAATACATAGGGGGTCCATCAGTATTTCGCTATCTGTGTGTTCTGTTTTCGAAGATCAAAACTTCACATTCAGACTAGATATTGTGTGCGCTTGTTATGTTTCAGAAGACAGCGTTAAGCGCTGTTTTAATAATGGACGTTATTCTTGACGTTTAACCACTTCTTACTTACTTCATACTCCTTTTTGACGGCAGGGTATGATATGAAATATGCAAATATCTCAGCATCATTGTAGTTATAATCTTGACGTGGTGGAAGTATCAACCCACTCCTTTGTTGCATAACAAAGCAATGGGAGAAATGTCGAACCAAAAACGTGAACGCGAATTCTTGGTTCCTACAGCTGGTCGGTGGCTTTCTCGAGAGATCCGGAGGCAGCCCAAACTGCTGCAGTTTTTTCTGGTTAATTCCTCATTCATGTTATTTTCCGTGTTCATTGAACACCAAAACATACGTAAAAGGTGGTCCCTGTAATCAATGAACCATCCAATTTGATCAGTTTGTTTTTGCACCACGGGGTTTTCATGGACGGCGTCCTCTATCGCTTTCTGCGTAGTTCGATTTCTTTTTCCCCACTCCATTGAGCCTATAGATCATTGTCCATGCTTCATTGGTACCTCTTAGGAAGATAATGATGTTGTCAGCGAAACGAGGATTTGATGGGGATTTTTCATCAATAAAGGACGCCGTTCTGATCCCAATCGAATGACTTCATTACCCACTTAACTGCTGCACTAAACAGCTTCGGCGGTACGGTGCCGTCTTGTCGAACTCCTTTTCCTATAGGTATGGCAAGAGGTCGATAGAAAAGCTGCATTTTCGTAGTGCACTTCCAATAACAGTGAGGTAGAGCTTTTATGTAGGGCGGGTTTCCTAAGATTTTTTCTAGGATTCCATTCGTTTTGACACTTTCAAACACTTTTTCAATGGGAAAAGTCAGGAGGCAAGTGGTATTAGCGACAAACTCGATGACCTTGGAAACGGTTTGGATGGTGCCCATGGAGCAGAATCCCCGTTGAAGTCGTGATTGCTCAAGTGATTGCGCTTCATCCAGTGTCCTTGATATGCGTAACAAGATAATCTTCGGGAAGAGTTTGTAAAGGTTTCGAAGAACATTTCTTCAGCAACGCTTTTGGTTAAGATGATCGTGTAGAGCATCGTCCATCAACCTGAATTTTTTTTCTTTTGAAGGCAGCATGCCGTATAGTTCGCGGGAAATATATATAAATTGTGGTTTCCAGCTCTAAGGAATTCTCGGTGATGATGTGTGGTTTCAGGGCTGCTCCTCCATTCATGCTTTCTATCGCAACTCTAGCGTCAGAGGGAGGAATTCCATGTAGTTTTTCTAGAGATTTTAGAGGATGCGACAAGGAAATACGAAAAGGAAACGGTTGGTGTAGAGATTTCCCCATACTAATTCCTTATGGCAGCGTGAACTTTTAGTCATCTCGTCTTCATTCATTAGTGCTGGCAACAGATTGTGATACTCGCACAAGTCCCTATGGTATTTCTTCTGACTAGCTCTTTTTCGTGCTGATTCCAGGTTTTTTTTCCTCCGCCGATGTAGATCTTTCTGTAAAGCTCTTCTGCAACAATGATTTATTACCAGATGTGATAAACCTATTGCAATGAGCGAGATCAAGTCTTAGTTTTCTTCTCTTTTCGAGCAACTCCTTGTGGTAACGAGGATATGACCTGATCTACCTGCTTATGGAACCTGGAACTCTCGTCTGAACTTCCAAGACAATGCAAAGAGGCGATAAAAAGAAGATCCTAAAGAGAGAAGAGCAGCAGTTATGGTTGAAGGTGCAGAGCCTGGGAAAAGCATTCTCAAAGCCCACTGAAGCTTTGCCAAAAACAAAAGCAAGACGAATGCACTCGGACGCCCAGACGGAACAGTTACAGCGTCCAGAAAGGCAGTGGTGCAATGCAGAAAATCATTCACGATTACTACTCAGATCTCTTTAATTGCCAAGTCGCCAATCCCTCATATGAAGTAAAAGAGGAAGGATATGTCGTATTACCTGTTCTTCCTTCCGAAATCCGACATGCCATTTCGTCGGTGAAAAACCGAACAACACCAGGTCCGGACAGGATCAAATCTAAACACTTGAAGAACCTTCCGCCAGTCCTCATAAACACATTGGCTCAGCTGTTCACACGTAACCTGTCCGAATGCAAGGTCCCTACTCAGTGGAAGACCAGTAAGATCGTGTTATTGTTCAAGAAGGGTGACCTCCACGATATCGGCAACTATCGCCCAATCTGCATGCTGTCTGCCGTCTACAAGCTTTTCATTCGAGTCATCCTAAACAGGATTGACAGAACACCGGACGAAAGCAGCCATGTGAGCAAGGCGGGTTTTTTAAAAAAGATTTAATACGATGGACCACATCCACACGATAACGAGGCCTATTGAAGTATCACGAGCACATAAAAGACGCTGTGTCTCACTTTCATCGATTTGAAGAAGGCCTTTGACTCAATTGAGATAGAATCAGTCACGGAAGCCCTTGATAGTCATGAAGTCCCTACTCAGTACATAAAAATTCTTTGTGAGCTGTACAAAAATTTCACAACAAAGATATCACCATTCTACAACGATATTAACAATGACGTCAAAAGAGGGGCTAGACAAGGCGATACCATTTCTCCAAAATTATTTGCCGCCACTCTCGAGAACGTTATGCGAACATTGGAGTGGGATAACATGGAAGTGCAAATCGATAGTCGGCAATTACACCATCTTCCCTTTGCTGATGAAGTCGTTCTTATAACACCAAACACTAGCCAAGCGGAACGCATGTTTGCTGACTTTGATAAAGCCTGTGGAAAGATTGATCTTCCACTAAATCTCATAAAAACGATGTTCATGAGGAATGGGCTGGTTTCGAATGCCACATTCATGCTCAACGAAACCAATACCTCCGAAAAATCCAGTTACGTCTATCTAGGTCGCGAAATCAGCATGGTGAAGGCATGTAGTTTACACGAACTCCGAGATAGGCTCCGCAAAAAAAAGCTACAGATGAAACGCTAAATGGGACCGAACAGCACCAAGTGGGTGCCTTACCAATAGCACCATTTCCCCCAGCGGTTCTTTAGACAACAAGAGACCAATAATTAAGCAGGTGTTGAATTTCGGATGTTTACGAATGAAACTTACAAAGTCCTTCATCACTAATGCGAGAGTTCTGCTCGCTCTAGGGACTCGTCGAGAATTATGCCTTTCTTCTAGGCTCTTCGTAGTTAAAATTGTGATTATAACCATAGCCTCAGCTTAACTGGGTTCAATGCCGATTTGGGCCCTCCAGATCAATCCCGTTGACGGGTGGTTGCTGATGGCAAAAGATCGACAGAACTAGCTGAGAGACAGGACAAACGAAGGACCCGCATGGTGTGGTGGAGAACGCGTTACTCCCCGGAAAGGACAATAGCGCGTTCGTTCCCCACCATAGGCACCTGCAGTCCAGAGTTTTGCAAATATCTCGGCTTCATTGAAGATCTAGAGCAGAGTGTGGCCTTGCTGACCTCTAGACTTCAGGGAACCACAATGGCTATTTGTCGAGCCAAGTCACGCGATTCTTCCTTTAGTTCCCTGGTTGTGCACACAGAGGTGGCTGTTCGAAACATGTTTCTCACAACCGCCCTCTTTGCGCGTGAAGGGTGGGAGGAGAGGAAATGAACCAGGATGTTTTTGTTACCTGGTTTTCGGTACCATTTTGTCATACAACCGCTACTTGATAAGTTGACTTGAACGTTAAGAAATGGAAGCCAGGTCTCTTCCCGTTTCTCCCGGGTGAATTTAATATACTCAGACTGCTCATTCAATAATTCAAAGCATTTGTCCATCTCCTACTACGTAGAGAGGACGACAAAACAATCATCTACATATCTGCAGTAGAGTAGTGGCCGGATATCGAGAACAGGGGGCTTCTATCTCAGACATGAACACAATGGCCAGGCTTGGTGCCAGTCGCTGTCCCATTGCCAACCCCCTTATTTGCGCGAAATATTTCCCAGACCGTCTGAAAATCGAGCAGTTTAGGCACTGCTTTAAGACAGCCATTAGCTGCTGGATTGACAAGCAATGCATATTTATTCTTCCTTCATGGTCAACGAGAAGTTCGAAGATGGTTTGAATTGCGGAGTCATTCGATACGTTGGTGTACAGCGCGGGTAACGTCGAAGGACTCCATCACGTACGCGTTATTAGGAGACGCGTTACGTAGACGTTCTAGGAACAATTGGGTGTTTGTGAGGTGAGCTGGAGTGTGTTTAAGCAACTGGGTAAGAATTAGGCTAAAAAAACCAGGTTATTCTCTCCGTTGGCCCGTCTACGCAGCTGATGATGGGTCTAACCTTAAATGATGACGAATTGGTTGACGCAAGATCATCAGGTGATATCAACTTATGTGTTTTAATAAGTAGGTATATGAGGAGACATGTTGGTTTATCGATTTTAATGTGCGAAGTAACCGATGAATTTAAACCTGCAGCCCTCTGCCACACTGACCCATTGATTGTTTAGCTTTCGGTATTGACTTTTATATTCCTTTTCAGAGGATGGGCGGTAGGGGGCAGCATCACTAGGATGTTCCTCCGTTATCTCAACATCCAGCCGGCGAGGAATAACTAAGAACTCTTCCCCCTTATCACTAACAGGCAATCTTATTGTTTTCGAGTTTATTAATTCTCTAATTTCTCGCATGCCACATTTTTGTGCGGCTGTAAGGTTAGAGATAAACCTTCTACAGCGGTAGTGATTAATGGTCTTGAAAACGCCGTCCGAAAACATGCGGAATTTTATGTAAACTTCATCGTTTTGGTCCTGTTGTCTAAGGTTCTGTCTGTGGTGCAGTCATCAACCATATGCGACTATAATCAGCTGTTCTAATCTTCCCCACTGGAAGTCACGTAAGAAGCGGTGAGTTTTTCGAGAAGCTGTTGATCATGTATTTGCCATAGAGTTTTTCTTCTTTTGTAAGTGTTATTGAAGCGTTTGGCCTAGTAAATGGTATATCAGTATACCCTTCCAGGCTCTGCAGAAGGCGATACTGCCGAAATGTCAGTTACCGTTGTATTCTATTGTGTTCTTCTACGGAAGTAAATGTATGCTGTCCAACAACATGGCGATTGCTGAACAATAAAGCGAAGCATTAACCCGAAAATCTGCAGCAGTTTGGGCATCCGGATCTCTCGGAAATGCCACCGACCCGCTAAGGGAACCGAGATTTCGCGTTCACCTTTTTGGTTCGACATTCCTCCCAGACCAAAATGATTGCACTCCGACGCCCACACCGAACATTTACAGCGTCCAGAAAGGCAGTGGAGAAAATTATTCACGAATACTACTCGGATCCCTTTCGATAGCGACGTCCACCTTCCTTCATATGAAATAAAGGAGGATGGATATGTTGTACCACCGGTTCTCCCTTTCCGCAATCCGACATACCATTTCGTCGGTGAAAAATCGAACAATACTAGGTCCGGACAGGATAAGACCAGAACACCTGAAGAACTTTCCGTCAATAATCGTAAACACACTGGCTCGGCTCTTCACACTTTACCTGTCCGAATGCAAGGTCTCTATCCACGGGAAGACCAGCAAGACCGTGTTATTGTTCAAGAATGGTGACCTACAGGGATATCGGCAACTATCGTCCAATCTGCTTACTGTCTGTCGTCTACAAACTTTTCACTGAGGATTGACACAGGATTGAAAGAACACTGGACGAAGGAGAGTCATGTGAACAAGCAGGGTTTCGAAAAGGACTTTAGTACGATGGACCACATTCACACGATAACAACACTCACCGAAGTGTCGTTAGAGTACAAAAAGACCGCTCTGTCTCACTCTCACCAATTTAGAGAAGGGCTTTGACCCAAAGAGAGAGTATCGGTCATGGAAGCCCTTGGTATTCAAGGAGTCCCCCACTCAGTACTTGAGTACATAAAGATTTCTTCGTGAGCTGTGCAAAAAATTTCACAACCAAGGTATCACCATTATACGACGATATTATCATTGACGTCAAAAGAGGAGTTAGGCAAGGCGATACCATCTCACCAAAATTATTTACCGCCACCTTCCAGAACGTCATGCGAACATTGGAACGGGATAATATGGGAGTGAAAATCGATGGTCGGAAATTAAACCATCTTCGCTTTGCTGATGACATCGTCCTTATAAGAACAAACATTAGCCAAGCGGAACGTATGCTACCGACTTTGATAAAGCCTTTGGAAAGATTGGTCTTCAACTAAATCTCACAAAAACGATGTTCATGAACAACGGATTAGTTTCGCGTGCCACATTCATGCTCAATGGAACGAATATCTCCGAATGCTCCAGTTGTGTATCTATTTAGGTCGGGAAATCAATATGATGAACGACCTAGCTCCAGAGCTGAGCGGAAGGAAACGAGCGGCTTGGGGGTGCTTTCAAGAGCATCGAGGATGTAGTGAACAGAACAAGGGAACACCCGACTCCTGCCCACCTTTTTCGACTCAGCGGTACTTCCTGCCCCTAACGTATGCGTCAGAAAGTTGGTCGCTGCGTAAGCAGGATGAAAGATCACTCAGCGTTACCGAACGCGTAGTCGGAGGAGCGATGCTAGGAGTATCCCGTTCCACACAAGTAAGGGGAAGGGATCCGAAGCTCCGATCTGCGTCGACGATCAAAAATCAATGGTGCCGTTTTGTACGCCAAACAATCGAAGATAAGGTGGCCGGACACGTAATGCGTATGAATGGCAACCGATGGACAAGAACCGTTAGTGACTCTATTCCTCGAGATGTCAAACGTACTGCAGGAAGACTGTCGACTCCATGGTCAGAGTTCTCCACGAAATGCGTAGGAGAAAGATATGGTGCTCGAGGAGTCCCTAGGGCGAGCAGAACCTAATGGACCACTCTAGCACGCGACAGGGAGAAATGGAAGATTTGCCGGCGCCCGCTCGAGTCACTCGACGATCAACGGGACTACAGGTGATACAGGTGATACAGGTGATGTTGTTGTAACCATCAGCGCCTTGACACTCCTGTAATAATATCGATTTTAATGACTTTGATAAGACTATTGGTTATTTTTTTTGGACTTTTTAAGAGGCACACTTTCATGTCAGTAAGTTATCACTGTCATTTTCCAAACAAGGAATCAGAATGCATTAGAACGCCTGAAACTTCTTCTAACGCTGTACTGATAAACATTAATTATTAGCAACATTGTGGTTGTGTTTCGCTTAATACTAGGCCGTAAAAACTGTAGTAGGCAGAAAAATAAAAAGTAAAACATTAATTAATTATTTAGTTTAAGTTGAGGCTCTGAGGAAGGCGAAATCGCCGAAACGTCACCAACGACGAACATTACCAACAACAACGACAGCAGCAGCAACAACAAGAACGACAACGAAAACTTACACCAACTTCGCATCAGCTCAACAAGATCAGTTTAAAAAAATCGTGTAGAAAAAATACTGACGAATAATTTGTCAAGGTCTTGGGCATAAACGATTATCGAGTTGATTAGAAATTAACCGCAAGTTACAACCACAATGATGCTGAGATATTTGCAAAACTCCGGCGCACAGGTGTCTTCGGTGGAGAATGAACGCGTTATTACCCATTCCGGTGGCTAACGAGTTCACCACCACACCATGCTGGTCCATCGTTTCGCCTGTCTTTCATCTAGTTCCCTCCGGTTCTCTCAGATTTTGGTTGTGCCACACATAATACCCTGACGTGAAAAAGTTGCAGTGAACAGCAAATAAAAAAAGTTAACCGCGGTTAGTTAAACGATCACCTTATGAAACATCATCTACTTCAAATTGAACTTGGTTATCATTTGAAAGGAAAAGCAAAGGAGCATTCATAACCGGAAGTCCTAGACGGCATACAGGAATAAAAAATATTGTCCCCAGACCGACTTTCTGTTAACCTCCGTACTGATCAATGATCCACTGTTTTTCTTCAATGAGCAAACACGAGTTTGGTATTTAGCATTTATTTGCTCACAATAGCTGACCTCTCGACGGTTTCACCTTTTTCAAAGACTACAAAGGTGAAATTGAGATAAAATTTACTCTGCGAAATACTTTTATAACCCCAGCAGATAAAACTTGACATTTAAATTTGTACTGGCACAATACACAGCTTCTTTTAAACACGCACCATTCAATTCCTTCCAAGTCTTTCAACTAGTTTGTGTAGACCAGCCGCACAGAGCATTACATGAACTGGGAATATGCTTGGCTCAGGTCGAGAGTCAGCCTGAGGTATGGCTTTTGGTAACGCGTGATCACAAGGCAATACTCCTTGCTTTTTATTTTGGAATTGTTGGAATTAAACCAAAACGCTTCAAGAGTTTTACGCGCTGGTGTTTTGCATTCTTGTCCGAGAATGATGGCTTTCACTTCAGAATCTTCTCCTTTATGTTTTTGTTTTCTATGCGCTCTTAGTGGAGGGTTTGATTTCAATTTAGATTTACTGACCGGTGCTCTTTTTAAACGGGCGCTGAATGGCGTACTCGTTTGACAATTTGTTCGTCACCACATGGCTTACCAGAGATTAGGTCCACCGTTCTAGAACTATGTGCAATTACCTTCCCTACCGTTAGGGCATATTGTTTGTTGTTCAAGGGCGATCATATAGGCGGCTACGAACAAGCTGGTGTGTCAGAGTGTCTTGGGTAATTTTTGTCATTGTCACTTAATTTCTAGAAGGGCGCTTCCTAAGCAGTGTTTTTGTAGCTGACTTTTCCGTTAAAAATAAATGGCATGGCAGATTAAATGGGACCTTATTCTCGCCAGAATTATCGTGTGAGGAAGCGCGGGGGTTCGAGGGATGATTTTTCCTCTTCGCATAGCCTATGGATGGAGCTACAGTTTCGTAGCTATTGAAGTGGCTATTTGCCGCTCCATAGCCAAAGATTCTTTCTTCTGATTTTTTTTTCCTGTACATACACTGGTGCTGTTCGAAACAGATTCGTACAAGCGCCTTTTTGGTATGCGATGGGTGAGAGGAGAGGGAATAAACCATCTTGTTTTTACTACATGGCTTTCTGTATCATTTTGTAATAGAGTCGTTTTTCGGATAGGTTAATTTAGACGTTGAGAAATGGAAGCTAGTCTTCTTTCGGTTACCCTGGGGTGAGTGTTATGTCAAAGCAATTGTCTGTCTCCTCTTGTGTGGAGCAGACGAAAAAACAATCACTATGTATGTGCAGGCTGGAGATCGATTAATGGTGATTCCACCTTAGACATAAAGGCGATGGCAAAGGTGGGTTCCAGGCGATGTCCCTCGTCAGGGCTTTAATTTGCGCGCAATACTTTTCCGGACCATTTGTAGACCGAGCGGTTGAGGCCTATGAAAAAGAGCCATCCGAGTCCGTATAAAAAGAACACATAGTCTGTAAATTCAGTTGAATCCAAACACTCCACTAGGCTCGCATAAGGTTTAGAAAGATAAAAGAGAAGATTTGGAAGCAAAAGTCACTATACCCGCACAGGAATCCAAAACGTGAGGGCTTAAACTCTTGAAGCGTCCTCGATTATTTTCAAAAATCCAAAAATGACCCATGGAAGAATGTCTTTTGATCACATGTAAACTAACTTCATACTTCCGGTTGATTCTATGGCCTGACCCTGGCGTATTGCTCGCGCATGTAATACTCTATGGGGATGCATTCCACCAGTTAGCTGGAATGCTTGCAAAGAATGAAACGGTGAGTGTTTAACAGAAGCTGTTCATTATGCGAATAAAACTTTATGTGCTATCTTTTTGTCTGCTAAGGTTATGATAGTGCTTGGTTGAGTAGATTGCACGATCACTTGACCTTTCCGGTTCTGAAGAAGGCGAAACAGCCGAAACGTCAGCTGTTGTGTGCTAATAAATGCCTCAGTAGCAAACCATGTGTTTACTCATTGAAAAAAAAACAGTGAAACACAGGGTTCATTAGTCCTATTAAAGTCAATTCTCATTGCTTTTCAAAGTTTATAACAGGACAGAAGACTTCAAAAGAGAAAGAGAGATCACATATTTCATTACAGACATGTAGTCACACGCAAAATTTTCGTAGGGTTCTGGAACAGCTCATTTCCATTGCTTGTTAAGTGACATGTCCTTCTCCGCATCCTTTTGCATCACCTATGAAGATGTCAATTAACCTCTTATAAAAGTGCCATATTTAACGAAAAAAAAACCACAAAAATATTATCTATTGAGAAAGAGATTGGGAAAACGGAAACGGTAATAAAAGAAAACTTTAAGCATAAAACAAACAAAGTGGAATCGAATTTAACGTTAGAAAACGGGATCGTGTAAATGGAACAAGCTTCTAAATTACCAAACGCTAGGCACCCAGATTACTCAAAAATAACGCATTCTCAGTAGCATTCAATACAGCATGTTTAACACCGTCAGGAATACGACGAGCTTTGGGATCTTCTTGCCAGGAAAAAATAGGAAGGAGTAAACTGATATCCAACAACACCTTACCTAATACGCTCAATCTTAGGTTACGGTAAACTATGTCAGATATCTCGAAGTAGCGCGCGCAAAATAGCCATAAACTCTGGTTTCACATACAAATTTTCTCGCATTAGAATGTGATTAGAGCAGAACTCATCAAATTGTCTAATTATGAAGTGAAGTGGATGACGAACCTTTCCTACAGCCATCTCAAAATCTTCCTGGGTAACATGTATAAACGCCGCTCACGAAGAGCAAACATTCCAGCCTCCGTGCATACTGCCTGAAATTCACTATCTGACTGTGTACACATCTACATACTGTGACCCTTCAACCAGAAACTGAGTTTTTCATAATAATCAGTTGTTTTCCGTGACATGTCTTCCACACGAAAATCCCACTCGTCACCCTCCGAGTGGTCGATACATACTCGCATTCATGTCCGAGGAATAATCATTCCAAGATATCCGAAAACTGCAGCGACATCCTGTGATGAACACCTAGGAACACTCTAAACGGCTACCAAAAGAATCGGAGAAAAAAGTATGCTCAACTTTTTAACATGTCGATTAAGCGAGCAAACTAGAGGTTCTTAAATCACAGCCGAGCCCTTATACGAATCCGACCATAATCGCAGTTGATGGTTTTCAAGAGCACTAAACGAATGGAGGAATTCTTAAGACTTTGCGTGATATGTGAACACCGATCGTCTGTGTATCTACTATCCATTCATTCCCATAATTCATAACTCGTTTGAATTAGTACAATTTATTGCTACATACTCGATACTTGGATACTTGGATGGCCCATCCTCACTGATTGCGCGGACATCAGCACAGTGTTCATTTTTTTCGGAGAGATTTTGCTGGTTTAGCCGTTGTGGTTCCCTGGCATCCCGAGATCAGCCTGGTAAAAGTCTGCCCCAGGTCGGCACCAACACACGCAGTCTCTGCCCTTGTGGATCAGAGGGAGATCTCTCACCATGCGACTAATTTGATTCCTGCTCTGGGATGAATCCCTCTCCGTAGATCGCAGCTGGATACGTAACAACGCCTCCCAGCCACGATGAGGTGGTAAACCGCATAGAGGAATTTTTCTACAGATTCGGCATTTCACTACCAAAAAATAGAAGTGTCCAAGCAGTTGCCAGATTAACATCGCCACTTACCTTGACCTCAGCACCGCTTGCTCTAGGTATCGTCTCTGCAACCTTCTTCATATTGATTCCTCTGATCAGATTCATTTTGCGGGAGTGGATTTTCAAAATTTCTGTGCGAGCCTTTTCATTAGGTGCGGGAAAATTTCGATCTGAAATGTAGTTTTAACCCTGTTTCTTTCACAAAAGAAAGACTAATATTGTTTCCCTGAGATAAGTTTAGGAACAAAGAGCACGCAGACAACGATGCCTTTCTGTCAATTCTACCAGGACGAAGCAGTGCAGCGTCAAGGATGTCAATTCTGTTAGTAGCTATGATTACTTAACTGTACACTTAACAGCATCACTGGATGTGAGAGCTTTGAATTAATCTTAATGTTTTTTCGTTGCTTCAAAACCACCAAGTTGATTCAGTAGTTCCAGCATCGTTCGTTGTACTTCGAAGTCTCCACTACTGGAAAACATGAAAAGTGTCATGAAAAGTAAACATAACCATCAAAGCAAAATAGAATTTCGCCGATTAGGCGGTAGTATGAAGCTAAACTTCTGCAAAAAAAAGTTGACGAGGCAGGTGGACTTCTCATTTTGTAATCGAGAAAAAGAATTTGCTGCTGCGATAGATTTGAAATATATTTATTTATATGACCTTGTAAACTGATCTTCTTAAGCTAATGCGAGGTTGATATACGTCTTCATTGTCGTTGTCGTTATTTTTTAGTCTTGTTGGTCGATGGCTGACGTTTCGGCGATTTCGCCTTCTTCAGAGCCTGGAAGGTTATACTGATTTACCATTTACTAGGCCAAACGCTTCAATAACACTTACAAAAAGACGAAAAAACTCTATGGCAAATACATGGTCAACAGCTTCTCGAAACACTCACCGCTTCTTACGTGACTTCCAGTGGGGGAAGATTGGAACGGCTGATTATAGTCGCATATGGTTGATGACTGCACCACAGACAGAACCTTAGACGACAGGACAAAAACGATGAAGTTTACATAAAATTCCGCATGTTTTCGGACGGCGTTTTCAAGACCATTAATCACTACCCCTATAGAAGGTTTATCTCTAACCATACAGCCGCACAAAAATGTGGCATGCGGGAAATTAGAGAATTAATAAACTCGAAAACAATAAGATTGCCTTTTAGTGATAAGGAGGGAGAGTTCGTAGTTATTCCTCGCCAGTCGGATGTTGAGATAACAAAGGAACGTCTTATTGTTGCTACTCTCTATCGTCCATCCTCTGAAAAGAATTATAAAAGTCAGTACCGAAAGCTAAACAATCAATGGGTGAGTGTGGCAGAGGGCTGCAGGTTTAAATTCATCGGTTACTTCGCACATTAAAATCGATAAACCAACATGTCTCCTCATATACCTACTTATTAAAACACATAAGTTGATATCACCTGATGATCTTGCGTCAACCAATTCGTCATCATTTAAGGTTAGACCCATCATCAGCTGCGTAGACGGGCCAACGGAGAGAATAACCTGGTTTTTTAGCCTAATTCTTACCCAGTTGCTTAAACACACTCCAGCTCACTTCACAAACACCCAATTGTTCCTAGAACGTCTACGTAACGCGTCTCCTAATAACGCGTACGTGATGGAGTCCTTCGACGTTACCCGCGCTCTACACCAACGTATCGAATGACTCCGCAATGCAAACCATCTTCGAGCATCTCGTTGACCATGAAGGAAGAATAAATATGCATGGCTTGTCCATCCAGCAGCTAATGGCTCTCCTAAAGGAGTGTCTAAATTGCTCAGTTTTCGGATGGTCTGGGAAATATTTCGCGCAAATAAGGGGGTTGGCAATGGGACAGCGACTGGCACCAAGCCTGGCCATTGTGTTCATGTCTGAGATTGAAGCCCCTGTTCTCGATCTCCGGCCACTGCTCTACTGCAGATATGTAGATGATTGTTTTGTCATCTTCTCTACTCAGGAGGAGATGGACAAATGCTTTGAATTATTGGACGAGCAGTCTGAGTATACTAAATTCACCCGGGAGAAACGGGAAAGAGACCTGGCTTCCATTTCTTAGCGTTCAAGTCAACTTATCAAGTAGCGGGTTGTATGACAAAAGTAGTACCGAAAACCAGGTAACAAAAACATCCTGGTTCATTTCCTCTCTTCCCACCCTCTCACGCACAAAGAGGGCGGTTGTGAGAAACATGTTTCGAACAGCCACCTCTGTGTGCACAACCACGGAACTAAAGGAAGAATCGCGTGACTTGGCTCGACAAATAGCCATTGTGGTTCCCCTGAAGTCTAGAGGTCAGCAAGGCCACACTCTGCTCTAGATCTTCAACGAAGCCGAGATATTTGCAAAACTCTGGACCGCAGGTGCCTATGGTGGGGAACCAACGCGCTATTGTCCTTTCCGGGGAGTAGCGCGCTCACCACCACACAATGCGGGTCCTTCGTTTCGCCTGTCTCTCAGCTAGTTCTATTGATCTTTTGCCATCAGCAATCACCCGTCAGCGGGATTGATCTGGAGGGCCCAAATCGGCATTGAACCCAGTTAAGCTGAGGCTATGGTTATAATCACAATTTTAACTACGAAGAGCCTAGAAGAAAGGCATGATGCTCGACGAGTCCCTAGAGCGAGCAGAACTCTCGCATTAGTGATGAAGGACTTTGTAAGTTTCATTCGTAAACATCCGAAATTCAACACCTGCTTAATTATTGGTCTCTTGTTGTCTAAAGAACCGCTGGGGAAATGGTGCTATTGGTAAGGCACCCACTTGGTGCTGTTCGGTCCCATTTAGCGTTTCATCTGTAGCTTTTTTGCGGAGCCTATCTCGGAGTTCGTGTAAACTACATGCCTTCACCATGTTGATTTCGCGACCTAGATAGACGTAACTGGATTTTTCGGAGGTATTGGTTTCGTTGAGCATGAATGTGGCATTCGAAACCAGCCCATTCCTCATGAACATCGTTTTTATGAGATTTAGTGGAAGATCAATCTTTCCACAGGCTTTATCAAAGTCAGCAAACATGCGTTCCGCTTGGCTAGTGTTTGGTGTTATAAGAACGACTTCATCAGCAAAGGGAAGATGGTGTAATTGCCGACTATCGATTTGCACTTCCATGTTATCCCACTCCAATGTTCGCATAACGTTCTCGAGAGTGGCGGCAAATAATTTTGGAGAAATGGTATCGCCTTGTCTAGCCCCTCTTTTGACGTCATTGTTAATATCGTTGTAGAATGGTGATATCTTTGTTGTGAAATTTTTTGTACAGCTCACAAAGAATTTTTATATACTGAGTAGGGACTTCATGACTATCAAGGGCTTCCGTGACTGATTCTATCTCAATTGAGTCAAAGGCCTTCTTCAAATCGATGAAAGTGAGACACAGCGTCTTTTTATGTGCTCGTGATACTTCAATAGGCCTCGTTATCGTGTGGATGTGGTCCATCGTATTAAATCTTTTTTAAAAACCCGCCTTGCTCACATGGCTGCTTTCGTCCGGTGTTCTGTCAATCCTGTTTAGGATGACTCGAATGAAAAGCTTGTAGACGGCAGACAGCATGCAGATTGGGCGATAGTTGCCGATATCGTGGAGGTCACCCTTCTTGAACAATAACACGATCTTACTGGTCTTCCACTGAGTAGGGACCTTGCATTCGGACAGGTTACGTGTGAACAGCTGAGCCAATGTGTTTATGAGGACTGGCGGAAGGTTCTTCAAGTGTTTAGATTTGATCCTGTCCGGACCTGGTGTTGTTCGGTTTTTCACCGACGAAATGGCATGTCGGATTTCGGAAGGAAGAACAGGTAATACGACATATCCTTCCTCTTTTACTTCATATGAGGGATTGGCGACTTGGCAATTAAAGAGATCTGAGTAGTAATCGTGAATGATTTTCTGCATTGCACCACTGCCTTTCTGGACGCTGTAACTGTTCCGTCTGGGCGTCCGAGTGCATTCGTCTTGCTTTTGTTTTTGGCAAAGCTTCAGTGGGCTTTGAGAATGCTTTTCCCAGGCTCTGCACCTTCAACCATAACTGCTGCTCTTCTCTCTTTAGGATCTTCTTTTTATCGCCTCTTTGCATTGTCTTGGAAGTTCAGACGAGAGTTCCAGGTTCCATAAGCAGGTAGATCAGGTCATATCCTCGTTACCACAAGGAGTTGCTCGAAAAGAGAAGAAAACTAAGACTTGATCTCGCTCATTGCAATAGGTTTATCACATCTGGTAATAAATCATTGTTGCAGAAGAGCTTTACAGAAAGATCTACATCGGCGGAGGAAAAAAAAACCTGGAATCAGCACGAAAAAGAGCTAGTCAGAAGAAATACCATAGGGACTTGTGCGAGTATCACAATCTGTTGCCAGCACTAATGAATGAAGACGAGATGACTAAAAGTTCACGCTGCCATAAGGAATTAGTATGGGGAAATCTCTACACCAACCGTTTCCTTTTCGTATTTCCTTGTCGCATCCTCTAAAATCTCTAGAAAAACTACATGGAATTCCTCCCTCTGACGCTAGAGTTGCGATAGAAAGCATGAATGGAGGAGCAGCCCTGAAACCACACATCATCACCGAGAATTCCTTAGAGCTGGAAACCACAATTTATATATATTTCCACGAACTATACGGCATGCTGCCTTCAAAAGAAAAAAAATTCAGGTTGATGGACGATGCTCTACACGATCATCTTAACCAAAAGCGTTGCTGAAGAAATGTTCTTCGAAACCTTTACAAACTCTTCCCGAAGATTATCTTGTTACGCATATCAAGGACACTGGATGAAGCGCAATCACTTGAGCAATCACGACTTCAACGGGGATTCTGCTCCATGGGCACCATCCAAACCGTTTCCAAGGTCATCGAGTTTGTCGCTAATACCACTTGCCTCCTGACTTTTCCCATTGAAAAAGTGTTTGAAAGTGTCAAAACGAATGGAATCCTAGAAAAAAATCTTAGGAAACCCGCCCTACATAAAAGCTCTACCTCACTGTTATTGGAAGTGCACTACGAAAATGCAGCTTTTTCTATCGACCTCTTGCCATACCTATAGGAAAAGGAGTTCGACAAGACGGCACCGTACCGCCGAAGCTGTTTAGTGCCGCAGTTAAGTGGGTAATGAAGTCATTCGATTGGGATCAGAACGGCGTCCTTATTGATGAAAAATCCCCATCAAATCCTCGTTTCGCTGACAACATCATTATCTTCCTAAGAGGTACCAATGAAGCATGGACAATGATCTATAGGCTCAATGGAGTGGGGGAAAAGAAATCGAACTACGCAGAAAGCGATAGAGGACGCCGTCCATGAAAACCCCCGTGGTGCAAAAAACAAACTGATCAAATTGGATGGTTCATTGATTACAGGGACCACCTTTTACGTATGTTTTGGTGTTCAATGAACACGGAAAATAACATGAATGAGGAATTAACCAGAAAAACTGCAGCAGTTTGGGCTGCCTCCGGATCTCTCGAGAAAGCCACCGACCAGCTGTAGGAACCAAGAATTCGCGTTCACGTTTTTGGTTCGACATTTCTCCCATTGCTTTGTTATGCAACAAAGGAGTGGGTTGATACTTCCACCACGTCAAGATTATAACTACAATGATGCTGAGATATTTGCATATTTCATATCATACCCTGCCGTCAAAAAAGGAGTATGAAGTAAGTAAGAAGTGGTTAAACGTCAAGAATAACGTCCATTATTAAAACAGCGCTTAACGCTGTCTTCTGAAACATAACAAGCGCACACAATATCTAGTCTGAATGTGAAGTTTTGATCTTCGAAAACAGAACACACAGATAGCGAAATACTGATGGACCCCCTATGTATTGGGAAGAACGGACGATCAGCGGGTGAAAGAACTACGGAGTGGACTCCACGAGGATCCAGGTGACCCCAGGACTGCCACCTACATGTTGCTCGGACGTGTTCGTAACTAAGTGAAATAGCTGTACTCGCAAATGCTGATGTTTTACAGATGACGGTGTGGAATTCGCATCCACCACCAGAAAACTACATGCATGAAAACCTAGGGGCAGAGAGCTAACAGTGGTTGCCGATTCTGCGAATGCTTATACTTCTCGTGAAACGGGAAAAAAATTTGTGGCCACAATTTCAAAAAAATTCATAAATTGAACAAATTTCTGCGACTCAGTTCCTATTTGTTTTTTGCAAATCGACGCTATTGGGTTAAAATCACATTGAGTGGCACCCTTGAATGTATGGAAAACGTTGTAGAAATAGTCAATCTACACAAGACAAATAGGTGCTGTGTGTAAAGTTTATTCTAGATCACAGTATGAAACTAAAACTGGTTGCTGCAATAAGTTATAATTCAGCTTTTTTATTTTTTGATCTCCACTTAATAGGAGAGGAATAGGAGGTTAGTAGAAGGTCGGCCTCGAGAATTGTAGTGAAATAAGTGGGCTGCAACTACTACTTATCCTAGTTAACGCTGCTGTGTCTGGGGCTCTTTCGGGTTAAGAGAATGGATAAGAATAAAAAGATAAATCTCTTGCCGTTGATCATTTCCTGAAGGATACATCATGCATTCGATTTCATCACTGAGCATCGTTGGAGGTGAATGAATGAATATTTGGCCTTTACAATGACTCGCGGTGGCCTACCGATATATCGAGCAAGTGCCGCTATCCTACCAGGCAAACCTGCTAGCAATTTGCCGACCCCAGAAGGATGGTAGGCTTGGTGAACCAAAGGTACGAGGATCGATCCCGTGTGTGTATTGCAGGGCGCCTCCAACCACTGCGCCACAGTGGCAACTCTGAGCGGATTAAGATCCACGTATTTTGCTGTGTTTAACGCTTGATACCCACATATAGCTTGCTGAACTATTAACACGGGGGCTGGCTATACTCACAGGAAGCTTGTCAATCTCTCCCTAATGGGATCGGGGAGCTTATTGCATGATTAGAGGCTTTTGGCCGAATTGACTCGTAGAACACAATCCGCATGGGCGACAGCACACACGCACACTACACACACACACACACACACACACACACACACACACACACACACACACACACACAAACACACACACACACACACACGCACACACAAAAGCATGCGTGAATATGTCTTCGTAGATACAAAAGGTTGGTGCCAAATCGGCCAAATCGGCGGTCTACTTGCGTCTGATAGAAGCAAAGGTAGCTTTTGGCATGCGATCAATCCCCTATCCGCCTCTTCGAGACGCACCAAGTTGCCTCG
Source organism: Angiostrongylus vasorum (assembly GCA_018806985.1). Taxonomy (NCBI): domain Eukaryota; kingdom Metazoa; phylum Nematoda; class Chromadorea; order Rhabditida; family Metastrongylidae; genus Angiostrongylus; species Angiostrongylus vasorum. Next base: position 167,796 of record JADANN010000231.1, read on the forward strand.
CGACTAACCAGCATGTGATTCCCCTGTGATGAAAATGCGTGGGTAGCGAGGTAACAACTGAAAAACTGACTTTAATCATGACTCTTTAGCAGTATTCAATATTTTTTCTACATGACTGAGCTGATTTGATTTGGCATAAATCTTTCATTCGGCTAACGCTTCGCAGTCTTTGCCTTCTTCAGACCCGGATTGATGCGAGTGCACTGTCCACAGCTGTTCGTTTTCGCGTCTATTTGAAACCAATTCAAAGACCACCGTTCGAATGAGGAACTTCACCAGGCCAGGCGGTGTCCTTTTTAGGAGGTTTATCAAATCCCGCCATTCAATATCTTCATCGTTTTGGCATGCATTGCGCACTGTCAGTCGGTACTTTATTTGTTAATATGAGCGTGGCAGAAAACAAGTATACCTGCTCCGCATTGACAAAAATGCACAGATTCGATGGGTCCCCATTCCGATTAGTGAAGTTTATTCTGAACTGGAAGGTGCCAATTAAAAAATACAGGTTGAAATCCGACATAGCTTTAACAAAGATCGAGTCATGTCTACCCCTCTCTCATTGCAAGGTAAATGGCTGAGAAGATCGTTGAATCAATTTCAAACAATTCAGTTGATTTATTGGATTAATTCAATAGATTGAATAAGGTGGTCTGTGAGTATCCCTCCTTTAGTTGTTGAACAACGACATCTCTAGGGTGACAAATGCAGCTCGCCTTCTTCCGAATAATTCCTCGCTCATGTCGTTTTCCACCTTCACGCGAGTTGCTTTCCCATAAGTTCGCAAATTTCTCGTGAATTTGACATTCCAGATGTGATTGTGATGGCGTTCTTCTCTATTTTCGCTAACCTTTTTAAGTACTGCGTGTGTATGCGCATGTATCACTGCTAGTTCTTGATGACATGACGATTTGGGTAAGGAAGGTTTTTGCAGAAATTCTCCATTAATACGCCAGTCTTCCTCCTTCCCTTTTGACATCTATTTTTTTTGCAGCAATGGAAGCTGAGTGTTTAAAAGTGACGTTATTTGTGTGTTGGGGGTGCTGTCTTCTGTTCATGGAATGAAATCAATGTGTTCGATAAAAGCTCATAAAACTCTCGGGTCGATCAGTCTTTGAGGGATGCGTCATGCATTCGACTTTATTCAGTATGGTTAGAGGTGATTGAAAGCATATCTGGCCTAAACATTGACTCCTTATCGATACGTCGAATCAGTGCTGTTATCTTTCTAGACAAGTTTGCTGCCAATTTGCCCAGCCCGGATTGATGGAAAGCTTCGTAAGTCTGGGGCGTGGGATCGATCCCATTTGTGCCGCTGAGCCCCTCTAACCATTGCGCTGCACTCGCCTTTATTGGCAGTAATAATTGAATAAAATGCTGATGTGAATTTTTGCATGAGGGCTAGCTTATTGCGGTCATATTCATTTGTACAACTGTGTTCATGGTAAGATTCATGCTGCTGATACGATATAGAAATACCTTGAAAATCCAGACTACTGCGAGATTTCTGTTATCAAAATGGCTTTGATCAAGATGAAGTAAATGAGGGCTTAAGAAGAGTTCACAAAAAAATCGGAGTAATCACAATCACTTGGGTTTTAATATCTGGTGACTTGCAAGCAGTTTAGAGAGAATAAAGGAATTAAAAACGGTAAGTCTCTTTGCCTCTGTGGCATATTTCTATGTGGTAGATATGCAGAAGAACCAGTCGAAGCTACAGAGGTTGAGCCCACATAGAATGCGAAGTGGTACATCACCGACTACACGACTAAGTATGTTGACCGTTCTGTGATATCCTGTGAAAACAGGCACCCAGATGGGCTATATAGACGATCAAATTCCATTCCAATTCCTTCGAGAGATGTGGGCCTACATAGAATCATAGGAAATTGGTCACCCAGCCTAAATCACTACTTGAGATAGACGCATACTATTAAAAAGATCAGATCCGACCCTCTGCATAACACTTCGTCAATTCTCGCCAACATAATAGTGGCTCAGTGCTCTACATGCCACTTGTCAGAATGCAGATATAAATAGAAGATAAAGTGGATAAAGCGTTTTGCACTGATCAATGCGCTAAGAATGCACCATGTATTCGACTTATTGACCACCGGGTAAGTGAATGAAGGCATGTTTGGAGTATAAAATTCATTGAGGTAGCCCATTCATCCATCATATGTTTTTACTCTTCCATAAAAGTCTGTTACCAAATCGAAGATCTCGGAGCGTCCTCGTTTGTCCAGGGAGTGACATCGAAGCAGCGACCACACGTGTAGCAGAGCCCCTCTAAGTACTTCTACACGCTCACCTCATGCAGACATATCTTTTAAAAAAATAGACATTACTGTCAGTTTTTAATAGATAAGATTGAAAATACAATGGATAAAGCTTCGACAGTGTTTGGTGGTGATACAGAGTTCACAAAAACTACATTTGCGAGGACCCGATTTGTGCCAGACCAACTCGCTTAGCCTCGACGTGAATAATCAACAAGTTTCTTTGAATAATTCTTTCTAGTTTTGTTTAGCAAACACGAGGTGTTATTTTATTTCTTTATTTACGTACAAGCTAACATTTCGGCGGATTTCGCCTTCTTTAGAGCTTAACATCATTGTGGTTGTAGTAATAATACCTTGCCGAGAAAAAATCGTATTATGCAGTAAATAAAATATTAACACTGTGGTTCTTATATTGTTTCATAAATCTTACTATGAGCTAAGATAAAGCGAAATAACTGCTTTGACAATTCTTCGTATTCTTGTTTAGCAAACACGAGGTGTTATTTTTATTTCTTTATTTCACGAACAAGCTGACGTTTCGGCGGATTTCGCCTTCCTCAGAGCCTGGAAAGGTCAAGTTGACAGCAATCTATTCGGCCAAACACCTCCATAACCAAACAGAGAAAACGCTGAACCAAGATTTCAATCACATTGAACACAGCTTTGCACACTCACCGCTTTCTATGAGGCTTCCACTGAGTATGTCGCGTGGAGACCAACCGCACAGAGTTCACATGGAAGCGTAATATGCCCCTCCCATCAAAATAACAGCCTTATATACTGCCCAATGTCACGCGTGATAATGAGGCATTCTTCCCTGCGGTTCATTTTCGGATTTCTGGAATTAATCCAGAACGCCTCGAGAGTTTTGCGCGCTTGTGTTCTCGATTCCTGCGCGAGGATCGTGACACGTACTTCAAAGTCCTCGCCCGCTATGTCTCTGGGTCCTATGCGTGCCTAGTGGGGTATTTGGTTTACGTTTGCCGACTAGGTGTTCTTTTTATGCGGACACAGAGGGGTCTGCCCGTTTCGCCAATGTATTCGTCTCCGCACGTCTTACAGGAGATCAGATAAACTGTACCCGAGCTCATGCAATCACCGTCTCTACCATTAGGGCAAACTATGCAATTTTTCGTTGCACATAGACGGTCATATAGGCGGTTACGAACTAGTTGGCGCCTAAGATTACTCGGTGGCATTTCAACTACGTTTACCGAATTCTCTAGACCCGCCCTTCTTAAGCAGCGTTTTATAGCTGCACTTACATCATTTGAGATGAAGGGTAGGATAAACGGGACCATTTTATCGCTAGAGTTGTCGTTTGGAGGCCTAGGATTTCCTCTACACCTGTCCCGAGCTACAGTTTCGTAGCCATTAGAAATGGCTATTTGCCGCGCCAAGTTCCGGGACTCCTCTCTTTGCTCTCTTCCCGTGCACACGTTGGTCGCTGTTCGAAACATGTTTCTTACCAGCGCCCTTTTCGTGTGAGAGGGGTGAGAGGAGAGGTAATGAACCAAGATGTTTTTATTACTTGGCTTTCGGTACCACTTCGTAATGTAGCCATTTTCTGACAGGCTAATTTGGACGTTCAGGAATGGAAGCCAGTTTTCTTTCGGTTTCTCTCAGGTGAACTTGATATACTCTGACTGTTCATTCAACAACTCGAAACATTTGTCCATTTCCTCTTGTGTTGAGCAAAGGACAAAACAGTCATCTATATATCTACAGTAGAGTAGCGGCTCGAGATCGATCACCGGTGCTTCCATCTTAGACATAAACGCAATGGCCAGGCTTGGTGCCAGTCGTTGTCCCATTGCCAACCCTCTTATTTGAGCGTAGTACTTTCCGGACCATCTGAAAGATTTGAGCAACTCAAGCATTCTTTTAAGAGTGCCATCAACTGCTCTATCTTGAAGCCATACATGTTTATTTCTCCTTCGTGTCGCATCAGGAGTTCGAATATGGCTTGCACCGCGGAGTCATTCGACACGTCTGCACAGAGGGCGCTAACGTCGAACGACTCCATCACGTACGCCCTGCTGGGCTGCGCTGTACGCAGACGATCCAGAAACATCTGGGTATTCGTAAGATGGGCTGGAATGTGTTTCAACAACTGGTTAAATATTAGGGTTAAAAACCATGTTATCCTATCCGTTGGCCCGTCTACACAGCTAATGATTGGTCTAACCTTAAACAATGATGGATCGGTAGACGCAAGATCATCGCTGGATACTAGCTTATGAGTTTTTTATAAGCAAGTACAAGACGGGGACATGTTGGTAGCTCAACTTTTAGTTGAGAGATAACTGATGGTTTTAAACCAGCAGCCCTTGCCAATTTGGCCCATTCGTGGTTCAATTTTTCGGTATTTACTTTTAAACTCCTTCTCAGATGATGGGACGATAAAGCGAAGCATCTTCAAGATGCTTTTTCGTTATTTCAACATCTAACTGATGGGAGAATTACGACAAACTCTCCACCCTTATCACTAACGGATAGTCTTATGTTTTTCAACCTTATCAGCTCTCGTACCTCTCGCATACCACGTTTTTTGCACTACAGTGAGGTTTGAGCTGTATCTTTTCGCGCGATAGTGATTAAGGACTTTGAAAGTTTTCATTCGTAAACATCCGAAATTTAACATCAACTTCATTATTGGGCTCTTGTTGTCTAAAGAACGGCTGAGGAAATGGTGCTATTGGAAAGGCCCCCCACTTTTTGTTCGCGCCTATTTTGCGCTTCATCTCTAGCTTTTTTTGCGGAGTCTATCTTGAAGTTCATGTAAACTACATGCGACCCTACGCAAGGTTGCCTTAGAAATGGGTTCAGATGGTGAGAAACTCGGTCCCAATTCTAATAACGAGCGCGTACCGTCAGGGAGAGTCATGCCTCCTAACACGGCTAGCCATGAATTTCTTTGCACATTATTTATCGTACTGTGACTCGTTTGATGTTCGTTGGCAGTGTTTCTGTATGCTCTTGAAACGTGTTATGCGATTTACTCAAAAGGTCTTCGAACTTTCTCCGCAAAGTTACTTTAGCATTAGACCTAATAGAGTTGCAAATCAACACTGACCTACCCACTATTCTCCTCCAGAGGCGGTCCTCCAAATACTGAGCACAAAATTTTTCCTTCGTCTCGCACTTCTTCCACTTGGCGAACATCTGGTTTTGTCGGCTTCGTAGACAGGTGCGTAGTATTCGCAATTCGATGTCCAGTACTCGGTGGCTATCCTCTGGCAGTCCGCATATTTCGTGAAGTCGTTTTCGTTTTATGAATTTTGGAACGACTTGGTGTTTTAGGCAGCGGCGGAGAAAGTGTATCGCCTGTCGAGCTAAGACGATCTTTTGTCTTAGTGACAGTGCTTCTTTTGCAAGTCGGAAGTATCTTGCTGGTACATCTTGCAATAACTCCCACGTCCGACTTTCTATTAACCTCGGCATTGACTGAATAATTCTTTCTAGTTCTGTTTAGCAAACACGAGGTGTTATTTTATTTCTTTATTTACGTACAAGCTGACGTTTCGGCGGATTTCGCCTTCCTCAGAGCTGAAGGCTCGCACCATTAATCACTTTTGAAAGCGCAGTTTGTTAGATTAGCCTGTATTTTATCTACCTACAACAAGCGGTGCCTTATCAATTTACCAGATTCCATGGAAATATCCAAAAGTAATACATCACTTCTCTTTTGGTTAACTTTAAATTGGAAGACATTACTACATTGTGCAATTTTTTCTTTAGCTTTATTGAGTATTATTTTAAGAACTCACTAATGTAAAAGTTTCTGAATACAGGTTGGGTCACGTCGTTTGTGAAGATTCTCCTAAATTCGTCACAGAAAAGGGAAAAAAGTATGAAATCATGGCACAATTTTAGTGCTTAGAAAACTCGATAAAGAAACAGTTTGTCTTGTTCGATGCCACATTTTCTTAAAATAACAGCTATAGAGTTTATAAATCTATGCGAAATCAAGATTTATGTGGTATTTTTGTGAGTGAACACTTACATGAAAAATAGCTCGCTCTTGTACAAGAAAGGCCTCTCTACTTCTTATGTATGAAGTTGTTAAAGTTTTTTAGCGTAATAGAAACTAGGCTATAAACTGGAACGAGTCGCCGAAATATTGAAATTGTTGTAAATTTTATGAAGTTTTGTTGACACTCACGTGTGGCGCAGTCGGAGGTGCCCTGCAACACACATATGGAATCGATCCCGGCGCCCGTAGCCCACAAAGCCTTCCATCCGTCCAGAGTCGGAAGATTGGTACCAGGCCTGTCTGCGAGGATAGCAGCATTGGCTCAATACATCGGCATTCCACCGCGAGTCATTGTAGAGGCCAGAAATGCATTCAATCACCTCCAGTCGATGCTAAACGAAGTCGAATGCGTGGCGCACCTAGCGAGGGATTTATCAACGCCGAGAGCTTTTTTATTTGTTGATACTACTAGAGGTTTCAGGGTTCTTGGGCACAGAGAAATCGAGCAGTCAATTGTAAACGCATTGACGAAGTACGAAAATGCTTCACAATCAATTCTTTGCCTTTGCAAAGTCGGCCAGATTGATTTGTTTCAATAGTTCCCGAGATCGACTTTCTAGTAACCTTGGCGTTGATTAATAATTCACTGTTTTCTTGATGAGCGCGTCCAAGGGTGTTATTTCACTGTTTACTGCATGGAATGGTCGCGTTTACAGCACTTTGTTGTGTTTTTCTGACTAGATTGCTGTTAACTTCATCTTTCCAGGGTCTGAAGAAGGTGAAACCGGCTAAAACTTTAGCTAATTTTAGTAAACACTATAAGACCAACTTCATGGGTGCTCATCAAGAAAACAGCTTTTTACTGAATTGTTTCATTAGCAAAGTGAGGTGACAACAGCATATATTGCTTTTTTTCACACGAATCTCTCTTATTTGATAGACTCGAACTCGATGACGGGTTTTATTGCAACCTTGCATCCGGGATTAAACATGGGTTTCGTGTGTTATCGATTACCATTAAATTGGTTTGCGCTAAATCCGTCACACTTAATTTTCTACAACTCGTCGTGGATCATTTTTTGCGCACATCAAAAAAACAAGTACAAGGTTAAACTTGCATTAGGTGGTATAACCCTGTTATTAAGTCTAACAAAATAAAACTGTTAACAAAAGGGAAATTTCTTATCGTTGGGAGCTAAAACCGGCGGACCTTCTATTGACGATTTTTGAGCCAAACGACGATATTCTTCATTGGAAACTCGCTCGAAATACCACTGTTTTCCTGCGAAGAAATGGAAAAGAGACGACAAATCTTCCCGGTTGCTGAATTGACGAACAGCTTTGAGGCAAGAAGCACCAGGAATCGGTCAATATCATAGCGATGGCGACACGTCTTTATAACTGGGAATAGCTCAAAAGAGCAATTTTTCTCTATACCTCTGAATTAAAAATCGATATATGTAATTCATACGAACTGTCCTCGTTGAGCCGGCGCCGGCTTGGTATCAGTTGCTGTTGTTTCTGTGGTTCGATAGAAGACGTTTTGGCGTCTTCGTCCTCTTCAGAGCCTGGATGTATTTTATGTAACGCTATTCATCTAATTCTGTCAGATATCTATAGTACTAATGAGGATCTATTACATAAACGAATTGTTCAAACGCTACTCACTATTGTGCTAGGTGTGGGACCTCCCATGTGCTGCCCACTTGGCATGACGACTGAATCCCACCCAGATTAAAAAAAATCAGTTTGAAAAAAATAGGCGAAAGGTCACGTTTCCTCTTTTTTTGGACTCACATTTAGACGTTTCAAGTTTATCCAAAACGCTTCAAGCGTCTTACGCGTTGATGGTTTTGATTCCCTGCGCTAGGTTGCTAACAGTCGCTGCAAAATCATCACCATTATGCTTTTGTACCCTATGTGCACCTAGCTGAGTGCTTTGGAGAGTTTTAACTTTCCCACCTAGGTCATCTTGTTCACGTAGAGCAAAAGTGCTGGTTTCCCAAATGTACTCTTTAACGGATGCTTTACATGAGATCAAGTAGGCTGTACACGAACTCATGTAATTCCCGACTCGACAGAGCACAATTTTTCCTAGCTGGACCAACGGTCATAGAGACTGTTGCTGACTAACTGAAGGTGCAGTGTATTAGGTGGAGGGTCAATAACCGCCACATAATTTTGAAGACCACTTTTTCATAGGCGCCTCTTAATGGCGTAACTAATTTCGTTTGATATGAATAGTGGCTTAAAAGGAATCTTACCTAGGTTCGAAACATTATTTTGAAGAACAACCCTACGCTTTTGTCTGATCCCGAGCGGCTTCTGCTTCGTACTCATTGCAAATGGTTATTTTTTCATGCCAAGTTTAGCGATTCCTTCCTATCCTTTTTATACTGTGCACATACTTTTACCCAATCGATGCGTTTTGATAAGTTCTTTTTCACATGTGAATGATGAGAGGAAATACAGTGCGTTAGTGTGGTTTTACTACTTGATTTTCGAATCCACTTTCGTGACGTACCCACTTTCTGAAGGCGCGTGTGGTGCAATGGTTGGAAGCGCCACTGCGACACACACGTGGGATCGATCCCAGTGCCCATGGCCCACCAAGCCCTCCATGCCTTTGGGGTCGGAAAATTGGTACTAGACTTGTCTAGGAGGATAGCAGCACTGGCTCGATACAGCGGTAGGCCACCGCGAGTCATTGTAAAGGCCAGATGTGCATTCAATCACCTCCAACGATACCTAATGAAGTCGAATGCATGGCGCATCACTCAGGGATTGATCAACGTCGAGAGCTTTATCCCTTTATCCTTTACCCACTTTTTTGAAGCTTTGTTTGAGTGTTTAAGAAAAATGAGCCAGTTCTCGGTTGATTTTTCTTGCGAAAATTTTATATACTCTGAACCTCCATCTAACAATTTAAAGCACCTGTCCTTCTGTTTTTGTGTGGAACCAATGATGGAAGCAGACGCGTATATATCGACGGCAGATTAAGGGTCGATGATAGAGAACTGGAGCTTCCATCTTAGAAGACAAGGCTTGGTGCTAAACGATCTCTCATGACCAACCTTTTTGATTTGTGCAAAATGTCCTGCTAACCACCTAAAGATTGAGCAATTATGACACTATTTCAAGAGAGTAACCAATTGGTGAATCGAAAGGTCATTTATATCTATTTTCTCTTCATGTTCTGCGAGGAGCTCGACAATGCTTCCCATCGCCGAGTCATTCGACACATTGGTGTAAAGTGAAGTAATATCGAATCACTGGTACTGTTTGGTTGCAAGCAGCGTAGATGATCTAAGAATGTCCTGGTATTAAGTAGATGAATTTTGTGAATTTTAGGTTGCTATGAATTTTAGAACCTGGGTAAGGGACAAGGTTCAGGAACCATACTGTTCTATCCGTTGGCTCGCCTCTACACCACTCTCTATTTAATCTTCGGTGTTGACTTCTATGCGCCTTTTTAGAGGATGGTCGATGCAGAGAGGTATCGTGGAGATGTTTTTTTTGTTGCCATACTATCCAACTGACTAAGAATAAGACAATTTTCCTGGGTTTATCACTAGTAGATAGTCGGAGAGACCAAGAATTTATAAGCTTCCTATCCTGAAGTACACCATGTTTTTGTTCATATGAAAGCTTGGAGCTTAATTTTCTATGTCGACAGTAACTAAGTAAATATAACCATAATGATGGTGAGATATTTGTAAAACTCCGGTACGCAAGTGTCTACGGTGGGGATCGAACCTGCAAGAAATCGAGAAGGGGCGAAACAATGGACCCACATTGTGTGGTGAAGAACACGTTTCGCCCTTGGAAAAAGCTAACGATGGGTTCGATCACGGCTGCAGGCACTTGTGGGCCGGTAGTTTGCAAATGTCTCAGCATCATTGTGGTTGTACTTTACATAATACCCTGCCGTGAAAAATTGTAGAAATTGGTAAATAAAAAAATAAAAAATGTGACTAAGTATTTGCAAAGTTCATCGTAGAGTAAATTGTAACATTTTTGCAAGACGAACAACTGCAACACAATGAAATAGCATCACTGAAAGCACTAAGAGGAAGAGAAGTCTAAATAGTTCAGAAACTCATCTAGGATTTTTTTTGGACCAAGACTAAAGCTGTAATTGTTCCGTTCTACAAATTCTGATTTTTTATTTTCTTATTGAGCTAACGGGAGGTGTTATTTTATTCTTAACTTAGGGACGAGCTGACGTTTCGGCGGATTTCGCCTTCCTCAGAGCTCCGAAAGGTCAAGTTGACAGCAATCTACCCGGCCAAACACATTCATAACCAAACAGAGAAAACGCTAAACAAAGATTTCAATCACATTGAACTCAGAATAGCTTCTATGCAAACTCACCGCTTTCTATGAGTCTTCCCACTGAGCATGTCGCGTGGAGACCAACCGCACAGAATTCATATTGAAGCGTAATGTGCCCATCCCATCGGAATAACAGGCTTGTATACTGCCCAATGTCACGCGTGATAATGAGGTATTCCTTCTTGCGTTTCATTTGCGGATTCTTGGAATTAATCCAGAATGCCTCAGGAGTCTTATGCGCTTGCGTTCTTGATTTCTGTGCGAGGATCGTAACCCCTACTTTAAAATCTTCTCCGTTATGTCTTTGCGTTCCATGCGTGCCTACTGGACTATTTCGTTCAAGCTTACCGACTAGGTATTCTTTTATACGGATTCAAAGTGGTCTACCCGTTTCACCAATGTATTCGTTGCTGCACACCTTACAGGAAATCAGATAAGCTGTACCCGAACTCATGCAATCACACTCTCTACCATTAAGACAAATTATGCTATTTTGCGTTGCACATAGACAGTCATATAGACTTTTACGAACTAGCTGGCGGCTAAGAGTACTCGGTGGCATTTCAACTACGTTTGCCGAATTCTCTAGACCCGCTTTCTTAAGCAGCGTTCTACAGCTGCACTTACATCGCTTGAGACAAAGAGTATGATAAACGGGACCTTTTTATCGCTAGAGTTGTTGTTTGGAGGCCTGGTATTTTTCCCTACACCTATCCCGAGCTACAGTTTCGTAGCCTTAAAAATGGCTATTTGCCGTGCCAAGTTCCGGGACCTCCTCTTTTTGCTTTCTTCCCGTGCACACGTTGGTTGCTGTTCGAAACATGTTTCTTACAAGCGCTCCTTTTTGTGTTTGAAGGGTAAGAGGATAGGTAATGAACAAGTATGTTTTTTGCCACTTGGTTTTCGCTACCACTTCGTAATGTAGCTGCTTTCTGATAGGTTAATTTGCACGTTCAGTAATGGAAGCCAGTTTTCCTTCGGTTTCTCTCGGGTGAAGCTTATTATACTCTGACTGTTCATTCAATAACTCAAGACATTTGTTCATTTCCTCTTGTGTTGAGCAAATGACAAAGCAGTCATCTATATATATACAGCAAAGCAACGGCCCGAGGTCGATTACTGGTGCTTCCACCTTAGCCGTAAACGCAATGGCAAGGCTTGGTGCGAGTCGCTGTCCCATTGCCAACCCCCTTATTTGCGCGAAATATTTCCCAGGCCATCTGGAAATCAAGCAATTTAGGCACTCATTTAAGACAGCCATTAGCTGCTGGATTGACAAGCCATGCATATTTATTCTTCCTTCATGGTCAACGAGAAGTTCGAAGATGGTTTGCATTGCGGAGTCATTCGATACGTTGGTGTACAGCGCAGTAACGTCGAAGGACTCCATCACGTACGCGTTATTAAGAGACGCGTTACGTAGACGTTCTAGGAACATTTGGGTGTTTGTGAGGTGAGCTGGAATGACTCCGCAATGCAAGCCATCTTCGAACTTCTTGTTGAACATGAAGGAAGAATTAATATGCATGGCTTGTCCATCCAGCAGCTAATGGCTCTCCTAAAGGAGTGTCTAAATTGCTCAGTTTTCAGATGGTCTGGGAAATATTTCGCTCAAATAAGGGGTTGGCTATGGGACAGCGACTGGCAACAAGCCTTGCCATTGTGTTAATGTCCAGGATAGAAGCCCCTTGTTCTCGATCTCCAGCCACTACTCTGCTGCAGATATGTAGATGATTGTTTTGTTATCTTCTCTACGCAGGAGGAGATGGACAAATGCTTTGAATTATTGGACGAGCAGTCTGAGCTACATTAAGTTCACCCTGGAGAAACCGAGAAAAAACTGGCTTCCGTTTTTAAACGTTTAAATAAACCTATCAAGTAGTAGTTACATGACAAAATGGTACCGAAAGCCAAGTAACAAGAACATCCTCGTTCATTTCCTTTCTTCTCACCCTTCACACACAAAGAGGGCGCTTGTGAGAAACATGTTTCGAACAGCCACCTCTGTGTGCAGAACCAGGGGACTAAAGGAAGAATCGCACGACTTGGCTCGGCAAATAGCCATCTTTAATGGCTACGAAATAGTAACTCCACGAGATCAGTTTAGAAGGAGAGCGACGCGCCCAAGTGAAACAGTTGGCCAAAAAAGAAAGTCCTGTTTATATTGCCCCTTTATTAGCGATGAAGTAAGCGTAGCGATTAAACGATGCTTAAGAAGGGCAGGGTCTAGAGGAATCGGTAGCGATAGTTGAAATACCACCGGCTACTCGACGTCGTCAGTTAGTTCGCAACCGCCTGTATCACCGTCTATGCGAAACAACGAATTGCGTAATCTGCCTTTACGGCAGGGACGGTGATTGCATGAGTTCAGGTACGATATACCTGATCTCTTGTAATAATTGCGGAGATGAATATATTGGCGAAACGGGCAGGCCTTTGTGTATCCGTATAAAAGAACACCTAGATGGCAAACGAAAACTAAGACAAAGTACCCCACTAGGGACGCATAGGATACAAAAAGCATAGCGGGGACGATTTTGAATATAATTGCATCAATATACTTGCGTAGGATACTAAAACACCAGCGCGAGAACTTCTTGAGGCTTTTTGGATAAATGCTAAAAACCCTACAATGAATAGCAGGGATGAATGCCCAAAGGTCATACGCGAGCTGACCCCGTATGTTCGCATCAATTTCTGATGTGGGATGGTGCAGTCATCAACCTTATGTGACTATAATCAGCTGTTCTAATCTTCCTCATTGGAAGGCACGTAAAAAAGCGGTGAGTTTTTTTCGAGAAGCTGTTGACCATGTAATTACCATAGAGCTTTTTCATCTTTTTTGTAAGTGTTATTGAGGCGTTTGGCCTAGTAAATTGTATATCAGTATACCCTTCCAGGCTCTGAAAAAGGCGATATTGCCGAAACGTCAACTACTGTTGTATTGTATTGTGTTTTTTCTATGGAAGTAAATATATGCTGTTAACAACCTCGCGATTGCTGAACAACAAACCGACGCATTCAGATGCTAGGAGTAACCCGTTTCATACAAGGGATGGGATCCGAAGCTCCGACTTGCGCCAACGATCGAAAATCAAAGATGCCGATTTGTACGCCGAACAGTCGAAGATAAGGTGGACCGACACGTAATGCATATGAATGACAACCGATGGACATGAGCCGTTAGTGACTGGATTCCTCGGGATGTCAAACGTGCTGCAGGAAGAACACCGACCAGATGGTCAGAGTTCCTTAGGAAGAGCCCAGAAGAAAGATATGGTGCTCGACGGGTCCCTAAAGCGAGCAGAACTCTCGCATCAGTGATTAAGGACTTTGAAAGTTTTATCTGTAAACATCCGAAATTTAACACCAACTTCATTTTTGGGCTCTTGTTGTCTAAAGAACGGCTGAGGAAATGGTGCTATTGGTAAGGCCCCCACTTGGCGTTGTTCGGTCCTATTTTGCGTTTCATCTCTAGCTTTTTTGCGGAGTCTATTTCGGAGTTCGTGTAAGCTACATGCGACCCTACGCAAGGTTACCTTAGAAATGGGTTCATATAGTGAGAAACTCGGTGCCAATTCTAATAACGAGCGCGCACCGTCAGGGAGAGTCATGCCTCCTAACACGATTAGCCTTGGATTTTCCTGCACATTATTTATTCTGCTGTGACCTGTTTGATGTTCGTTAGCGGTATTTCTGTCCGCTCTTGAAGTTATGTTATGCGATTCACTCAAAAGGTCTTCGAATTTTCTCCGCAAAGTTACTTCAGCATTAGACCTAATAGAGTTGCAAATCAACACTGATCCACCCACTGTTGTCCTCCAGAGGCGGTCCTCCAAATACTGAGTACAATAGTTTTCCTTCGTCTCGCACTTCTTCCACTTGGCGAACATCTGGCTTTGTCGGCTTTGTAGAGAGGTGCTTATTATTCGCAATTCGATGTCCAGTACTCGCTGACTGCCCTCTGGTAGTCCGCATACATCGTGTAGTCGTCTTCGTTTTATGAATTTTGGAACGACTCGGTATTTTAGACAGCGGCGGAGAAAGTGTGGCTTGAAAGTGACCTATTGACTGTTGAGCTAGGACGATCTTTTGTCTTAGTGACAGCGCTTCTTTTACAAGTCGGAAGTATCATGCTGGTACGTCTCGTAATAAATCCCAAGACCAACTTTCTATTAACCTCGGCATAGATCAAGTAATTCTTCGTATTCTTGTTGAGCAAACGCGAGGTGTTATTTTATTCTTTATTCAGGAACAAGCTGACGTTTCGGCGAATTCCGCCTTCCTCAGAGCCTGGAAAGGTCAAGTTGACAGCAATCTACCCGGCTAAACACCTCTATAACCAAACAGAGAAAACGCTGAAGTAATCGACTTGGGGCCGTTACCCTACTGTGGATATATAAACGGCTACTTTGTCATTTGCTCAACACAAGAGGAAATGAACAAATATTTTTGAGTTGCTGAATGAGCAGTCAGAGTATAATAAGTTCACCCGAGAGAAACCGAAGGAAATCTGGCTTCTATTACTGAACGTGCAAATTAACCTATCAGAAAGCAGCTACATTACGAAATGCTACCGAAAAGCCAAGTAACAAAAACAGACTTGTTCATTACCTCACCTCTTCACCCGTTCAAACACAAAAAGGGCGCTTGTAAGAAATATGTTTCGAAAAGCAACCAATGTGTGCACGGGAAGAAAGCAAAAAGAGGAGTCCCGGAATTTGGCACGGCAAATAGCCATTTCTAAGGCTACGAAACTGTAGCTCGGGATAGGTGTAGGGAAAATACCAGGCCTCCAAACAACAACTCTAGCGATAAAAAGATCCCGTTCATCCTACTCTTTGTCTCAAGCAATGTAAGTGCAGCTGTAGAACGCTGCTTAAGAAAGCGGGTCTAGAGAATTCGGCAAACGTAGTTGAAATGCCACCGAGTACTCTTAGCCGCCAGCTAGTTCGTAAAAGTCTATATGACCGTCTATGTGCAACGCAAAAATAGCATAATTTGCCCTAATGGTAGAGAGTGTGGCTGCATTAGTTCGAGTACAGTTTATCTGATTTCCTGTAAGTGTGCAGAAACGAATACATTGGTGAAACGGGTAGACCACTTTGAATCCGTATAAAGGAATACCTAGTTGGTAAACTTAAACCAAATAGTCCAGTAGGCACGCATGGGACGCAAAGACATAACGGAGAAGATTTTGAAGTAGGAGTTACGATCCTCGCACAGAAATCAAGAACACAAGCGCGTAAAACTCCTGACGCATTCTGGATTAATTCCAAGAATCCGGAAATGAAACGCAAGGAGGAATACCTCATTATCACGCGTGATATTGGGCAGTATATAAGCCTGTTATTTTCGATGGGATGGGCACATTACGCTTCAGTGTGAATTCTGTGCGGTTGGTCTCCACGCGACATGCTCAGTGGAAGACTCATAGAAAGCGGTGAGTGTGCAAAGCTGTGTTTAATGTGATTGAAATCTTGGTTCAGCGTTTTCTCTGTTTGGTTATGAATTTGTTCGGCCGGGTAGACTGCTGTTAACTTGACCTTTCCAGCCTCTGAGGAAGGTGAAATCCGCCGAAACGTCAGCATGTTCCTGAATAAAGAATAAAATAACACATCGCATTTACTCAACAAGAGTATAAAGAATTATTTGATCAATGCCGAGTTTAATAGAAAGTCGACCGTGGGTTTTGAATTTTCTACTTACTTTTTGTTGCAATAGTGGCTGGTTTCCAGATATTGGCAGAAGCTTGTAGAACATAATGCATAACAAATCCGAAGTGGTGAGATATTTTTTACTTCGCGCCATCTCACTTCGAGCTATTTCTTGCTTCGGTTCATTTTTGAAAAATTCACTGAAGATTTCACTAGCATTGCACGAGTCAGGATTATTAGATAATAAGTGCAAATTGAAAATGTGCTCAGCTTCGGTTCGTTACTAACCATAATTTCGTTGATATTAAAAAATTCCCCTCTACCTGGACGAGTTTGCTCGTGCCAAAAACCCGAGTGCATGTCAAATTTCGTGAACAGCTATTCCCCCTCACAAAATAGTGCACAAAAGCACAAGGGTTGCGATTTTGAAGTAAATTTTCAAATCCTAGAGCAGGGAATCGAAAATGTCAACGCTCAAGAATCTAGAAGCGGTGTGAATAAATTTGAAGAGCTCAAAAGGTGAACCACAAAGAAGAACTTCTTGCTATCACACGTGACCTAGCGCCTTTTCTCGGAATGATTTTTTACCTGAATGCCTCTCTCGTCATGCCACGTGAACAACACGTGGATGATTCCATAAGCAACAGAACGGTGAGTAGTTTTTAACACAAAATGGCGTTGATTTACATGTTAGATCTTCATTTGTGCTGTAGATATTTCACCATATTACATGAATAGCGTTGTCAAAATAGGTCCAGGGTCCGAAGAAAGCGAATTCGCCGAAAGGTCAGCTTTAGCCAGTGAACGACGACTGCAACAACGACTGATACCACCCTCGCGACAGATCAACAGGGGCAGTTCTTAAGAACTACATATAGTAAGCAATAGTGCAAAAAAATGAAATAGAGGTCGCCCGATGACATCTGAAACTTTCACTTCAATCAACAACATAATCTACACTTAAGTTCTACGCCTTTCGCACCCGGTTGCCGTGTCAAACGGCTGCCTCGCTTAACTGTCGCAGTTTAATCCGTTCATTTTTGGATGCCGGACAAATTCAAGCTACATCACATACTTTTGTGAATAAGGATGAAATAATTAATTTCCCCTCTGTGATCAAACCTAAGTGGCACTGCTTCAGTTTTTTTAGTTTTTTTAAGTTTTTTATTTTTTTTATAAACGTTCACTGCGGTAAAGAATTTTTGAAACGTTCCACCATTATTAGTGGTTAGTTGATTTTGGCCGAACTCATGAGACAAGAACCAAAGCCATTGGAATTATTGATGATTTTGTTAGGTTTCCGGAAAAAAGAACTAATTTTCACGTTTTTTTAAAGAACGATTTGTGTAAATGAAAGAAATACTAAGCACTGGAAAAAAAATTTCCCACGGGGGTAAACGTCGCATGATGTTGATGGCAATGGAATGATAGCTAGAAGTACAGAAAAGTGGTGACCAACGACGAAATGCATTTGTTGAAGTTTCCAAGTCTCTTTTTTTCTTCTTGTTCCGGAAACGATCTTAGAATAAAGTTTTCAATAATTAGTTTTAAAAACCGAAAGGCTTTTTCTAGAATTTTTGGATGAAGGGCTAACGGATGAAGCTCTCGGCGTTGCTCAATGCCTCACGGACGCGCCGTGCATTGGACTTCATCAAGCACCGTCAGAGGTGATTGAATGCACATCTGGCGTATATGATGATTCGCGATGGCCTAGCGATGTATCGAGTTAGTTCTGCTATCCTCCTAGTAAAGTTTGGCACAAATTTATTGACCTCTGAAGAATGGACGGATTGGAGAGTCTGAAATTCTGGTTCGATCCTATGTGTTTTGCAGGGTGCTTCTAACCAGTGTGGTACACGCGCCCCTTCGATTTTAGCTTTAATTTTTGCACTTTGCCAAAAAGTTCCGAAGTTTTGGGATACCGGACGGATTAACATCTTTTTTCTTTCTTGAAGAGTTATCGGAACTACCGTAAATGTAAAAGTAAATAACCGCGAAGAATGGAATTTGTTGTTTCGCACTTTACACTGGAATGTGAAACTCTCATCAACGACTCATGCAATAGGTAAAAACTTGTCTAGAAATGCTAGTCGCTTTTATTTGTTCAAGAAAACCATGGCCTATAAACCTTCACACCTTCTGACCATGATTCTCAATTTAAATCAATTCACGAAGCTTTATCGGTATTCTATGAGTTTAAGTTCATGCCGTGTCGTTGTCGTCTAGAATTTTAAAAAGATTATTGAGTGATGGGATTTTTTTCGCTTGATTTAAGGAACTCCCTGATGCCACCTCTATATGGAGATACGAGAACACAACAGATCAGTTTTGTAATTCAAGTAGCATAATTCTATATAACTGGCTACCACAAGTGGATATGCTACATGTGTAGGCAATTCTTCTGGATTTTTCTCGAATATCGTTTAGTTCGTTTTTTTTGAATGAGTTGTTTGCATTATCACACATGGATGTATTCTCTCTTGAAAATAGATCGTTGTAAAGATCTTCCCTGACAGCGATCGATGGAGATGGACATGTCAGTGCCATAGGTTCTGTAGAGAAACAGGGTTAAAAGAATGTTCGATCCCCGGTTTAATGGAGAGTGTTCCCGGTCAGGAAAGCAGAGAATCGAAAAAATGTTCGTGAGCGAATCCGCCCTATTCTGCGAATGTCTAGAAAGGCAATCGAGCGCTGGCTTTTATTATTCACAAGGGAATGGGTGCAATTCTTGAATGCGTCACTGGAATTCCGCTGAATTCCTCATGCACATAAATTCCGAGAAAAAAACCTAAACAATAAATTATGAGAAAGGGGCTATTTCTAGAAGGTGGACCTCCTTAAATTTGGTGACATGAAAAATATTACGACGTTTTTTTTGGGAAGTATTTTTCCCGTGAGTGAACTTTCAAAGAACACAAGAAATGTTTCGAAAAACTTAAGTTGCAACATTTATATTATCAAATCAAAACCTTCCTTTTTCGATACCTAAATGGATAGATCGGGTTATATTGCAACGATGTTGATAATGAGGAAAGATAACACTGCAGTGGTGATTCAGCTCCTTCAAAAAAATTCCTTAAGCGAGAAAAAGCAACCACAAGCAACTGAATACTTGCTAATGAGGAAGGTATTTTACTTTTATTATACAAATTATTAAAACCAGAAAAGTGAAATTTAAAAAGAATTTTGGGTTGATAATTGGATAAGATAAAAAATCTTCGTAAAAATTTTTTTCCTATTTTTTCCGAACTATGGCACCTTTTTTTCTACGGATCTCCCTCATAAAGAGAGCTAATGCCGGTTAGTACGCAAGGCAATGTGACGCCTCCCTAGATGGTGGATAGGGGATTAATCGCAGACCAAAAGAGACCTCGCTGAGTCGCAGGTGGATCTAAGAGACGGATTGCCTGTTTCTGTTCTACCGATTTGGGACATGCCATCTGAGTCTGTGAGGACGCTTTCACGCATGCATGCGTGGACGTATTCTCGTTTATGCGGATTGTATTCCACTGGTCAGATCGGCAAAAAGCCTGCAATCAAGTAACAGGGAAGTATAGGAAGGATAGGAGTTTCCTCCAACAAATAAGCTCAGCAAGCTATACGTGGGTATCAAATGCTAAACACGGTAAAATAAGTGCGCGTCATTCCTCTGACCCCGAAAGAGTCCGTGATACGGCAGCGTTCGGTAGGAGGAGTACGGAGAGGCTGCTAAAATCTCAGGATCATTCTAGGCTGCCTAAATGGTAAGGGGACTATAATGACAATCTGTATCTAAAATTCACGATCACTTGCATCTCAGTTTGATCATGCAGGCAAGAAGTATAAGGTGCGACGTCATCGCACTGCCTGAGACAAGAAGACGTCACCAATTCAACGCCGTTTATTAAATCGGAGAAGAACTGTTTCTCGAACATGTGATAGTAGAGGAGTTGGCGGTGTCTGCATTGTCGTCAAAAACGAGTTTGCTATGAGCATCGAGTCATTCGAACAACTAGCAATCCAACAATCCGAGTGGGACGCTTACATTTGAAGATATTTGGATCATGAGAAGATCGTAAACAGAGAAGAGCAGCAGTTATGGTCAAAGTTGCAGGGGCTGGGAAAAGCATTCGCAAAGCCCACCGAAACTTTGTCATTTGCGAGACCAAGATGATTGTACTCCAACGCTCAGGTGGAAGAGTTATAGCTCCCATCCTCATAAACTCACTGGCAGAGGTCTACTCTTGTTACCTGTTAGAAACGAAGGTTTTTTATTCAATGGAAGTCCAGTAGTAGTGTGTTAGTGTTCGATAAGTGTAATCTCCACGATATCGGGCATGCCCTTTGCTGTCTGTCGTCTTTATTTGACTCGTTCTAAACAGGATTGACAGAACACTGGACGAACGACAGCCATATGAGCAAGCAAGGTTTCGAAAAGATTCAGTACGACGGGCTATATCCACACGATAACAAAACTCACGAAGTATTGCGAAAGTACAAAGGACCACTCTACGTTCCATGAGCTACATAAAAAATTTCACAACCAAAATATTACCATGTTTACCGTTTTATTTTACTGCCTACTATTTTTAATGGCAGGGGTACAATGCGAATTATAACTACAACGATGCTGAGATATATCTCTCAGCTAGTTCTATCGATCTCTGCTATCAGCAATCAGGCAGGCGAAGCGAAGGACCCGCATGGTGTGGTGGTGAACGCGTTACTCCCCGGAAAGGACAATAGCGCGTTCGTTCCCCCACCGCAGACATCTGCGGTCCGGAGTTTTGCAAAATATTACTGTCTATAACGATGTTAACATCGGCGTCAAAAGAGAGTTTTGGCAAAACGACATTATCTCGATACAGTTACTTACCACCACTTTCGAGAACGTCACTAAGAACACTGGAATAGCACAACATGAGAGGGAAAATCGATCTTCGGTAATTACATCATGCTAATGTTGATAATTATGTCGTTCTTATAACATCAACGATTAGCTCAGCTAAACGAATGCTTGCTGACGATGATAACGCTTGTGGAAAGATCTTCTTCGATTAAATCTCACAAAAACGATATTCATGAAGAATGGATTAGTTTTTAGTGCCTAACTTACAGTCAGCGGAACTATCTCCGAACGCTCATGTTACGTCTATCTAGTTCGGAAAATCGACGTGATGAATGACTGAGCTTCAAAGTTGAGCAGGAGGTAGGGAGCGGCTTATTGAGCTTTTCAGGAGCGTCCAAAACGTAGTGAGGGAGAACAAAGATCGCCTGATTCCGTACCCATTTATTCGACTCCACGATTCTTCTTGCCTTGACTTATGGGTCAGAAACTCGTTCGCTGCGTACGCAGGATGAAAAAATCGCTCAACGTTATTGACCGTGCAGCCGAAAGGACGATGGCAGGGAGTCTTCCGTATCATAGAAGTGAGGAGGCAACTGGAAGCTCCGATCTACGTCAATGATCAAAGTCGAAGTCACCATTCTATAAGCCAAACTTTCGAACATAAAGTGTCTCGGGCACGTCGTGCATATGGACGACAACCGATTGATAAAAGCCGTTAGCAACTGGATTCCTCGCGAATTCAAACTTGTTACAGGGAAAACCATCGACCCGATGGTCAAAGTTAATCACAAAAACTCTAGAATAAAGATGTGATCCCCAACGTTTCTCTAGAGCGTGCAGAACCCAGTGGTGGGCTGCTCCTGCACACGACAGGGAGAAACGGAAATTTACTGACGCCCGCTAAAATCGCTCGACCATCAACGAGACAAGAGGTGATACAGGTGTTGCCATATTTTTTATTACAATAAGACGGGAACGATTCATGTGAACTCCACTGTTCGTCGCCTAATGAAGTAAAAACCCGATTGATGGAATATCGTGGAGTAAGCGTGGTAATCGATGATAATCAAACTACGCGTCATTGATTGATTTCTCCCGAAAATCGTGTCACAGCCGACGAATATGCTTCACAGAATGTTGAAAAAGTTTTTCTTCTAAATTCCGCATATTACACTCGACATAATTTCATCGCTGATAAGAAAACTATTTATACTTGAGCAGTTGAATGGGCAGTTACTACGAAAGAATGTCATTGGTTCTCTAACAGTTCCCATTTAACTGGTATGTTGCTGGTTTGGCAGTAGAATGTCCATATAAATCTCCCACTTAGTAGCTGTAATAAGGCACTAAACTACTGATGCTTGATCGATACAAAATATGTGGTTGCGCCCGGTTCGCAGCAACACCTGGTTCATGAAAAATCTGCTACAACCGCTAATCCGTTTTTGCTTTTTGTTAAGAGCGTTATTTTTTTTGCTGGATTGTCGTGTTCTAAGGTGCTTTTAATAAAGTGGAAACCCCTTTCTTCGTGCTTAGCATTTTGAGTTCGATGATTGAAATGGACATGAGCTTTATCGGATTTCTGTGAAAATTTTCAAGCATTTCGTCTTTTGCAAACGTGTCAAACTTGCCGTTAATGCACAATATTGTCCTTTTCGCACTGGAAAATATGGAGCCATTCTCATTACTTTCATCGATTTTATTGATCTCATCGATTTTAGATAAGCAGTGCAGCACTTCTTTTCAGGTAATAAATGAATCAGGCACCTTTCACAGCAGATAGGATTCTCTTGCACTACGTCGAGCAAGCTATTCGTTTCAAGGTCTCCGTCCATAAATCCTTCATACCGTATACCATTTACTTGACATTCTCATTTCATTTATACTGTTAGCAGGAACAGTCATTGATATTATGGTGAGACTTCTTTTTCACATATTTCCTTGGTAGTAGAATGCTGCTTAGCTTTTGTAGAATCGTCGAAGCGAAACAACAGTGACTGTTAGTGTTCAACAACCTCTGCTTAAACATTTTAAGTATGATGAATTCGAGTGATTTGCCTTTGTAGCAGCATATGTCATTAGTCATCACAAAATTCATTTCGCACAAGCTTCATAGTGCACAGGCTTGCGTGTAAAAATGGTTGGACCTTCACTACGTGGTCCAATATTATTTTATGGGGCAGAATTTGGTCAGGCTGCCCTCGGGATTAGAGGGAAGCATAATGGCTTAACCAGCAAATCTCCGAAAAATGGTGATTATGCTGGGGCCCGCACAACTAATGGGGACGGCCCGTTTAAGTACCAAGTAAGTAATATGATTTTTAATATGCTTGTCAAACAAAAATTGCTTCTGATCTCAAGACAACTAAAGAGACGGGTGAATAGCGAAGAGAATTATGATGAAGCACCCTTCATCCTTTTTTTATTGAGGTATTTTTAGTATTTTCCAAGTCCACTTCTTCCAACGTGTCGCTCTGTACTTATGGAATAAATCCACAATGATGAGGAATGATTCCCTTACTTCCCTGTATGCATACATGAAAATGTTCAGATGTATGTGACTACGTGTACATTTCTGTGTATGCAATTGTGCAGTATAGAGTGATGTGACTGATATATTTCACTTTCAGTTCACCCTAAGTCGACATCAACTACGGTTGGACGACGCACGTATTTTGATGACATCAAAGGAAACAATGACCGGTATCGTCGTTGTCTTCTTATCAACGTCGTTAACACTTTATTGTTCTGTCACCCGACGATTACTTGTCTATCAATCGGCAGGCTATTAAGACGATAGTCGTTTTCGAAATTGTGCAAAAATCATTAAGAACTTATGAGAGAACAAATAGGGACATGGTGTTCTCGTCGCGTAAAGTTTATTCATGAACAGTTTTCTTTTAATTTCAGAAATATTTCCATATTATGAGGTCGCCGCAAAACCGTTACCTTCTCCATGAGATTGTAGCTGAACTCATTCATTTTCGGAAAGTTTGGTCACCATAGCCACAATACCAGAAACGACTTTCTACTAACCGCGACGTTAATAAATGATTCGCTGTTTTATAGACGAGCGCAGACGAGTCCGTTATTATATTATTTACTTATCCTCGAAAATGGACGTTTCGATGGTCTCTCTTTTTCAAAGCCTGGGTAAAACATGTTGACTGGAATCTTGTCAATCTCATTGATAAATGTGCTGCCGATAACTACATAGAAAACAATCGACTCTTTCCTAAGTGGTTGATGAGAACTTTGATCTCATGAGAGGATTCATAAGAACTTTGCCATCTTGGTTTATTGTATGCCGTGTTCTTTAAAACCTGCGATAGGATTATTTTTCGCAAGCAGAGATTCCATGCAGTAATATCGAGCTTTCACCTAACTCAGTCCTTTGAGGAAACAATTATGTATAACGAGGTTTTCATGTTCGTTTTTTGCTTCTTCCTTCGGCTTCGTATTATATTCACAGACGCTCTCATAAATTACGTAGTGTGGTGGGGACTTTTTTTGTGGTCTTAGCACGCTATTGGAAAAAATGTAGCATTTTTCACTTTTTTTTGCAGAATTCGATGAATACCTGCTGATAATGAAACGAGCAATTTTGAAAACCAATAGATGCTTGTCTAACACTGAAATGATTAAAATTTCTTCTGTTCCATGATAAGAGCCGGCAGTGAAAACGGCTCGAGCCATTTTGTTGCCGCCTAAACGTCTCGGGCTGTCGATAAGACCCATTTTGTTCATCCAAGTTTCGTCACCAAAGAAAAAATAGCTGTCTAGGTGATGAAGGATTTCTCGAAAGAAAGGGCTTACACATGTACTGGCATACTTGGCCCTTGTAGAAGAGTAACGGATTTTCCATGACGCATTACTATACATTTGTTACGTTGTGAATTCTAGTGGGCGACACATGTGAGAGAATGAGAAAATTTTCAAGACCGATGTGTTCTAGCATAATCTTTTCGTCGCACTTGTGTAAACTATTTCACTCTATAGAAACATTTGGGCAAAACCACGTCATAGAAATTTCTAACATATTAAAGAACCTCGCCTGAGGAATGAACCTTCACTCCGGTCTATTCACCGTGGGTTGAGGAAGGGCCGACGTTTAAGGAAATGTGATTATTGCTAGTTTTTTATAACTATTTGGAATTTTTTTGTACTGTATAAGTGTTGTTGAAGTCTAGTTGTCATATAATGCTTACCATTTATTGAAGCAGATTATGTGTCTATTGATCAAGTATAGTGGTGTAAGGAGAGCATCAATGAAGCACTATAGCTGAAGCGACTGCCAAGTAGAGGTCGTGGGTGAAATTGCACTCTACAAATAATGAACTGATTTTCTAGAAAAAGACCTGTGAAGAATATATTTATTGTTATTTAATACTTGTTTTATCATCCAATGGCGATCAGAAAAATGCGTTGGAGAGATTTGGAGAAGTGTTCAGCGAGTGAGAAAGATTCAATTTCTGGCATTAGCGTTTTATTATCCTCATTATGCTATGTAGCAGTGATTATCTCAATAGGGACTTTCTCAATAAACAGCATTTATACTTTAGGCACATAACAGTATTCTAAGCAAAATGACTCTTTTAGTAATAGTTACGAAAAAGACGATTAGAGGCATATTCTAACAACTTATACCTGTTCCTATTTTCAAGGTGCATTCCCGGCACTGTTTGACTCCTTCTTTTGTCGCATTCGAAAGTATTTAAGGAAAAAGTCTACTCGCGATCCAAATCCACAGTTTGGAGTGTGACTAGTTGCTATGATTCATCTGTACAAATACTCTCTCTCTCTCGGTATGATATGCGGTAATAAGTATAACAAACAAATAAAGACTTGACGGCTAATGATCTAGTGGTGCAGTTTATGGCTATGAGAGTAATAATAAAGTGTTTTTAGTACTATGCAACTCATATCAAATTGTTGATTCCGAGCACATCACTACATTCGTGGATACAGCGCAGGACGAAAAGCTTCAACAATTGGAAAAAACGACTGTAAACTACGTTTATTCTACTGTTTGCCTACTTTCGTTTTTCTAAACAGTTTGGATCGATTTTATTGTCACCTGTATAGTTGACAGTGGAAAAAGGTAGAGTAATGTGGTAGCTGGTTTTCTTACATTTCAAAAAAACGCTGTTTATTCACATTTGTGATGAAGCTTCACTATGTTTAAAAGTAATATTAATATTTTAAAGTGATTAACTGCATTCCCATGACGACAATATGTTTTTTGTTCTCCAGCTACGATATACAGCAAGTGAATTCTTTACATTGCCACCGAAGCTGTGAAGGAGTTCAACATTTCCACTAGGAAGTCCAGCTAAAAGCAACTCACTTCCCGAAAATCGTCACCACCTTGGGTGAGGTGGTATACATTCCACCGCTTGACACTACTGAGCGGATGTTATCTGTGACTGCCACCTGAGATTGTCCAAACACTTTCGTTTCTGGAATGCATTGAAAAAAATTCCCCATTCCGTTTAGTTTCAGTCAAGGAAGAAAGTGCAAGTTTCTGACGATTTTTCCCCGAAGATAAGCTGTTTAAACGTGCAAATCATATCAGTTACCGTAGTGTTGGGAAAATGTACATTGCTCAGTTTTGTGGGAGGAGAAAAGTAGGAGGCGTTAGGTATATTCACTTTGCATGACAGAAATTTATGATTCACTATAAAACGAAATATATGCCTGTATTATTAACAGCCGCTGATAATTAAACTGGTTTCGCTTTTTGTTTATACAGGTTTAGTTATGATATGTGGTGTTTGGACGTATGGTATGTGCGTGTATGCGCTTGTATCTGTGTATGTATTTGCTTACCTGTGTATTTAAATAGTACTCACCGTACTTCTCCAATGTTGTAAAAGTCGAAAAGTCATTTCAGTCAATGACCATCAGTAATTCACCAATCAGTGACCATTTTCTTGGTTTGTGTTGCAACCTTTCTCGAACAACGATCAATCGCACACAAAACTCGACTACAGTTGACAAATATTACAATGATCTTTAACCCTATCACATTCACTTCACCATCCGTCGTGTTGGTTGTCACTGTTCTTATTCATATCGTCGAATAGTATGCACAGAGGATAAATCTAATGTACGCTCGAAGAGAACGAAAATCATATAAAGGGTACGGTTTGAGTGGAAACTGAAACCGCCGTCATAAATTTCTTCGTAGACCTTTCGAATAAATCGTGTCCATAATCGTTGTCGTGGATGGAATTTTGTTATTACATGTTTCTAAAAAGTGTGGAGTACATTTACGAATGAAGAAAGCCTTGAAAAAAACATGTACACAAGGCTCAGCTGAAAAGTGGTGGAAAAAGCACGATTTCCGTGAGGACAGTATCAATCGGTGTTAGCGTACAGTTGTGATCGTGACTCATTAAAGAGAGCTTTTTTTACTTTTTCTCCAAATCAGCTCGATTCAGTTATGAAGGTATGACTATTTCCGAAAAAGTTGTAGGGTTTTACAACTTTCCTAAATGGAGTTAATTTATGCATGGGGAAGAGAAAGCTGTGTAATCGGATTTACGCGATGATGCGATTGAACAGGTGTATATCATTGAAAATTAACAATTCACGAAAGACAACCGGCAAAACACTAAGCAGAAACTACAACATATTTCATACGGAATAAGTGAACAGCAAAGGTTGTTTATTACCCATTGTTCTTAAGTAGTATAGTGAATAGTTTAGTTGCTTCCGTTCTTCATTCTTTCCAAGTTGCCTTTATTGTGAAATATTTCTGTGGTTTCCCATAAGTCGGTGGTAAAATTGGTGCGCTATCTTTCAAAACTAGTTCTACCTTAGTTCATACTCCTGAAATTTACCTCATTTTTTTCCGTTTGGGCATTGGAACCCAGTAAATAGTGTTTTAGAAAGCTGCATAGAAAGAACTGTTACGAAAAAAATTGCTACAGAGCCATTGGGGCTAAATGTCTTCATCAATGTTTCGAAGTATTATAAGAAAATTCCATTACAACCCCTGAATCAAATTTGATAAAAAAAACGCAGAACAAAACTAAGGGAAGCTCTCCAGAAAACTAACGGATTAATGAAAACAGTTTGCTATTGAAGCCTTCTAAATCACGTCCGGTGGGTTTCTTTTTGTTTCAATAAACTCTTCTTCATGATTTTTTTAAAATATAAACTGCCTTGTTTTACATTTTAAGATGATTAGGAAATAACATCGCACATTGAGAATGTGTAGGAAATGAGGTGATGGAACATTGGCAGAAGCTATTCAATCTATTTCGTGCGTTTACACTTCGTCAGACATGAAAACAATTAAGAATCTATGACAATATAAACCCGTAGGCAGGCTCCGCCCTTCGAACCTTCCCTCTTTCTCTTCATTCATTCATTGTTCAGATCGCCAGTCATCTCCCGCCCTTGTTTTTTTTGTTTCGTTTTTTTTTCTACATGTTGTCACGCACACAAATCTTATTGTCACGTAACAACACGGATTCGTGGAACGAATTGCAAATTCGACGCGGCTAAACGATTTCACACAGCCACGTCACGTTGTCTCATCTCTCTGTTTCAAACCCATCGTCTTCACTTCAGCTTTTAAGTTCTCGCTCATGCGCGCCGCAGATTTTTCGACTATATAGAGAATTCCTTTTTCTCTTCCTACTAGCGGCCACAACATCAAACGTGCCGCTTGCCGTTTCCAAGTGTTTTTTCGTATCAAGAAACTCTTTCGTGTACGCAGAATTCAAATAATCGCTTCTAAATAATGACGGATTACAACAAAAAGCGTAGCAGCGAATGGGAAACAATTTAGTGCTATAGAAACGAAGTTGTTCCCCATTCACTGCTGTTGAAAGAAATCTGATTGCTATGAAAATGTAAGACAACAACCGTAATCACCAGTGCTTAAGAATCTGTAATGTGAACTGAACGCCTACAGTAACAGCCAATGGAAAATTCTACCTCATTCTGAACCTCTGTTGATACTGCTGAGTTATCAAAGTAAATTGTAACATCCAAACTGACTCTTGTTCACAGGTTTAATATAGCACAGTGTGCCAACCAAGTTCACTACCTTTCCAATGTCGTGAAGTTGGTAGCAGTGGGATAAAAACACTGGCTTAATACCCTGCCAACCTCCATATGTCACCGCGTTGGCCAAATTATATTCAATCACCTCCACGATGCTTAATGGAGTCAGATGTACGGCGGAACGTTCAGCGGGGGGGGTGAGGGGTGGAGGGCTGAGCGTCGAACGTTTTACGTTCTATACGTTCTATCAGAAACACTGGCTCTCCTCCTGATTTCTTGTGTTGTTTTTACAAAACTTTGGGGTAAGATTAAACCTCACAGTAATAACGCATTGTGTTTGATGATCTCCGCAAAAAAAGCTCCGTTGTCTAAGCCCCTCACCCATAGCCTGCACCCTCAGATCCCTAACGGAGTTTGTTTTCAAACCAAGGTCAATTCGGTTTCCACAGCTATATATTCGCACTAAGACGATATGTTGTGAAACCGTCGGTGTCAAAACGATCATGTTCTTCACTGAATAATTCACATCACGCCTCGTCGTTATCTTCTTCTCGCCAGAATTTACATTCTTTTGATGTCAATAGCAAAAAAATAACTCGCAACTGCTTTACTTCACAATAGTTCTGCCTTTTTTTTTTCCTAGCGATGACGTTCTATGTCGTTCTCATGGGTGGTGTCTTGAAAAACATCACTGTGGTGTTATTCCTATTGAATCGATCCAGAGCAAAATATCAGTTTCATTGTCTTCTTCATACTTATTTTGAGTCTTAGCTATACCGCTGAGAAACATGTCGTAGCCTCACCGTTTTTTCACTAGATTTCGAAGAAGTTAACTACTTTTGAATTCAAAAATAAATGAAGGAAAAGTTATTCCCTCCACAAATCATTTCTTTCTACGTTGACGATACCGCAGGTAGTATTTTTCACTCTTGAATTCTTCCTTTTTTCGGGCTGATCCTCAGAGGACTGCTAAACATCTTTTTTTATAAAGGCAATTGCAAGTATTCTGCCTTTAATGTAAACGAAGTGGTTATCAAAAAGTTCGGGATGTAAATCTTGTAAAATAATTTGTTTGACATTATATGAAATATGTCTTTCTTCGAACCGTACCATCTACTCCACTGTACCCCCCGTAATCTCGATTTCTCGTTGTCGTGTACGAGAATAACCCATTAAGTGGATTCTATTTGCTCTATGTTGAGCATCAGGTTTTTTCTACTAGAGTCTTCGGGAAGAACTTGATCCTTCGATCGGCATTCTGCCATACCCAAAGCTTGACATCCGACATGAAGCCCAATTGCTGAATACACTTCTCCACCGGCTTTTGTCAAGAACAACCACAAGCCGCGCCCACCTGATTTTCGAGTCTCTTTATTACTTATGTCGCCGCCTTTATCACTGTGGTGCTTTTGTCGGAGCATGCAAATCATAAATTGTGCCAAAGGCTGTAATCCAAAAATCCATGTTTTGCAAGGATGCAGTGTGTTTATTGGTTTGTTTTCGGCATACATGCATGCACTAAAAGGTCATTAAGCAATGCTTTATTAAAGTACGCCCGGCTGAATCCAAAGATTTTCATCGGGGAAACATTGAAAGTTTCTTCAGGCGTTTCCATCATCTCACACTACACATATGTTCAGCCTTCTTGAACTTCACCAGAGGACAGTTCCAAGTGGAACTTACTTCTACATTATTCACCCTTGAAAAAGTAGTTCAACTGGCTCACTATGTATAAATCAGATTTACCAACATAGCATTAATCGTTTTTGTTTTCCTACCTACAAGTGTTTTACTCCTTTTTTCTGCTCCGAACAACCTTTAAATGAGAATGTGTCAAAGTTCCGTGTCTCAAAAAGTTTCATAAAATGTGAGTGAAATACTTTCAGATTCTACCAGCTTGATCTGCTGTATCCATAGAAATAGCAGCTACAAGTGGGTGTTTTCTAATATTTTCTCTACACAACTCGACTTTATCTTGAGGGCAGCTTTAGCAACAGCATCTGAAAAAATGTCTTTCTGGAATAATGTCAAACAAGCGCACCACAGAACGTTTCGATAGATTTGGCGCGGGAAATGGTAGACTACTGGGAAATTACATGTGCTAACACTGCTATGCACTTGTGTGTAGATGTCAATTTTTTCACTTTTCCACTGTTGCATTGCTGCTTTACTCACCGCGAATAGCGATGTGGCCGGATAGAAACTTCACTAAGAGATGAGCTCGTCGAAATCGCATCTGCTACCGTAACTCGTCCATAGGGGTTTTAATCGCTTTTGGAAGTGTTGCATTGAATTGCTATGTTTATGCAGAAACAGGTGTCGGAATAATCGTAATCAAAATCGGATTGTTATTGGAAAAAAATCTCCCATTGGCATATGGCCGCGCTCGACACGCTTCCTCACATCACGTCACTCTCTTCTTCTTCCTCACTCCCTCATGCGCTCACTCACACTCACATACACACACACACATACACACACACACACACACACACACACACACACACACACACACACACATACACACACACACACACACACACACACACACAAACACACACACAAACACACATATACACACACACCAGCAGATACATACACAAATCATTGTGGCCAATATTTTGCAAGACGTTCTCCTACAACAAAATGACGAAAGTGCTCAGTCAGTAGTAGTTTGTTGCTGCCTCTTCCTTAATAAGTGCTGCCGAGAATTTCACACGATCACATTCCTATTTCTTCCTACAAGTTGTGATTCGATTTTTTGAACCACCTACGAAAAATGTGGGCAATTTCAATGAAGCGAAAAATCGACCGCCGCAGAGTGGCGTTGTGACACCAGTGTTGCGTAGTGAGCCAAAAAAGAAACCTCAGAGCACGACCACTAGCCACCAAATCCCCATCTGTACCCAGAAATATGTTAAAATTTAAGGAATCAGTAATAGCTGTCAAGAAAGTAACTCGTGAACCTCTGTCTAGAGCGCTAAGAAAAGCAGACTTGAAGTAAGAAAACTGTCTCAGCTAAGGATTAGACATTTGAGGTGGAAGACTTTGAAATGCAAACGAGTTTTCAGTGATTTCACATCAACGTCAATCTCCGATCGACATAAGGAGCAATATGATTTGTCATGATCCTGAGCACTGCAAGGTGGTTATTTTAAAATAAATTATCTCATCAAATTTCCCATTCTTATTATTTAGCGTCTTATCCTAGAGTTTTGTGGAAGGAAAATGAACCGTAGGAACATCTTTCCCTACACTTTCAAGCCTCATCCCATCCTTCCGTCTCAAGAGAATCACTGAGATTTTTTCGTTCGTAAATCATTCCCCCATTTCTCGTCACCGGACAAAGGTCGTTTGCTTAGCACTCTGGTGAGTAATTTAAAAAAGAGCTAGTTGGACTACAGTAATTTATTTCCTTTTTTGCATAAACCCATTAACAAATTAGATGTGGAAGAAATAAGAAGGGAAAAACGATTTTTTAAAGTGGCCGTCATTTAACCTCACTAGCAAAATAATCAACATTTACTTAAATTGTTGAGCTTAAACGAGGTGTTGTAGATTGGATCAAATTAGATCAGCATTAGTCACGACTAGATTAACTAATTAAATTAGATTAAATTAAGGCGCTAAATTTTCATGTTTCACATGTAAAAAGCTCGTTGAGCGTTCTGTGGGTTTCAGCCTGATTCCTTGAATATCAACTATACAACTGGTGACTGCCATGATGTGATATGTACTTCGACAGGATTCAAAGTGAACGTTGGAAAGAATTGCTCCACTAGTTCGTCTTTCTTTTCCTTCCTCTTCAAAAGTCTAAATATTACGGAAGAAATCTAATTGACAAATATGGAATCTAATCTGCAGACGTGTAATTTAAAAAATGCTCGCCTTTTTTTCCAGCGTTATCAGCCAGTCATCTTCCTGGTACATTTGAATTAATACAGTTTCATGCGCATTGGAGCAATGATGGTTCATGTGGCTCAGAGCACCTCCTCAACGGTAAACCAATGAGCGGTGAGGTTAGTGAGTCAGCTAATCTGACGATGTTTATGCAATAAAAAGGAAAAGCGATTTTTTTTCTTTCATACCGACACAATTAGATAAGGAGAAAACGAGTCTCTAATTTGCAACATTTAGGTTTTTTGAAGCTTTCATTGCGTTTCAAATGTTCTTCCGCTAAAGAAACCATTGTTCAGGTTCATTTCGTTTTTTGGAATACTAAGTATAACTCGTTCTCTACGGCTGCGGAGAAGGAAGATGGATTAGCCGTGATTGGCGTTTTCATCAAGGTAATCAATCATGACATTAGTTCCTTATTCACAGCTCGGTACATTCCTCTTTCCATTGCTGGGAAATGAAAATGCAATGAAAATGTCAGTTGAAGCTGCTGTTACAACAAATGATTTCTAAATCATTACCTTATGGTCGCCAATATCCCAATTTTGATGAGATATCCTCTACATCAATATCGAACTTATCTATTGCAAAACAACTTTGCTGACGCTTAGCGACTTGTCTTTCTCATTTCATGAACTTATCGGGAATCTAATCTACTGATTTTAAACCAGGTGAACAGTTATCTACATAAAATATCTGCAGAAACTGCATATGGACGTAGTGACCGAAATTCGGCAGGGAAAGAAAATTGCAGATTGTCCTCTCATGTTGACTTATAACAAAAAATTATGACCTTCTAGGAGAGAATATATCTAACGAAAAAATCTCACAAAAAACGAAAAAACGGCTGGATTTCACGTTCTGTTTTTTCTTAATTAAGGAAGGAGCACATTCCACTAGTTATGCTCCACTATTTGACGTCATCCAGAAAGCAATCGGTTCAACGACGCCAATCCTAATGCCAAAGGAGTTTGTTCTTGATCAGCTTTTGCCGCCTTCTGGTTAGTTATTCAGACTTCACCTCACCCAATAGAACCTGACGCAGTAAATTGCAAAAGTGAATTGAATAGAATGGAAAAATGAATGTGCAATTTAGGAAGCTCATTAAATGTGAGTAGTGGATGATTCTCTGAAAATCTTTTCCCTGTCCTCTAAAGATTTACATTCAGTTCGATATCGACTTACTTTACTGGATATCACAACAACACCTTAGCTATGATGTGTAGTCAGTACACAACTTATTTAATACTTATTCCCCTTCCTCATTTTTTCCATCCTTCCCTTTTTCCTTTTTGGAGTTGTTGGTGATGCAGTCCACTTGGAAGCTCCTGGTTCGGTTTTTTAGCGCTCTCCCCAAGTCCTCGTAGGAACGTCCTAACCCAGCTATCTCTGAGATTGCAAAGCCAATCCATTCGACTAGCATTCTACGACATTCATAAAGAAGACGATAATAATAAACCAGCAACCGAACCCAAGCATGAAAAGCTCGAGGATCTTCGTGGCTGAGGAATGCGAAGAAAACGAATCGATTGCAAGAAGTGTTGGGATCCCCACAGTAGATGTGATGATGGGCCATGCAATAATAATACTAACATTAATAATAACAATACTTTTTACATAACTAAACTCTTATTTCCCGTATATAAGCTACACTTGGTCGGAAATATTACAGCATCCCACGTTGATTTCAAGGCTGAGTGTTTCAACTTGGAGTGCACTTTATTCATTGAAGTAGAAATCACTAGAATGCATAGATTTGTGCTATCAAGATATTTCAGTATAAGATATAACTATGATTCCAACAAAATACATTATTCATCGAGTCTCATATTTCCGGATGTGAAGCATTTGAATCGCCTGGGTTAAATGTGAAGCGGAACCACATCACAAACAACGGGTTAACTTACCAATTTTGCATTTAAAAGCAACGTCTTGAAATTATAGACACATCTACAGATGTCATCTAGAAACAGTTAATTTATGTGCATATGAAGCTTTATCTTCTATATATTTGTATACATATATGTATATATTTATAAGAAGCAATAAAGTGCAGTATATTTGGCGATAGAGCTTAGTACCTTACAGCATTTTGTCTTTGTTATCGAAAATCATGCACAGTATGATAGTACGTCTTAAGACGGTTTTGCCCTACAAAACAAATTTTGTTGCGTCAAAGTTGAGCCTTGTTGTAGTCACAAAGCAAGAACAACTTGACAGGAAAGAACGAACCAAAGAGAATGTTGCAGATGGGATTAATCGAATAGATTTAGCAGCACGAGAATGAGTCAAGTTATTGCACAAAGTTATCATTTTGGTCTTGATAACGTCAATCCTGGTTTTCGTTATAGATAAACGTGATTATGTCACATATCTTGGTTCACTCACCACACCGCCATACTCGGAATCCGTTATATGGACCGTTCTCACTACTCCAGTTGAGGTATCAAATGACCAGGTAGGTCCAGCATTCAGTCATCTCAAAAGATCTCAGAGCTGTGTTATGCATTTAATCGATCGACTTTAATTTAAGCTGAATATCCTTCGAAAAATCGTCTCGGCAAATTATCGAGAATGTCAACAACTCTGCGAACGAACAATACGGGCGTCAACCGTGGAAGTTTAGAGAATGGAAGATAAACCTTGATGAGTTAAATAATTCTAATCATATGAGGTGATATCTGAATACGTATAGTGCTCTTACAACATGAACAATGAAGCATCACTGGATGTTCGCTAAGAAACTAACGCGCGCTGAGCTATCGCCGTTTCGCTTGTACCTTTTTTTGCTTCTTTTATTTTGGTTTTGCTGTTCATTACGACGTTAATGAATGTACTTAAAACGGAAATCGAGTGATACAGTAGTATCACTGCTAACCGGTTTAAAAACTGTCGTGATTCGTTGTTGTGCTCCGAAATGCGATAATTGTAAGCTTCAAGTATGATACTCTAATAAATCGCCTACGTGCCAACGAACAACATGAATTGCCTCCGAAAGATTTTTATTGAATGCAGTACAAGAGACGATGTTGATTGAACAGTAGTTAGCCATCCTAATGTAATCCGAATCAACAAGCCAACGACTAATGCTGTTTTCTCATTTATGTGCGTATACGACGTCAAATATTTGATATTTGCACAACAGCTTCAATATGGCTGACCCGTGCTAGAAGATAATCTATCCTTTAAACCCTGGTTCCATGTTGCTCAAATCGGAGCTCACATTACTTGTAGAAACAAGACCTGTCAGAGCCCATTCGTTCTTCTCAATATAGTTTGATTTAAGCTTTCTTCTCTTACTACGTCAAAATTCTGGTTTTCTAACTGTCTCAAGTCCTTTATTTTTTTCGGTTCTTATTATCAAGGATAGAATCCCATACAGCTATACAAGACTTACAGAATTCCGTCCAGTAGGATACAGTACTATCGCTGAGCACATCGTCAACATCGCTAACTACTGCACTTCTGTTAATTTCTTCAATTTTATTTCGTTAATATCATTCTGACCGTAATACTATAGTAGTGAATTTATCGGCTAGAAACCGATTGAAAAAACTTCCATGGTGAGTGTGTTTACGAGGCATACTGTATGTTTATCAAACTGAACACTGAACTACAGTGCATGAAGAGAAGTTCACCACTACAGCAAGGTCTTACAAGCTGAGAATAAATCGTTGGCAAGAACCGTTGATATGTTGGCAGTACCATAATGACTGATTGACAATTGGAGATGGCCTGAAATCTCGCAGACGGCCTTGAAGGGCTGAAAATTAAAAGACTTAAACAATCAGCAGTCTACCAGGTGCATGGAAATTGTGATGGGACCTGTACCATTCCTAGTGATTCATGAAGACGGAGCAATCGCATAGTTAAGTCACTAAGAGAATCAGAAATTTCTTTTTTTGCCCACAGTCAAAGTGCAAAATTATACCGGCAATATTGTTTTTCTCTGGAACACTATTGCTTTGCAAGGAATTACTATGAAGGCGCCATGTAACGTTAATGAATTGCAGCGGAAAGGTGTTGCTTACAAACCCATTATTTCTCAACATTGCGCTGAACTAAAAAAGTATTGATTGGGCGCGTATGCATATCTAATGGGTACATAAGCTTTGCTAAGAAAGAAAGCAGCTTTGGAGACTTTGTACGATTAGTTTTTATCAGTTATGTAGATGCCTCGATAGCATTTCAACACATGCTGGTCGGTTCACAGCACACTGGGGCTGAACGAGTTGTTCCCCAGAGACCTGAAAAAAATTGGCGACGGCGTAATGGAAAACAGAATTGATGGGTATCATGGAGGAAGAGGAGAGCAATCAGCATTACTGGATCGCGTTTTTCTTTGCTTTCAATATTAGCGAGGGAAGAGCTGAATGAGAGAGTTCCAATATCTGAGGAGCGCTGTATCAATGGGCCACCATTTTTAAAAGCAAAATCGAGAATGAGACTTTTTCATAGACAATAAGGGACAAAAGGATAAAGCGTTCTCGGTTGACTAATTTTTGAGACACACGCCATGCGTTCCCGTTTACTTAGCATTGCTAGAGGTGATTCAATGGATGTTCGGCCTAAACAATGACTTGCAGTGCCAAACCGATTTACAAACTCGGCGTTTTTATCCCCCCATAGAAACTTTATACCGATTTATGGACCTAGAGAAATGAAAGACTCTGCAAATCCCGGGAGCGGGATTGAACCACTGATCGAATAAGTGTGCATTGCAAATCACTCGTAATCACAACGCTGCACTCCTCGCTTGTGGGAACAGTACAAGAAAGATATTTATGCTTAAATCCAATATGGTTATTTGAAAAGGTTCAGTGCGAAAGAATACTGGTTGATGCTGACATCAACTCTTGAAATCATCGAACACAGTGGTCAGGGTTCCACTTTACGATGCTCATTTGCTAAAACAGTAAGCATTATCATGGCAAAGTATCATATCGCGTGTCTAATATGTTTTAGAACTATTTTCTCAAACGTCTGTCTGTAAGTATCGAAGTTGTTGTTGCTCATTAGTTAAACATAGTTTGCTCTTTTCTCCCAATTGTTTACCCTTCTATCACATTTGGGAGGTGTTTCTGGGTGATCAAATGCGATATACAACGGTGAAGTCATTCTTTCGGCAATTCCGTCTCAGGCAGCTCAGAGTGGACATGTGTCGGGAATCGATGTCATCATGGCAGAAATTCATCCTAAAGATTACAAAGCTCATTCCAGTTCGTAACGCCAATGAATAGCCGTGATTGCAAGGTGTTTTCGTCCTTACAGCCTTACCTGAGTGAGTGGAAAAGAGCAAATTTTTTTTATGAAGACGGGTCCTTCAAGCACTGAAGTGTAAGTAATTTAGACGCAATAATTTATATTGCTTGAGATGATAAAATGAGATATTTCCTCGCAGAGATTGTTTGTTGTACTTCTTGAGACGTGATGTGAAGTTCTGCCAGCGTTTTTTTCATCTCATGCAAGCCACTTAAGTTTCAAAATTTGATTACTTGCTATCTTGTTTCAAGATGCTGTCCTATTTGTTCGTTTGCTTGATTTCGTATCACTTAGCAGCTACGAAATGAAGCTCTTTGACGGCATCGTATTATAGAAAGATCTAGAAAGCGTTACAAATACCATGCATGCCACTTTTGAGTTTTTGTTACGACCATTAACCCTGCGTGTAGATTCAACAGTTCACTGACATCTGAACGAAAAAAATGTGTGCTAGATGTCTCATCTTCGGCAATCACCCGTATCATCTCTCGTCGTTGGTGTCGTTGGTGTGTCGAATGACTGGAGTCGGTGCCAGGAAAACAATGATGAGATATCACAATGAGACAGGGATGCGGGTGGAACAAAAGTGCGGTCACCACCGCGTATAAAACGCCGAAAAGTGTAGTAATATCGATCCTCGAGCAGTCGTAAGTTAATCACAGTGTTGCTTCACTGATAAAGTCAGAGTCACAAGCCACTATACCACCTTCTAAGAAACAGGGACCTTTCGTGGCCGGAACCTGTGAAAAACACAGCATCTTAGGGATACAGGGGAAACCATGTTCGACCAGTGTTTAACATACAAATAATGTGGCGCCCACAGCCCTTTAAGTCGCAACCGAATCCGTTCGCGAATCCAAAGTTCTCTGTGAGTGATGGTGGCAGGAGAACGG
Source organism: Angiostrongylus vasorum (assembly GCA_018806985.1). Lineage (NCBI taxonomy): Eukaryota > Metazoa > Nematoda > Chromadorea > Rhabditida > Metastrongylidae > Angiostrongylus > Angiostrongylus vasorum. The sequence goes on from JADANN010000231.1 coordinate 206,942, forward strand.
AAGTAACTGTAGGAAGTGCTAGTGTCTGCACGGTGTCTCAGGATAGGTTGTCTAAGTAAACAGATATATGATGTCGCTCCTGTAATCACTTCTAAACAAAGGAAGATAGATAGAAGTGACAAACCGTTAAATAAAGAAAGAAAGGGTAAACGACGCTAATAAGAGAGAAATGACAGAGCTGTTTTGTTTTCGACGGTTCTCGATGGGTGTTCCGGAGAAGTAAAGAAGAAGGATTCGTTTAGCTTAGCACGGCAAATAGCTATCTTTGAATTTCTACAGAGCAGCAGTACTTCAAGTTGTGTTGAAAATGTCATTTTCTATAAAGATCATTTTAGATATAGCAGCATACTGTCTCACCAAACTTTCATTTCCTATGGAACGAGCACATAAGAAGAAGAATAGAAAAAGAACCACTTGCATTGAGCTTTGTGCACTCCTCATCAACGCTGTGGGTTACTCCGCAGACTTTTAACCTCATTTTTTATAATCTATCGATAGCGTGTTCAATAAGAGTGTAATGTCAGACGTAGCCCGTGAAAAGTTGTCTTCTTAAGTTAATAATTCACAGAAAAATTTTCTCTAGAGAAAGTGTAATTTGCATTCGCAAATTATTGACGTTGAAGAAAGCATTCAGCCAAGTGCATGTCGATCCATTTCAAAGGTGATACAGCCCGTCATTCGACGCAATTACGAATTCATACTATTCCATAATTTTTGACATTTCCACGAAGTTTTTTAAACGTGCTATTCAAATTTATAAATGAATGTAATAATCATATCATAAATATAATTAGCAATCACAGCATTGCTGAGATATTTGCGAAACTGCTGCCCGCAGATATCTGCGGTAGGGAACGAACGAGCTATTACCCTTTCCTGGGGCAAGCGCTTTCACCACTGCACCATGCGGGTTCTGCACTTTTTTCAACATTCGGACGATTAATTGCTTGGAAATTTCCGTTCATGTTTCTCCTACAGCTTTCATTGAGATGGCACTCGTTTAAGTAACCCATCAGCCAGAAAAAAGCTCCTTTTATAAACTTCAGTGCGGAGACACATTCCTTAATCCAGCAAGTAGTACGAGGCCTTCACCATTGTGCTGTTCGCCACATCTCCAGTTATAGAAGGATTGCTGCTAACCAACATACACCAAAACCTCTGCGGCGGGGGGTAGAGGTACTTCTAGGGCAAAATTTGAACAAGTGGATCCATATTTCTGGGTTTTGTATGGTTAAAGTGGCGGAAAGCCAGTATATCTCTATGTGGTACAAAACAACAAGTCTTAAACAACAGTCATAAAAAAATTCGTATAAATCTCCTAGTTCCGCGCACATAAGCTAGATTTGTGGGTTCACACCACGTTTATCGTGTCCAGGAAACTTCACGTTGTCCTCTACATTCTTAATTTCTCCACTGTCATTCTTGATAAGTTGATCAAAGGCGAAACCAAAATCATCGTCAGCTGCAGTGCGTCGAAGACACGATATAGAGTTCTTGACTAAAGAAACTAATCCAAAATTAAGTGGGGAGATTTCGTTATAAACAGGGAAGTCGATGAAATGAAGACATAGGTGAGTAAGAAATAGCGGAGTGAAACAAGAAGTAGTGATCGACGAAGGTCCTTCAGAGATTACTTGTACTTACGCGAATAAAGTTATGCAGCTCAACAAGGATGTCTTAGGTGAAATTGGACTTTATCAACTTAGGAAATATTGTCAAAGTTCATAGGTCTTCGCCAACAGGATGCAAGTTTTCTAATTTCACTGCAAGAAAAGTAGAATTCTTTGCATGTATATATGTAACTGCAGAGCAGGTGTTTAAACGGCATCGCAAAGACGAAGGGATGTAGAATTGAGTCGAATCACCGCGGCACCGAGAAGGAAGAAGACGTCGAAACGCTAGCCGAATAAAAGCTGTTTAACGACCTCTGAAAACTCGTGAATAGAACAACACAGCTTTTATGGAAATACTGAAGACCTTTCTGGGTAAGTGGAAAGTGTCCTTGTTCGGGGCCACTTCGACTCTCTAAAGACATTCATTCGACAAGACTCTTATAGTGGCAGCGCATTCTGCCAGTGGTGAACTGACCGCTCAAAGACAGCGCAGCAAGCAGAATTCTAACAACAATTTCCTCTCTAAATTGTACAAAATCTCTATAATTTACGCCACTTACATACAATTTCCCATAATAATAACTTGGAATTTTGTTACCAACCCCTTTAGTGCTCATTATTTGGGCGATATAAACAGAGGGTGCTGGAAGCGCGCTGGGTGCCGTTTAGTAATATGTGCACTTTGAGAAGGGCTAGTGTCCCATTTCAGCGATTTGGTAAGTAGGTATCAAGCTTATCCGGCAAAAGCTTCCTTCTATCAACAGACGCTGGAGACTGCCTGTGATGAGGATCTGGGAACGCACCTGCTCAGCTATTCAGGGATCCAAAGAGAATATACTCCAACAACATTCAGTGGTATTCACAATTGATCCCAGTTCCTTACGCAGCAGCCAAATTCGTTCTCAAATCCGAGGAGATCGATGTAAGGCAAATTTGAGAAAGCGAATATGATCAGGATGTTCCGAAATTTGCAGTCCTAGCATGTGTGATGTCACGCCATGTAAATAAATAAGTAAAATGAAGAAGAAATTAAACACAAACAAGTCCTTGTTTTCTTTTAGACCAGACACGAGGTTGTCAACAATAAGGTTTATTCAATAACTTCTGATGCTTCTGCGGTTGCGTCTTTCTCGGAGCCAGGAAGAATCAAATTGACCCACAGTATACTCAGTTAAACACTTTCATAACCAACCAGAAAAAAATTCAATACATAAATTTTAATCGTATATTTGATGGAGACTGGTCGCATAGAACCGTATATGGATGAGGAACACCCTCCGCTAAGCCCAAAAATCAACCTGAGGTATGGGCGAGGTCGGGCGTGATCACAAGGCGCTCTTCCGCTCTGTTCATATTCCGATTTTTGGAATTCGTCTAAAATGTTTTAAAAGTTTTGTCCAGTTTTGTTTTCAGTTTCCAAGACATTGTGTTTTAGCTTCCTGTGCGAGAATAGTGACTTTTCGGTAATGGACCAACACGTTTTTGTTAACTGCCCTAGGTACCACTTGTTAATGTAGCCGTTTTTGGACAGCTTGATTTGAACGTTTAAGAACCATAGCGGTCATTCGACGCTTTTGTATAAGGGGCGCTAACGTCGAAAAGCTTCATCACGCATGCACTGTTAAGGAACGCGCTACGTAGACGATTCAGGAACATTTGGGTATTTGAAAAGTAATTGATGGTTTCAAACTTCCCACACTTACCGCTTTGACCCATTCTGTACAGAATTTTCAGATCTTCAAGATGTTTCTCCGTTATCTCAGCATCTAATTGACGAGGACTTACTATGAACTCTCTTCCCTTGTCGAGTCTAACAGTTTTTTTTTATTTATCAAAAATGCAGCATGGCACTTTTTTGTGCCACTGTGAGGTTGGAACTAAACTTTCTTCCAGGATAGTGACCAAGGATTTTGATAGTTTCGTCCGAGAAGACACGAAAACTGATGTTTACTACGCCAATAGGATCTTGCTTTGCAAAGAACGCTCGAAAAAAAACGAGGTGGTGCTAATGCCCGTTCATCATGTTTTTCGTTCTTCTGTTACGTCTTTAGTCCAGAGGTGCGACGGAGTTGAACTTGAATCTCTTTGAAACTGTATGTGATCCTACGCATGGTTTCATTAGAAATAGGTTGTGCTGCTGAGAAAATTGGACCCCACTTCTAATAACGAGCGTGGACATCAACCAAAGTGATGCCTCCTCTCCACACGGTAACCACTTCTCCGGCACAATATCTGCCAAATTTCGGCTCTACGGACTTTCCTAAACGGTGTTTCATCTGTTAACTTTCTTGTTCACTGCCTATTAAAATTTCTCTCGGCACGGTATTATCTGTGGTAGCTGAGAGACAGACTAAACGAAGGACCCGCATGGTGTTGTGGTGAACGCGTGAGCCCCCGGAAAGGGTAATAGCGCGTTCGTTCCCCATGCAGACACCTGCGGTCCGATGACGCATATTATTTGACAAGTACAACCAAAAAAGTGAAGAAAATAATGTGAAACAGAAGTAGCATAGCTCTTTCTTGATCGCTTTCGTGAACTGTCACAAGAGGGTAAATTATTAATGACTCACCGAACAAAGAGAAGCTGTAGAACAAATGTGTTCATGACAGTAACCGCATCGGTGAAGGCCGAATGCGCGGCTAATGTCCATAATATCGAGGTTCAGAGCTTCCCTTTTCTACAAACTTTGTTTCTTCGTTTTGAATTTAATTTTGTTTCCCATACAAGCCGTGTCAGCATATAGCATTTCCTCTTCTTTTCTAATGTTCCTTCTTATTCAACTATAACGTCGTTGAACTAGCTGTTATAATAGATCGTTGTAAATGAAGAACAACATCGAGTAAATAAATGTGTGAAGAAGAGACTCAATTCAAACGGCCGACAATTGCATTTTTTGTGCAAAATGGCTGCAATTTTTAGGATTAAAAAGGGTAAAGGACAAACCTCTTGGCGTTGATCAATCCCTAAGGGATGCGCCATGCATTCGATTTCATTACGATTCGTTTGGAGGTGATTGAATGCACATCTGACCTTTACAATGACCCCGTGGTGGCGTACCGATGTATCGAGCCAGTGCTGCTATTCCCCCCAGACAGGTTTGGTACTAATTTGCCGATCCCGGAGGGATGGAAGGCTCGGTGGGGCCATGGGCGCGGAGATCGATTCCATGTGTGTGTTGCAGGGCGCCCCCCGATCACTGCGCCACACGCACCATTTTTAATTAACAAAGATGGCAAAAAAAATATAACAGCCACATTATTTTTCTTCAGGAATTTAACAGTTGTTGGCTATTATCAATGTCATTACTACCATATTCGTTATGCCTAATGAAGTTGTTTAGAAGGTTATATATTCCAACTTGATTTCCGTCTTATTGATTTCTTAACCCTTTCAGGACAGAGCGTAATTGGCATGTGTGGAATGTATTGGTCCGTGCGTCAATGCGACGCAATTGGGATGTGCATTGAAGCAGAGGTGTACGGTCCGCAAGCTCGTTTAAGAGGGACGACGCGCTGGTTTCTTGAGATTAGCTTCCCATTGCTCGGTTTCCTCACATTTTTCACGTTTCTTTGACTTTTATACATGAACTGTGTTCTTCTGGCACTACGTTTCTGGCCCACCTTCTACAATTTGGCGTATAGAATGGCGTCCTTGGTTCTCTATCGTTCGCGTAGGTCGGGACTTCAACTGCCCTCTCTCATCTACGTGGTACGTGACACTCCCAGCATTGTTCTTTCGACTACGCTATCTATAACACTCAGTGACCTCTAATTCTGCATACGAAGCGATCAAGTTTGTGAAGCCACTTTAAGGCAGGTACAACAGCGAAGTCGAAAAGCTGGGTACTGAGTCGGGCGTTCTCTGTTGTCTCCACTACATCTTCGACGTTGTTGAGAGTTCTGCAACCTGCTCGTATTTAAATTCTGGAGTTTACTCGTTTATCGTGTACATTTCCCGACCTAGATAGATGTAGCTAGAGCAATCGGGGATATTCGTACCTTTGAGCATTAGTGATGCACACGATTCGTCATAAATATCGTTTATAACTTCAACGAAGCTGAGATATTTGCAAAACTCTGGACCGCAGGTGCCTATGGTGGGGAACGAACGCGCTATTGTCCTTTCCGGGGAGTAACGCGTTCACCACCACACCATGCGGGTCCTTTGTTTCGCCTGTCTCTCAGCTAGTTCTATCGATCTTTTTGCCATCAGCAATCACCCGTTGACGGGATTGATCTGGGGGAGCTCAAATCGGCATTGAACCCAGTTAAGCTGAGGCTATAGTTATAATCACAATTTTAACCTTTTTGCTACTGCCTACTATTTTTGATGGCAGGGTATATTGCGAAATATAACTTCAACAAATATCTCAGCTTCGTTGAAGTTATATTTCGCAATATACCCCTGCCATCAAAAATAGTAGGCAGTAGCAAAAGGTTAAAATTGTGATTATAACTATAGCCTCAGCTTAACTGGGTTCAATGCCGATTTGAGCTCTCCAGATCAATCCCGTCAACGGGTGATTGCTGATGGCAAAAAAGATCGATAGAACTAGCTGAGAGACAGGCGAAACAAAGGACCCGCATGGTGTGGTGGTGAACGCGTTACTCCCCGGAAAGGACAATAGCGCGTTCGTTCCCCACCATAGGCACCTGCGGTCCAGAGTTTTGCAAATATCTCAGCTTCGTTGAAGTTATATTTCGCAATATACCCTGCCATCAAAAATAGTAGGCAGTAGCAAAAAGGTTAAAATATCGTTTATGTTAGAATTATCCGAAGGCCAATCTTTCCACAGACATTATCAAAACCTGAAAAGCATTCGCTTCGCTTGGCTAATGTTTTATGTTATAAGGACGATCTCACGACAAAGCGAAGACGGTGTAATTGCCAACTATCGACTTTCACAATAATGCTGAGATAAGTTTTAACCTTTTTACTTACTGCCTACTCTTTTTGATGGCAAGGTATGTTGCGAAATATAACTTCAACGAAGCTGAGATATTTGCAAAACTCTGGACCGCAGGTGCCAATGGTGGGGAATGAACGCGTTATTGTCCTTTCCGGGGAGTAACGCGTTCACCACCACACCATGCGGGTCCTTCGTTTCATCTGTCTCTCAGCTAGTTCTGTCGATCACTGCGACCAGCAATCACCCGTCAACGGGATTGATCTAGGGAACCCAAATCGGAATTGAACCCAGTTAAGGTGAGGCTGTAGTTGGAATTCACAATGTTGACTTTTTTATTTACTGCCTTCTACTAGTTTTCAAGGCACCATATCGACTTTTACTCCAATATTTCCCCATTCCATTGCCTGCATGGCGTTCTCGAGGGTGGCGTTAAGTAATTTTCGCGAGATGGTATCGCCTTGCCTAACCCATCTTTTGACGTCAGTGTTAATATCGTTGAATGGTGATATTTTGGTTGTGAAATGTTTTATAGCTCGCGAAGAATCTTTACATATAGAGAAGGTAAGCCTTGGCTGTCCATGATTTCCGTGACTGCTTCTACACCTATTGAGTTAAAAGCACTCTTTAAATCGATGAATGTGAAAGGAAGCGGTCTCTTGTTCTCTCATGATACTTCAGTGATTGTTGTTGCCGTGTGGATATAGCCCATCGTGCTATTTTGCTTTCGAAACCCTGCTTGCTCACGTCCTTCCTCTAATATTTTGTCAATCCTGTTTAGGGTTACTCGAGTGAAGAGCTTCTAGAAGCAAGCAAATTGGACGATAGTGGAGGACAACCTTCTTGAACAGTAGCACAGTCTCGCTGGTCTTCCATTGAATAGGAGCATTATATTCAGACAGGTAACGTGGGAAAATTAGAGCCAGTGTGTTGATGAGAATTGGCGGAGGATTCTTCCGGTGTTCAGGTGTTATCGTCTCGGGACTAGGAGTCTTGATTCGATTCTAAACCAACAAAAGAGCATCTCGGATTTCGGAAGGAACTAGTGGAACGACATGTCTATCCTCCTTTATTTAATACAAGGAAAGAGGGCGCTGCTACTGAAGAGATCCGGTTAGTAATTTTGAGTGTTTTTCCATATTGCCTTTCTGAAGGCTACCACTGCTCCGTCCAGACGTCGGAGTGCAATCATCCTTGTTTTGTAATTCGCAATGCTTCGGTGAGATTGAAGAATGCTCTACCTAGCCTCTTAAGCTTCGATCATAAATGCTGCTCTTCTCTGCTTAAGATCTTCTTTTGTCGCCTGTCTGTATTGTTTTGCAAGTTCCGACATGAGTTGACAGTTGCTTCTAACTCATGCGATCCCACGCTGGTGTATCAGCTCCAATGTTTCTGGAGATAGATGTTTCTTGGTGTCTTTCGAACTCTCAGCTTTCATAGCGCTAACGTGAAGATGTTGAATGTGTCGATCGCATTCCTCGGCGATATTACCAAGAAGGGAATCTTTCCAAAATTCAACTGATGAACTGCATAAATCTCATGCATAATGGTGCTGAGATATTTGCGAAACTCCGGATCCCAGATGTCTACGGAGTGTATCGCACTCGCTATTACCTTTCCTGGGACTAATCCGTTCACTACCACACCATGCGTGTCCTGTGTTTCGCCTTTCTAGCTAGTTCTCTACCCAATCGCATCATCAGCAACCACCCGTTAACGGGGTCGATCTGGGGAGCACAAATCGGTACTGAACCAAGTTAAACAGAGGTTGGCTGCAGTCGCAATCACAATGTCAACCCTCTATTTTATATGGTGATACCCTGCCGTGGAAAAAATTGCACTAGGCAGTAAATAAAAAGGTCAACGTTGTGAACAAATGTTAGTTTATACTGGTTATCGGACTTCGTTTTTAATATGGCAGTTTTTCGCACTTTCCGCGAGAAATGAAGTGTGCACGAAACACGATGGCCTGACCCCATGCAGAATTTTGAGGCAACAACGAAATCGGTTAGGCAAACAACATGCTTAACAAATAAAATAACACAATAAACCATATCGTAGTAAATATTCGATTTACTATGGTATGGTTTACTATGTTATGGTACTTTCCAGTGGGAGACTCCCACTTCCAGTGGTGAGAGTGAGTCTTCTGGAATTGCGAACTGCGACGAACGGTCTTGGTCGTCGTGATAAATTCAGAGAGCCGCTCACCCTGTTCGTTACATTCTATTCCATGGGTCTCGATATGACGTTGCTTGGATGTTCTTTTTTGGTCTAATCTTCGCGTTAAACTCTCCAGTGATGGTCTTGAAGAATGTCTAGTGTTTTCTTTAGAACTTCTCCATGTCCGTATAGAACGCTTCGACTTTGCCCTCGTCACAACTTGATGTCGGTGCATAGAGGACGAAGATTGTCAAAGACGGTGCTGATCCACACTTCTTCAACTGTAAAAGTCTGGTTATGGTTGTTAGTTGTTCGAGTGAATCGATGTTCCTTGCTAAATTCGTGTTAACGAGAGCGCCTACGCCGACGACTCCTATGCTGTCGCATGTTCCGAGGAACAGTTCTTCTCCGGTGTCATAAACAGCGTTCATTGAAGGCGTCTTTTTCGCCCTAGCCAGTTCGATGTCATGGTTCTGTATCCTTCTTGCCTGTATGACCAAGTCTTCTGCACAGAACTCGGATGGGAGTGAATGTGCATTGCAAGTAGAGATCGTCATCTGAGTCTCTCAAGGTTTAAGCAGACTTGAATAGCCGTGAGATTATAGCAGTTTTTCCGTTCTCGTTCTCTTCAACGTTGCTGTGTCGACGTCAGTGGAAACAACCTCCTTACTTACTTCTGTCCATATTTTGCAGTAAACTATGTATTAATATTGACCCTAGCACATTGTAGGAATAGGGCAATTTGCTACAGCAAAGATTGTCATCCCCCTTATCTCCAACCACCTACGTCTTAAGGACGGTACATTTCCGATTGTTCTCTTCGTTTACCGTCATACTGGTCATCTAGGAATACACTTCATCACATCGCGCCTAGCTGGTTTGAGTTACATGAAGTAAGGGAAAAGGTAAACTCTCTAAACAAATGGACACTTTCGGCGAAAGTGAATAATTTATGTCCAATCACTGGTCAGAAGATTCAACTTGCAAGTCTCTTACTGATGATACTGGTTACCTAGGACTATCCACGAATTTCTTGAGGAATTCTGAACTCAGATAGGTGCCTTGTATGGGTTGCTGGCTTCTATATTTCGTAATTTTAAGCCGTTCAAATGTTTGTAAAATGGAGAGCAGATACTTAGTAGCACGGCTTCTGTGCCCAATGGTATTGTAACTGGCGTTCTGCGATCGCTAAGCATTTTCTACCGCCGGGTTCGGCAAATTCATACCTGATTTGGTTGATAGATTAGCATTAATGACATGATGTAACGATAGGCCACCTCAAGTCACTGTTTAGGTCAGGTATACATTCAATCACCCTACTATGGCTGATGAAGTTAAGTGCATGGCGCATCATTCAGGAACTGGTCGACGTCCACAACCTTATCCTTCTAACTTACTAAGCTGTAATTCATAAAAAAGGAATAGAATTCAAAGCTAAAACGATTTAAGTCACACATTTCCACTTCATTCTCCTACCTAATAGCAATCCAAAACTTCAGTGGGTCTTTCCAGCAGGGAAAATGGGATTTTTTTTTGTTACTTTTTTTAGTGATCGTCATCCGTGATGTTCGTCGTATTTGACCTAAATTCCACATATACAATTAGAGAGAGACCATTTGCTGTTGTATAACAAAAATTCTAAACAGCAGTGCTGATGAATGCGAATTAAACCTTTTTAGTATCATGATACACTCGGTAGATTACCGAAAACATAGCGATTATAATCGTAGTTTTGCGACTTACCTAAGTAAGAAATCTTTCGAAGTATAAGAAAGAAGAATGGGAAAGAAACCTTAAACAGGAAAATGTAAAAACGCTTCTACTGGAAATAAGTCATCGTTGACGAGAACTTCCTTGCAACCTAGAGAGGGCTTTCTTTTGAATAACCCATTGCCACTTATTTTGCGAATTCTATCACTTTTTTTATGCGGTTCCTTGTTTCCCTTCCGTTCTGCTAAGGTTTTCCTTCTTGTGGGTTGAGGCATTAATGAGGATGTTGTTTCTTCGTGAGTGTCGTTGGATGTACCTTGAGTTGACCATCCCTGGACCTTCTGAGACAGCTTAAACTAGAATATTCCCGTGCCTTTACCACTTACAGTTGTCGACCGTGGTGAATTACGAATACTGGTTTTGCAATGCGAATTTTTTTAGAACAGTGGGGGCCGCCAGCAGCACTTCCTGCGTTTATTCAACGAAAAGTCAAGACGATTACCAACCATACGTGATAAAAGGCTGAAGCCATCTGTCTTGATCAATCCCCTGAGCGATGCGCCATGCATTCGAGTTCATTACACATCGTTAGAGGTGATTCATTGCATATCTGGCCTTTACAGTGACTCGCTGTTGTCTGTCGTTGTATCAAATCAGTGCAAATATCTTTTCAGAAAGGTATGCTACCAAATTGGCAAACCCGGAGCAATGGAAGGCTTGGTGAGCCTGGGGCACGAGATCGAACCAACGTCTATTGTAGAGCACTTATAACAACTGCGCTGCAAGTGCCTCACGCGGATTTCAACTATGATGACATGAAAGAGAAAATTTACTGCTTTTCTATAAAAATACGGGCATCTATTGTATTGCAAACTCTAGATGCTTATTGTTTATTAGTACAACAATGGGTAGTTGGTATCATTATGATTCCTTTCACTTCAGCTTTTATTTGTCTTAAAACAAAGTTTTTTAGATATTCCGTCAAAATTTCTGGTTACTTATAAACTTATAACTTCGTGCGATGTAATTTTATCCTAAAATACAACCTGCGAACTAGGCTTTACGTACTTTCTACCGAACACTGACGATTGCGATGCGAGAATGCCGACCTAGTCCTTCAATTTATTTTTTTAACTCAAGAGCTTTCGAATGCAAGTTATGGTCGAAGTGAACACAATCTGCTGAATAATCGAAACTAAGCAAATAGCGAAATTGTCTCACCTTCGAAACACGTGACTGAACTTCATTGTGCTAAAGGAAGGTTTTGTTGCCCTTTGGAAGCAGTCACCTCGCTTCTAATTTTTTTGTACTTTTTCGTTGTTATTCAGCGTATAAAACTGATCTTATGAAGCGTTTTAGTTGGCTTTTTTGTAGTAGAATAAATAAGAAGGTTTAATGAGCGAGATTATAGGTGCCTCGCCAAACAGACATTGTGGTTGCTTCGATCTCTACTCTTGGCCTACTCGAGTTTTCTTTACCCTCGTCACCAAGATGGTACCATACTAGTTCTGGAAAATGAAAAAATGCTGGTTGGTACACCGTTAGACCCTCGAAACTTATTGTATAGACCAAATCTTATTAAGTCTCCTCTACGACGCTCGACGAAGTCGGGTACACGACACACTTCCCTAAGGAAATGATCAATGAGCTGATTACTTCTTCCTTTAACGAACCTTCGTTTTTGTCGGGAAACGCCGTTAGTTTAAAGTTTGTTCGGATCCATCTTTTATTCTTATATTATTACTACAGGTTTACAACTTATCTCTTTGCTTTATACAATAACAATGCTAAAACTGTAACGTTAATATCTTAAATCTTTGTCAATCAATAAAGTTATTACGAGTCGTCATTTGTATTATAGCTATGTAAAGCTATAGTAAGGGAGTTCAAGAGCAAAGAAAATTGTCGTTAGATCTGAAGGACAATGAAAATACTATTTCCTTCTTATCTCTATCAGGCAGAATATCTACAGATTAAAGTTACTGACTAATATTTAAGTGTCGTACTACCACCAACGCTCAACGACACACTGAAGTTTCAATTAAGCTGGAACTACAGGGAGTTTCAGAAAGTGCTTTTTCTCTTATGAAATCTTGATGTGATTGGGTGAGAACATTCAAAAATTTAGCTATGTTTGAAAAAATTCATTAATGCGCTTTAGACACGGAGAATGAGGACGATGAAATTCTGCCACTCAAAAAATGCACTTCCATTGAGAAAACGGTCCATCGATTCGCTTTTCTTCTTCCTTTTGCTCAACTATGCAGCCATTCGAAATCAAAACGTCCTATGGGCTTGCCATTCATTTAACTTCTTCTCACTAATGGTGAATTTACACTACTGGAAGCTGCGGATTTTCCTCTGCAATTTCGTTTTTAATTATCGATGATGCACGTTATTCCCATTCTGACGAAGTTGCGTTGTAATCACAACTGAGTTATGTTTGCACATGTAATGTGGTTTGCTACCACAACTGCTGTGCACTTCTTTCTCCATTCGGCCGGAGTAAATTTTTTCTGTATTCATCAAAACTATATAAATCGCTAGTTCAATCCTTAGCTGAAGTTGTACTTGTAGACAATTAATGAGAACTTACTTAACAATTCGATGAAACTCTAAACGAAGATTTGAGTGTGGTGATATGGCATTTTAGGTCGAACTGATCGACTACGAGCTGACTTTCACCGTTTTATCGACCTCTTTTGTTTCTCTGTCGCTGTCTCTTTCATGTGTTTCTGCTAAATATTTTTCTATACGGAACTTGGGACAAACAAATGCGGGTTCGGTTTCTCTTTTCTGTGTCTTATCACAAGAATCGCTTAGTTCTCCACTGAGATGTAATCCATCCAATTAACCGACTTAATTACCTTACTAAACCGATTTTCACTTAATCTCAGCGTAAATAATCGGTGCATTTGTTCAGTTTATTTGGCTTATACGAGGTTGTTATAAAAGTTTTATCCGGCCGAGTAAAGGTTTTATAGCAACCTCGTGCAAGCTAAGCCAATCTGAACAAATGTATTAACTGAGTTAAGTTAAGTTGCACCACACAATGTGGCATTTCCTCCCATACATTTCGAAATGTACAGCTGCTCAGTTATTTAAGATTGTACTTTATAGTTAGTTTTTGAGGCATATTTGAGGCAGTCTGGGATTTAATACAACACAATGAAACCGCGGTTTTTTCCCTTCACGTTATTTTTGCTCTCCAGTGTTTTTATCATTTCTTTAGGGCTGAAAACAAAATGAAGCTGTCAATAGCTTAAAGTTTGGCTGAGCTAACTAAATCACTGAGCGTTGGAAAATTTCACTTCACATCTGGAAGCTCAACTGAGATGAAACCAAACGTTGCACTTACCAACGCCGAAGATGAAACTGATATCAGGCAGACACATTTCCTATCCACAAGAATCATTCGGCCACTTCTGATGACGGCCAGGAATTAAGTCAGCACAAAGTTTCCCAGACAAAGTTGCTTCTAGGTTGGCAGTTACGGAGAGATGAGGGGCTCGGTTGGCCGAAATAGAGTCGAACCCTCGACCATACCCACATTTCATAATATCTCTAACCACTACCCTTTTTCCGATGTCTCTGTATACGTATATATGTATGTATATATGTATATATATATATATATGTATAAAATGCTTACATATAGCTCAAGCGACAACTGAACTCACACAAGAAAAGTTCGGTGACCTTCTTGGATGATGGATGCGAGGAGACTAGTCGAATGCAAGAATGTTCTGGGATTCCGGATTTCAGAATTCCCAGTGAACTACGTCTAAAACAACAGATCGTCAGAGACACTTATTGGATTTGATGTAACGATATGTAAAGTTAATTTGAAGTATTCTGCAATTAATGTTGGCTATAGGAACAGGAGTACGTTGTTGATTAGTGCAAGGGAAGACTGGTTTGTTTGTTGCTCATGACGACGAACAGCATGTCATGATTGCAGTGTTTTGGGTGAATGGACTTGCACAATGCATTCTGCGTGAACGTAAACATACATACAGACGTGTGAAAGAATACAATTATGTACATATAGGAGCTATAAATCAATTAAGTGTAAGGGAAAGAGAGTGCTCACCCACTGGAATCCATCGCCGTCCTGTCGAAACTACATGATTGCCCGCATTTAACTGTTCTCATGACTACGTAGTTAGATATCGTTCACAAGATGGAGATAATAGTCACTAGCCCATGAAAGTGACTTTGTTTTATGTTTCTCTTTCTTGACCATAAAATTTCTGGAAGGTCAACAGCAACCAAATCAACAGTGCCTTTTAAAAGGTGCATCTAAGGAAGTTGTCAGACACACGTTTTTGATGTACACACCTGGTCTGTATGTATGTTCTTACAAACTGCCCTTTTTCAGCCGACGCGAGGTTGGTATAGATGTTGTACCGTTGCTGTTGTCTTTGTTCAATGACTGACATTTCGAGATTCGCCTTCCTCAGAGCCTTCCAGGCAAGGTAGCGGAAACGTCAGCCATTGAACAAAGACAACAACAACGATATAACATCTATACCAACCTCGCGTCGGCTAAAAAAGAGAAGTTCGTTAAAACATATATGCAGATATATAGATTATTGTGCCGAGGTTCATAGAAAGTCGATCTTTTTGAGTTATACACCTAGTCGTTGGCATGATCTTAGTGCTTAACTATCACTCTCAGGTCAGCAAACTGTTATTTACGAGGCTTTTATCAGTGGTAATTAAAAATGGGGACAATAGATGGCTGACTCATTGCATCGGTACTCCACACTAAGTTGATGTATATGTGAAGAACTTCCGAACATTTTCAGTGGGATAAAGGACATGGTGCTTCTCTAAGAAATTGGACAGCATTGGATCCTTTTTACCTTATTTATCGTCTTTTGTTTCTTTATTTGAAAATTATTTGGGGTACTTCACACTTCCTGGTGGTGTTCACTAGATATAAGGCTGTTCAACAAATGCCGATTCTTTGAAAGACGGCTATTAGATTATTTTGCCGACCATAAAGAGAGTCTGTTGAATAATAATTGGGTGCTAAGAAAGGTTACTTTGTATGCTTATTTCGTAGTAATTATATCGAAATGGTGCATTTCTATGGTATTTCGACAAAATGGACTTCTGCTATCGCATTTTTTATTTTCTCAGCTAATCCTTCTCATATCCAAGAATGCTACGCACTATAGCTTCAATTTCGTAACCCGTATACACATCAAGAATTGAGATGGTGCATGTTATATACATCTGTGTATGTGTGTATGAGTATGTGTATGCGTACGCGTGTGTACGTGTTTGTGTGTGCATATGTATGTATGTAGGCATGAATGTATGTATGTATGTATGTATGTATGTATGTATGTATGTATGTATGTATGTATGTATGTATGTATGTATGTATGTATGTATGTATGTATGTATGTATGTATGTATGTATGTATGTATGTATGTATGTATGTATGTATGTATGTATGTATGTATGTATGTATGTATGTATGAATGTATGTATGTATGAATGTATGCATGTGTGTATGTATGTATGTATGTATGTATGTATGTATGTATGTATGTATGTATGTATGTATGTATGTATGTATGTATGTATGTGTGTATGTATGTATGTATGTATGTATGTATGTATGTATGTATGTATGTATGTATGTATGTATGTATGTATGTATGTATGTATGTATGTATGTATGTATGTATGTAAGTATGTATGTATGTATGCATGTATGCATGTATGTATGTAGGTATGCATGTATGTATGTAGTGTTTGTGCGTGTGTGTGTGTTTGGGTCTTTAATTGAAGAAAAGCTTCCTATCATTGCATGTTATTCGGTAAAAGGGAATAAAGGATAAACAGGATAAAGCTCTCGGCGTTGACCAATCCCTGAGGGATGCGCCATGCATTCGACTTCATTAAGTATCATTTGGAGGTGATTGAATGCATATCTGGTCTTTACAATGACTCGCAGTGGCCTACTGTTGTATCGAGCCAGTGTTGCTATCCTCCCAGACAAGTCTGGTACCAATTTTGTTCATTTCCTAGTCTCTGTTCCTGTTCTTCGTTTAGTAAGTAGGAAAGAGGAAGAAAATGAATACCCAGTCATACTTGACAAAAAATCCTTGTTTTATTCTTTTTCATATTACGAGACGCAACTCGTTCTTTAACTCTCACAACGAGATTTTGTCACGTTGCACCTTTTCTCTGATTTGGATTCTTCAGGACTTCTCATTTCTCTGTTTTTCCTTCCTTTTAAAGGGATTTTTCAAACTTATTTTTTTATATTTTCACATCGAATTAGATCTGATGAAACAAAAGAGGAAAAATTCTTGTATAATGCAAGCAATTACCATTCCAAGAAATTTATGTGAAAATAATTATAATAATGATAGTCAAATTTGAATGAATCCTATTCCAAGGTATGTTTGGACTTCCTAAGACCGACATTCTATTAGCCTCGGCTCTTGTCAGGTTAATAGAAAGTGGTGCTGGGAAATGCTGTATATTTGGACTATTGCCTACATAAAGAATCTAGAAAGCATTTCTATCGTAGCAAATTTTGTCCAATTTTTTAGATGTTGTTGACTAGAAGCGGACGATCTGCGCTCACGCACTTACCGTAATCTTTTGTTTTTGCAATGTCGACTAATTGAAGACCTTAAGCTTTCAAATTGTCAGGATTTCGGCTTTTCAAAAATGTAAGAGTTTTCGAAATGACAAAATCAAATAACAAATGGCCTATAGTGAAGTAATCGCGAACCAACCCACATCTATGTACTCAGCTTCAGACAAGTTAGTAAGGACTAGCGAGGCTCGTAATTATACTCTTAGTTTTGTTCCCAGGATCGACTTTCTATTAACCTGGGCATTAGAATATGAGATGCAGTCGTTTTTCTTGTTCAGCAATCGCGAGGTTGTTATGCAGCCTACATTTACTTCCGTAGAAAAACAATACAATACAACAGTAACTGACGTTTCGGCAGTATCGCCTTCTTCAGAGCCTGGAAGGGTGTACGATATACAATTTACTAGGCCAAACGCTTCAATAACACTTATAAAAAAACGAGAAACTCAGTGATAATTACATGATCAACAGCTTCTCGAAAAACTCACCGCTTACTTCCAATGAGGAAGATCAGAACAGCTGATTATAGTCGCATTTGGTTGATGACTGTAGGATGGTGCGAATGTAATCAGCTGTTCTAATCTTCCTCATTGGAAAGTCACGTAAAAAGCGGTGAGTGTTTCGAGAAGCTGTTGATCATGTAATTATCACAGAGTTTTTCGTCTTTTTGTAAGTGTTATTGAAGCGTTTGGCCTAGTAAATTGTATGTCAGTATACCCTTCCAGGCTCTGAAGAAGGCGATACTGCTGAAATGTCAGCTACTGTTGTATTGTATTGTGTTTTTCTATGGAAGTTAATGTATGCCGTTTAACAACCTCGCGATTTCTGAACAAGAAAACGACGCATTCATATTAGTTTTGTATTTGTTTTTTAACTTATGGGTACACTTGACTTTCAATTACAACTATCATAGCGAATTATTAAATGAATCTTGTACATCACAATAACGTTTCTAAGCAGCCGTCACCGAAGACATAATCAGTTGCTTAAATGTACAGCTGAGGGTTTTTTTCTGGCAGATTAGTAAACTCTGGGTTATATACGGCTCCTATGTGCTCTTACAGTAATTTGTAAACCAATGTATTTGAGCTAATTTTTGTTAAGAATTTTCTCTGAATATTTGTATAAGCTAGACAAGAAGTGAAACTGAACTTCGATCTGCCCATTTAATTAATGTAAGATGTCCGACGTTCAAAGGAATATAGAGTACTTGACTTTTTAAAATAGAATTCCACGTTATCAACCAAAAAACAACCTTTGGTGAACGGACCAATACACTATTTCCGAGGTTCTAAGGCTTGGATGTTTCATCCACGTAGAAATTTGCACCTCCGAATCTGATGTTTGTTAAAGGTGTATTTTATTATGTCTTGTGTTTCGAGCACTTCTCCTTCAACGATTTTGTCCATATTGTACGAATAACAGTAAACCGTCCGTTATTGGTTTTTTGAGCACTAGAAGAAAGTCGGGCGATAGTTGCGAGCTCCTTCGGGCAGTACACGAACTTCCTCATTATTCCAAAGAATACCTTTCCGAATACTTCTTCAACTCGACAACCTCGCTCTGTTTTATGATTTTGTAGAAGATCATACGACATATTTTTTGCCGGTATTATTACTATTAATATTCTTATTGCTGTTATTTTTTGTTTTTAGCATTATTATTAATATTATGACTGTCAGTCGTTTTACTACCGTTGTTGTTACGCGACCTGACATCGTAGTATCGCAATTATGGGTATCCTAACACTTCTTCCTTCCGATTCGTTTTCTCGCCTCCACAATTCACGAATGTCTTTGGACTTTTTTTTCTGCTTATGATCTCAGCTGCTTTATGATTTTTCGTCTTCGTCACGAATCTCGTTGAGTGTTGGTCGAGTCAATCCTTCCTGGAATCTTAGCATAGCAACGGCTAAACGTTCCCACCACGATTAGAAAAAAGCCAGCTTGCCACAGACTACTCTGATACCAGTTTAATAACAGCGGAGGGATGAGAAGCTTCGCTGGTACGAAGCAGTGTCAAAGCAGCGCCTGAGTAGGTTAGGTCGTAGGTATTACGAATGGGACCACTACCACTGCTATACCAGCTTCTTCGACTTGTTGGTTACAAAAAATCAAAAGTCACTGTAACAAGTCTTCAATCGCTAACTAACTTTGGAATATGTCTCAATGCTTCATTTTTTGTTCATTTTTTTTACAGGAAACGTTGTCGACTTGAACACCTCAATTTTTTTTACCCTGACCGTTCCTGTTTAGCGAAACAAGTGGAGGACTGAGATTATTGGGACTAGTGGTTTGCATTTCACCTATTCTATTCATTTGTCAAGTGATTTTTTTTTCTTATTTTCTAATAAGACTTAAGCGTTCCGGCGAATCTTTTGATTGCTCCGAATTTTCCCGACAAGATACCGACCAGTTAACGTCTTCGGAAAATCCTCGTCAACGACACAGAATCACGATTTGTATTCATTATTGCGTTCTCATCAACACCAACAGACTTTTTGAACTAATGTTGTACCTAAAGATTCTTTGCTGACAAAGTCTAACTTTAACTGTCTCAATGCTATCCTTCTCAGAGATTTTATGTTGACGTCTACGTTCACATTTTTTGACGGAAAAAATTCGTTTTTTTTGCAACTTTTTATTTTAATGGCCCAAGTTTGGACCTAAGCTTACCTTAGCATATGAAGGTAACAAGGAAATATGTCACAATTTTGATGTCTTGATGTTCGAAGTTAGGAACCACAGTGGAAAAATCAGTTAACTTAGATCTCAATAGTGTTGCAAACAAAATGTCTTCATCACAAACTTACAAAGGTCTTCATTCTTTGAATCTTCCAGAGAACATTTCACCTGGAGACCCATCGAGCAAGGTTTATGTGGATGTGGTGTCATGCGCTTCTCTCACACTAAAATCTCAGCCTGAGTTATTGTGTGAGATCGCGCTTGATCACAAGACACTGCTTCCTATGGTTCATTTCTTTGAATTATTTGATATGACTAGAATGCTTCGAGAGTTTTATAGGTAGAAGTTTTCGATTCCTGTACAAGAATGGCAACTTCTACTTCGAAATCCTCTCCGTTATGTATCTGTGTAGAAATTCTCCGTGAGACTCATAGAAACCGTACGTGTGCCAAGAAACTACTTTGTTTTAAGTGCGGTTGACATCTAAGTTCCTTGATTTTTTCTGTTGCGGCTATGTACGTGGTTGGTTGACTAGATTGTCCTACAGTAAAGTTAACGTTACTTTTTTTTAAATTTTATTTTATTTGATCCATCTTCAAGTCTGCTGTATGGATCTCAGCACTTCTCACACCCAATTCGTTTCCTCACATCCATCGTCCACGAAGGTCTTCCAAGTTTTTACGTATGGCTTCCGTTGCTGCTTGAAGATTTTCATTTCATCTTGCATGTCGCAGAATGCTGGTCGAGTAATTCTCTCTGGAATCCTGAGATTGCCTGGTGGAGCGTTCCCAATTGGATTGCAGAGAGTGCTTTTTTTCCAGAGAAGTCTGGTACCATTTTCCCGACCTCGGAGGAATGAGAGGTTTGGTTGGCTCCGAGCGGAGTCGAACTAGAGCCATGCTAGTGATGACGGATATCACTACTACTGTGCTATCCGCCCCACATCGTTAATTATAACGTTAGCCAGAAAAAAATTCATCGATCTCGTTTTTAATTTATCAGTGAAAGAATATATATTGACTAGGCTGCAGCCAACTTGGTCATTTCAGGTTCTGGGAAGAGGAGATCCTCCGAAACGTCGGCTGTCACGAATGTACAAAATAAAATAATAACAGCGTCGTATGTGCATATTAAAAAAATAGTGAATAAGTGATTGATGCAAAGATTAATGGAAGTCGATCTTGAAAAATACTTTGTTGCATCATTAAACTAACGCCTGGTTGCTATCAAAATTATTGAATCGAGTCGGCTGTCCAAACCATTCATTGTTTCGATATGGTTCCTCTAGATAGCACCGCTCGAACGAAGTTTCTTCACTTAGCGAGATCCTTTATACAGGACGATTGTTGCCAAATTGTCGAGTGAAAATGTTTTCTTATGTCGACCACCCATACTCTAGTAGTCGGCATTACACCAACTAACGCATAGGGAATCAATATTTTTCAGACCTACCATCAGCAGATGTTAGATGATAGAGAAGAAACCGATGACATCGAAGCGTTAGCCGAATAAAGTTTTGTAGCAACACTGCGTTGGCTTGATAATCTAACGAAGTATTGACTACTCATGCCAAGGTTGTATGAGAACTGGTTAAAAAAATGTGTTCATTATGCTCCATATGTGCAAAACAACATGTTTTCCTTATCGGTTTTTCTGAAATGGAGAGATAATGAGATAAAAGTGCAGAAGCAATACCATGTCTCAAGTACTCCTTGAACTTAAGGAAAGATTGCCCACTGAAAGTACAATTTTACTGACATTAACAGTCCGAGAAGACATCCATTCATACGGTGACGAAATTGTGGACGCTTTCAATCTAAAATCAGCATATCTCAGTTTAATACTAATTTTATTGATTTAAGAAAAAAAATTATTAACTTACTTACTTGGATGGCCTCTCTTCACCAGAGGTGAGGGATGCAGCATAATTCCCATTCATTTCTCTCTTGAGCAATCGTAGTCCACGCGGCCGGCCTGCTTGGAACATGGCGACGACGCGAAGCCTATTCCCTAATCTTGAAATCGTCCCCAGCCTCGACTGCAAATGATTGATGCTAGCTAAAGGACACGTCCGCTTACCGTTTGGGTGGTCTTCTAAGAGGACTCTTGCTTTCTCTTAGACTCCCTCCTCCTTCTTTTCGTCCATTTGTTATCTGTTCTTATTATGTGATCACCCCTTCTGTGTTTCGCTATTAATGTATATTTTCCTAGATCCTGTAGATGGGTTATGTTCCGAAGATCTGACTTCCGCATTCTGCCTAGACCTTGTGAGTGCCTGCTAAATATCAGACGACATTGTTCAAGCATTTTGTGGATGGTGAACAGATTTCTTGATGTGGCTGAAATGTCAGGTACCAATATCTGAATACGTCTCCGATGAATAAATAACAACATATAGTAAAATAAAATAAAATAACAAAGCGTTGGGAGAAGTGTTGAATCGGAAAGGTGAGCACCGAGTTTTGGGTTCGTTACTTGGTCGGTGGCTTCTTTGATTGACCAGAATGGGGGCTCATGCTGTTCTTCGTCGTGCGTCTAGTTCCTTTCGATGTTGTTCTGCATGTTTTTTTGATCCTCCGCAGTGCACGCACGAAGCGGTTTCCGTAACCAGATAGCGATCCAGTTCGATTTGTTAACTTTTGCACCATGGGTCCTCGCACTATTTATGCACAGTCCGATCTTTTTTTTCCCGCTTTCTTAAGCTCACTGAGCATTGTCTCTGCTTCGTTCGTACACCTCGAAAAGATGAAAATACCATCCTCGAAGAGAAAATTTGATAGCAGATTTTCAATCAATACGAGTGCCCTTCTCATCCCAATCGAGTGACTCCATTATCATTCACTGCAATGTGGCAGTAAACACTTTTAGCGATGTAGTGTGGCCTTTTCAAACCCATTTTCCAATGATTATGGTGAAGGGTCGGTAAAAAAAAGCTGTGTATTTGTGCTGCAGTAGGCAGATGGTACTTTCGACAGACTTCTATGACGTGTGAAACGGTTTGGATGTGGTTCATCAGCAAAAGGTTTGTTAGAATCCTGCTTGTTCAACTGGTTGTTCCTTATCCAAGGTCATTGATATGGATAAGGATAATCTTCGCGAAAAACTTGTAGAGTACATTTCACACAGGACGTTCCCATTAATAATTCAACATTATGGTGGAATGTAGTGGTAGCCCCATCTTTGTTCTTTAGGGCTGTAAAGTCGGATAACATTACAGTCGCAAAGATCTCCACTTCACATCTTCAGAATAGATCGTTGTTGAGTTGCTTCTAGTAACTTTTTCGTCTTATTTACTATCCGCCGTGCTAGCTGTGTCGCAGTAGAATAAAGCTCCAGTGTCCTCTTTTCGAATAACTCCTTAGTGGCAATGGAGGTGCTGTCTGAGCGCCATGTTCGAGAAACTGAGGCGAGGTCGGCACACGTTTTGAGTGCTTCGACAAGCAAGGTTTACTCAGCGCTCGGGTCTTTATTTCTCCGCTAGTTATACGAGGAGAGCATTTCATTGAGAATATCCTTGTCATACCTGTCTTGTTTTGTTTTTTCTTGAACGACTATAGGCGTCCTCTACCAAGTTTGTGCCTGAATCGAATTTTCGTACCGAGCAGAAGGTGATCAGATCCAATACAGAATCCTGGTATCACTGAGTTGTCAAAGAGGCACCATTTTCTGTTCGTGAGAATGTGACCGACCTATCCATGAGTCGTGTCGTTATGAGATCCCTTGTCCATCAGCAATTTTCCCCTTTCTCGAAATTTTTAATCTCCATGGAAGAGACCTGCTACTTCCTAGAGTCCTACGAAAGAATTTCCACCACATTCCAGGATTATCAAACTAACACGAGGTTGTTAGCAGATACCTATTCTGATAACGGTTCGACGTCAATATCCACGAAAGTTTTGATTGTTTGTTGAGGTTAAACGACGGGAGTTTGAAAAGTAACAATTTCCACTTTTATTTCGACTTCCTATTAAGAATTTTACTATCCCGCATTCATTTTCACAGAAGCTCCTAATCTGGTACTTAAATATCAAACAACGAATTTTTTAGAAGGACTTCTCGTTGCGGATTACTTTCTCAAAATGGTTGTAGAACGTATCCAGTTTGCTCTCACCAGCTGCACAGGTTGGTGAATAGTAGTTGATGATACTGGATTCCCTTCGACGAAAGAAGTTGGAGACGAAGAATGGCAAGTGCGGTGACAGTGTTTCGTATAAAGTGACTGGATTTGAAATACATGGATGTGGGGTTAAGCCAACGCCGATATTTCGTAACGGAAATTTTTCTCTAAGAATGACAAGGGTTTCGTAATCTAGTTGGCTGATGTTGGTCTACCTGCTTTTCGTTACTTGTAGGGCAAACAGATACGACAAGAGCTCTCAAGAAGAGCGTGAAACTCGGCTCCTGACGAAACTGTTCTGGAGCTACAGATGCATAGCAAGAAGCAGTTTCCATGGCGTGTCGTGTGCGTGTTCGTTCGGTCTGTATCCATGACGTCTCCTACAATTCGATATTTGATCGCCCATTACCGGTTACCTCGCCGCCCGACGTCGAACACGGAAGCGCCCAGTGTGCGAAGTACTCAGGCGGGAATTTTTCTTGTTTAGCTATTGTGGTTCTTTGAAGTTACCAGAACAACCAGGCCGAAGCCTTCCTCAGGTCATTACCATCCAGACAGTCGCTGCAGTTGTGGATCAGAGCGAAATTTGCCACCATGAGATTAGTTTAACTGTACGATGACGATTTCTGGTATTGGATTGCTCGTAGCTGAGCTTCGGGATGCAAACGTCGGACTCCTCAGCTTAAGTGATCCTGCTGGAGGATCAACACCCCATTGCACATCGGTTCCCTACACCCAGGAGCACCTCTTAACCATGATAAAGCTGTAAACCGTTAAAAGCAATATTGTTGAGAGAAAAAGCTGTTCTTTCCATGATGACATTCTGATTTTCTGGAGCTCACCAAGAAGTGTTTTGTGCCCCCGTTTTCGTCGAAACAGGTATTTCGAAAACGAAAAACAACAAGTGGTGATTTGTTCACTAGAACACAATGATCCTTTCCAAATGCGTAAATGATTTTATGGCTGCGCTGATTTGACCTTGGATTTTAGAAATTTTCATTTCCTTTTTGATTTTTTTTGGGTCTCTTAAATCTAAGCGCCTTTAAAAATCAGATAACCGCTCCATAGAACCGCACTGACAGAGCAGAATTTCTTCTATAAAATAATTATGCATTCAACTTCTGAAACTTTGTAACTATTGAAAATTTACTAGCAGTTCGC
This sequence comes from Angiostrongylus vasorum, assembly GCA_018806985.1. Lineage (NCBI taxonomy): Eukaryota > Metazoa > Nematoda > Chromadorea > Rhabditida > Metastrongylidae > Angiostrongylus > Angiostrongylus vasorum. The sequence goes on from JADANN010000231.1 coordinate 231,927, forward strand.
CAAAAACCAGTTTTGGATAGTCCGTTTTACTAGTTCGTTCGAAAACTGATTTCGGAAGATAACGCTGCATTGCATAAACAGGATAAAGGATAAAGCTCTCGGCGTTGATCAATCCCCTGAAGTATTTGCCATGCATTCGTCTTTATTAAGCACCGTTGAGTGACTGGGTGACTGAATGCATATCTGGCCTATGCAGTGACTCGCTGTGGGCCACCGATGTATCGAACCAGTGCTGCTGTCCTCCCAGACAAGTCTGATACCAATTTGCCCACCCCAGAGGGTTGCAAGGCTCGGTGGGCCATGAGCGATGGGATCGATTCCACGTGTGTGTTGCAGGACCCTCCGACCATTGCGCCACACGCGCCCATTGTCTTGCATATGTTTTTAAAATTAGTCTTTTATGCATGATCGCAGAGCTTCCTTCATGCACTTTTATTCTGTATAGTTATATTATAACATAATTTGTGTTTTGAGTAGTTTTACGGGCTGAGAATTGAGAGATTAGAACAGTAAATTCTGCAAATTTGCTTTAAGAATACACACCAATTCGTACGTGGCACAAATGGCTCGGAATATTAATGAGATATGAGACCTAGGAATTTTTTCGCGAATGCACAATTCGAGCCTAGCGTGAAAAAAATTTCGTCATCGCGAAATTAGCAGCGAGGATGAGAGAAGTCACAGATGTCGTGAGCTTATTCTGAACCAAGATATGTCACTACACGTACAGATGAAGCCCGTGAATAATTTTCGAGCACACCAATAATGAGGCGTAGTTGAACGAATCCCATGATGGTGGAGAGAGAGCTGAACCACAGCCATATACGGCCAAATATATAAAATGAGTAAAAGGTGATTCTACAGATTGTCTCCGTCTTTGTAACGCCATACCAGCCCTATACGTTGCGTTTTTCATGCCTACATACATAAATGATCCACTTTCAGATGTATTTTTTTCTAGCACTTCTTCTTATTCTTTCGCCGGTGTACGAGAAACGTCCATGAATAACAGGGTTTGTGTCCGTGGTTAGTTTGTGGACGCGGTTATCTCTTGGCAATTTTCCATCATGTATCTTCACTTTTATGTCGAGTACGCTTTGAGTTTACTTCCCTCTGGAATGTCTATACAACGGCGATCTGCATGCTCTTCGTCTTCAAGTGTTCACCTTAAGCAAACATGGGGGAATGATAATCAAAGGGTTTTGCCGCCTTACCACTAGAATATTCTTACGACAGCAGCAGTTCCTGTTGCGGTAACGAACTCTGTTGTGACTTAACAAAGCGCTCCATGATGATGTAGCAGTCCAAATCTAATAACCTTCTGTATTAACGTAATCGTGTTCATTCATATTTATATGCGTATACCCTTTTCTGGTTGCGCGTGTGGCGCAATGGGCGGAGGCGCCCTGCAACACACACGTGGAATCGATCCCCGTGCCCACGATCAACCAAGCCTTCCATCATCCGTCCGGGGTCAGCAAATTGGTACCAGACTTGTCTGGGAGGATAGCAGCACTTGCTCGATACATAGGTAGGCCACCGCGAGTATTTGTAAAAGCCAGATATGTATTCAGTCACCTCCAAACGATGCTTAATGAAGGCGAATTCGTGGCGCATCCCTTAGCGATTGATCAACACCGAGAGCATTGTCCTTTTGAGTTTTGTCCTTTATACCTTTTGTGAGGGCGCGTGTGTCGCAGTGGTCGGAGGCGCCCTGCAACACACACGTGGAATTGATCCCCATGCCCACTGTCAACCAAGCCTTTCCATCCGTCCTGCGTCAGCAAATTGGTACCAGACTTGTTTGGGAGGATAGCAGCACTGGCTTGATACATAGGGTAGGCCACCGCGAGTAATTGTAAAGGCCAGATACTTGTAAAGGCTAGATAGATTCAATCACCTCCAAACGATGCTTAATGAAGTCGAATGCATGGCGCATCCCTCAGGGGATTGATCAACGTCGAGAGTTTTATCCTTTTAACCTTTAAGAAAAACGTAGGAGGTGGTTTGAAGTGGCCTTTAAAAAAAGTATGGCTCATGACTTGTCAAAGATAACGAAGCCCAGCACCTATTACTACTTATTTGTCGTTTGCGAACTGAACTAAAAGAACCAAGTGAAAGTCTATCCCTACTGAAATCCTTACTAAAACTAAATCTGCTTCAGAAATCGCCATTGGCAAGGATTAAATCTGGTCGCAGAAAAAAAACCAAATGTCACAACGAAAGAGACGGAGATTGTCTTAATGATGGCATAGGATCGCCCTAATCTCAAGAGTTCAAACATTAATCAGTTCGACCACCCACTGGTCAATCTCAGTACTTCGCACATTTGGCACTCTCGTTCCTGACATCAGTACATGAGACAGCAGGTCAGAGGCAATAAAATCTCAAATTGCGAAGTGGCATTGGTACTGGACCAAAGCAACACGTCCACTCATCGGTATGAAATTCATTCTTCACTCCGCAAATTCAGCAAAATGTAGCCTTATACTTTACGTTGTAGCCGTGAAGAAGACAAAGAAGAGCGACAAGAAGATATTAGTCCTGACCTTTTTATGTATAGAAAGAAAATTATCTCAAGAAATGTCAGAAGTGCATGCTTTTTTTATACATCCATTAAGTACCCATCATCACATCTCCTTTTTAAAAGATTCTATCATCCCTTCTGGTTTTTGAGCCCCTGTGCTAAAAGAAAACTGCCATCGTTTAGTTCAACTTCACTGAATTAGATCTGTTCTATAACCTTAAACTATTGGATTCACAACAAGAGTCCTTCTGCGAAATTGTTTGCGGGAACTCAAACGCCAGAATGAGAAAGGGGAATAGAAGTGGACTCACGCCATAAAGGTGAAAAAAAAGAATACAGAGAAAAGATAAAACCAGCTTAATGGGTCACCGCCCATAATAAGTCTTTTCCATCCTTTCCATCAATACCTTTCTTGGAGAAAATAAAATTTGACGCTGAACGTTCACTCAGTGGTAGAACCACATTCTCTCAAGCAGGAAATGATATTTTCTTGTAACTGTCACCACCACAGTATCACTTTTTGAACATCTTCTGATCACCACGTTTTCTTGTTGTGTATGATGCAAATACTTGTAAAGGAATGCTTTCTCAAAATGACTATAAATGCTTGAATGACTTTAGCTTGCTTTTCTGCTTTATTAACAAAATAAGTGTTTTCTTAGCAGTTTTCATTTAGTTTTAACTTTTTTTTTACTGCCTGTTCTTTTCTATAGCAGTATGTGATGAGAAATGCCACCACAAGGGGGTCGAGATAAAAGCAAAACTCGGGAACATCAAATTGACTTCGAGCCCTCGATTTGCCCTTTTCATGGAGCTCATTTGCTATTCACCGCAACAACGGAAGCCCTTGCTTTGCATTTCTCTCAGCTAGTTTTCCTACTCTAACAGTCCTATCTGTAATCACTCGTCAACGGAAATGATCTGCTGTGCACAAACCGGCACTGAACCCAGATGAGCTGAAGTTGTAGTCGTTGTCGCAATCTTTTGAATTATGTTTACTGCCTAATTTAAAAGTTGAAACATTTTTGAGTACAGCCTCAGTACAACTGGTTTCAATGTCGATTTTTGCTCTTCAGATCACTCCCGCTGATGAGTTTTTTGTTGATTGCATCGACAGAGTTCAAAAGAGGAAGGCGAAATGAAGGCCTCAGTTGCCGTGGCTGATACCACGTGTGCACCTGCAAAAGGTTATCGAAGCCCACCTGAGGATTTCTAGTTTTGCTCAATTCTCAGCTTTCATTTCATTAAAAAGACATATGCTCTTATAATTGGGTTCCTGATTCCCACAAACGTAAGACTAAATATTTTCGTTTATTTCATACGCCCTACATGTGCGTACGTGGTGACGTTTATCAATTCCTTTTCACCTTTTTGAAATTCACGTTCACGACGTATGGTGCAACTACTTAATTTAAGCGACAGATACAACTTCCATTTTGTAGGTGGTCTCCATGCTTAGAGGATGGTGCCGTCATTTTATAATCCAGTCCACATTTCTTCTCATCGATGTGTCGCCATCTTTTGACACCGCATGTTCATTCAGTTCTCATTACATTATTGTTTTGTTGATTAAACAAACCCTTCATGAAGTTCTGACAAAGCTTTTCGTGGTCGTCAGCTCTAGTGGATCGAAGAATGAGCGACGACTCACCATAGTGGACTCTGCTCCAAAAAAACTGGTCTTCACGAGAATTAATTTCGTGAAGGAAAAAAATGGCCCATGGGCACGGAAATTCCTTAGTGGGACGCCTCATGCAATGACCGACACATTTCCACGAGCTGAAAATGGTGCCTCTTTGACATCTCCATGCTGCCTGCACTCCTTAGGTGATCTGATCACCGCCTTCGGCGTCCGTTGATTCGATTCAGCCATCATTTTGAAGTCTTCCGCAGAAGAAGAAAAAAGACAAGATGTGTTTGATGAGAACAATGCAACCTTACCTGTATATCACTGGCAGATTAAGGAACCTACAAAAAACGATAAGTTTGCTGTCGAAGAACTTATATCATGTGGCCAACTAGCTTTCGTTCCTCAAACATGAACTTCAAATAACATACTCATTATCATTAACGATTTGCTGAAAGAAAAAGGATAAAACCGAAGTTTGATCGCGCTGCAGCACACCCAGCGTGGCTCTTCACAAATACTTGTTATACGACATCATTGCCGTAATGTGAAGTCAATAAGGAAAAGTTCAACACCAGCTTTTCCTTTTCGACCAATTTGTTCTCGATTACAAAAAAATTTTGCTGAACAAATCACCCAGGATTTTCCACTCTGAAATTCGAGTTTCGATGGAAATCTCAAAGAAGAGCACACTTTAGAATTCTCACTATCCACTTCGCGCTCAAATCCACAAAAGACATGTGGTTATCGCAAACTAAATGATATCTCACCATCGTTAGCTGAAATCACCGACCCAGACGAGGATGTCGCCCACAGTCATCCTACCTAGGAAGCGTGATCGAAGGGGATCTCCGTAACTGTCTATTGCGTGTCATTAACAATATACGAGAAACAACAAGTTCGTCATGCAGGAACCCGACAAAAATCTTGCTGCACGGACCACATCCAAATTGCATTCTGGGTCATTGGTCTATGTCGTAAACGCCATCTGAACTTTTGCCCGTCTTACGTAAGAACTATAGCTCATTGTTGTGGAAACTGCGCCATGAAGATGCAGCTTTTCCATCGACTTAGCATTCTTGTAGGAAAAAGCAGTCCAACATGGCGTCACGCTGTTTACTGCCGCATTTCAACCTGTATTGAAGTCACCTGAATGAGTTGAAAAAAGCATACGCATTGATGGCGAATTTCTTTCCAGTTTTCGTTTTGCTTACTACAACGTCATCTTCTCCACAAGTGGCAGTAAGTCAGAGACCACACACCACTGAATGAGCTCAACGAATTGGGAACAAGGGAAGAACGAGACAAAAACCAGTAGAAGACCCAGTTCATGAAAAAACTTTTGGAACGATTGTGAACAACTCAACTAGACGCTTCTCTGATTACAGTTCGAGCACAAATTTTTTACCACTAGGCAATACTGGATAGCCGAAATTCAACGATTTTCTTTCTGTTCGTGGTACCAAACTCAATATTGTTATTTACTAACTAGAGAAGGCACTAACGAAACTCTCTGAGCGGTCTAATCAGATGCTTATATTTTCCTTTTTCACCAATTCATCTACTTATTCAAACAGTTCAAAGAGATACGAAGAGCGGCAAACTTTTTTGCGCGATTTCCACTGTTCCCAGCGCATTTCGTCGTAGCACTGGTCTTTTTTAGCTAGGCTTCCGAAAAGAAATTACGCACTTCTTCTCAGCATGGTGAAATGCTGTTGAAAGGATTCGCCGCTCTACATGGGTCGGCATCAAGAAACACAGCAGCAATAACATGTTGAAGCAGCGGATTGATTGTCTGCAGTGGATGGCTGCAAAACATTTGCATATTTCAACAATTTCTATAAGTACCAATTCGAATGCAGTTTGTGCCGTATTATTTCATTTCAGTACTCTAAACATTCTTCCACGATTTACAATAATTTACAATGGTATTACCTCGTAACGCGCAAGCCTATTTAATACCTGCTGCTGCATGATCGGTTATCCCTTGAAAGACAAATTATTAGCAACAGATAATCAGTATAAACAACCGTCCCGTATAGAAGAGCGTCGTCGGTTGAGGCCACTTCATTCCAGCCGTGCTCTAAGTGAAGAAGCTTTGGCTTGATATCATAACGATACCCCAAATCGCGAGGTCGAGCGACCATGGACTAGCGACTCAGTTCATCAGATCTGAAGAATGCGAGGACGTCGAGACGTTAGCCGAATGGAACTTTAGTAACAACATCGTTTTAGCTTATCGGTGATGGAAAGAAGTTTGATTACTTCTTTTTACTTCGAAGACATACGAGAGAGAGAGCGAGAGAGAACATGTAGGCATTTGTTAAGGATTTCCTAACTCACAAGCGTGGTATTGACAATAGGTTATATTATCAACAAAATCAACGAAACAAAAGGTATTTTGTTGTCTTTTCTTGAAAAACTTATGGACAAATGCCTAATCTTGCTCTACTGTACTGTTGTTAAAATGATAATCACTAGGACCGCGCCGTTGACTATGGATTTGTTTTCAAGATAAAATGATATTCGACTTATTGTCTACATGGACAAAACACCTTCAATTTTTTTTACAAAAAAGTGTGCTATGCTAGTCTTCACACTTCATCTTAACTCCTCATCTTGGCTGGGAATGGCCTGGACGCAATAAAACATGCGCCACGAATTTGTTCTCGGAGTGTAGTCACTTAAGATGAGAAGACGATAGATATTCCAGTCCAGTAGCTCAACTAAACATAGATTTATGTTAAATAGTTCCCTGCTTGTTGGATGTTGGCATCTTTGCAGCCAAAATGCCATATTTCAGGGTTTCCTGCTAGAACTTTAGTGTTTTTCACATCTATCCGGCAAAGAGACAGTTCTTGGCTGGCGCAACATGATCACAAATGAAGATAGTGCTCACTGTTCGAGTTACTTGTTAGCTACCAGGATTGCTGTTGATATATGTGATCCGCAAATACTCGATAAATCAGTAATCCTCTCGTCTCTCAGTTGTTCTTTATCGACAAGAAACAATTCTATAATAGACTCATTTTAACTGTGTTTGCTGTCTTATGTGCAGATCCTTTTTTGCCGATATTTTTCTGCGGGTGCTTGTAAGCCTTGTCAGAAAAGGCAATGAAGAAGGAGAAAAAAGCAGTTAGAAATTTTTCTGTATGTAATTACATCTGCTTCAAGTGTTTCAGAGCGAAGCCTCAGCTTAACTGCTTTCTCATCAGAAAACGCTTGCAATCGTTGTTTTCGAACAGCTTGCATCATTCTTTTCCTTCATTTCCTAGTCTGTCACTTTTTTCATGCCCTATTTTGCCACAGGTTATCATTTTCATATTCCGTACGTCTCACATAGAGACATGTTTGGTAATCATGAGACGTTATTTCCGCGTTTTATAGATGTTCTATCCATTAATTCATGAACATCAGAACGACAAAGTTCTGTTTTCGGTACTTTTCGCGGTCGATTTTTGCATTTCGTCCTCATTTTATTGAACTGATACAATCATGCAACCATAAACCGCCCATGTTTTCTGTTTGTTCTGCTCTGAGGCTCTTGTGTTGAAGTCAAGACTCTTTTTTTGTACTCAAAGTTTTCAGTAACTTTCTTTGACAAGACTTCAGCGCAGGATTTTTGCCAAACACGCCCAACAATTTCATCGAAGTGATAAGATTGGGATTCTAGCTAGACGCTTCAACTCCGTTATGCAATTGGGCGAATACAGTTGTCATAAACACAATGATGCCGGGAAGTGTGCAGAACTCGGACCATTTGTTGCGCTTCGAGCCCGTGATTACTCTTACGGGCGGCTCATGTTTTATCCACCACACCAACCGAGATCTTTGTTTCGCCTATCTGTCAGCTAGTTATTCTACATAATACTCTGCCCCGGAAAAGAAATAGGAAGTAATTGAAAGTTGAAACAACTTAATATGCACTCTTTTCTCACAAGGACTTCTTTTCTTGTGTCACTTTTTCCTTTCCTATGCATCGCTTTTTTCCATTATTATTTCTCTTCTGCGTTCAATTATGTCATGTTTGATACTGAGTTTTTTAAATGGCGTTGCCTTCCTGTTTCTTTTTTATCTCCATCAGAACTTCTAGTTAACCCATTTTCTCTCAATAATCGCAGATTTTGTTTTCATTCGAGCTTTTTGTGTAGTAGCGGAGCGGTTTGCTTCTTGATTTAGTCACAAAATGCTCAGTGTCGTACCCTTTAAATTACAGTAATTTATCGATTCGCTCCTTTTTCCTCAAAGCCTATTTTTAGTACAATGTTGAACTGTAAAGATGATGAGAATAAATGCGACTGTTTGGCGACCGAATGCCCTCGGGTATTCAACTACTCGATTTGTACTGAAAGAGGAATGCTGGATGAAGGAATGTTTTATCAGCGAAAAAGCACTCGATCAATCAACATTACTAAAGGTGAATTCAACTACAAAGTTGGTGTTCTCATTACACTAGCAAGGAGCTACAAGGATCCGTAAGATATGAAGATTTAGAGCCTCCTCTGAAAAGAGTGCAAAGAAAGTACATAATCTAATAAGCTCTTTACCCGGTTTTCTTTACCACTCCCTTCCTATAATGAGGGGATATGTAATGCATACATTCACATGTTGACGACTGCATTGGACGATATGGTTGTATGCAATGCATCTTGTTGTGACTTTTTTGTCGAACTTTTTTGTACCGCGCTTTACCGATCATCCACTATAGATCGATGTAACAGGAATCGCATCTTAAAAACATTTCTCCATATTTAATACTTGATACTTGACACTTAAATGGCCCGTCCTCACTGGTTGTGCCAACTCCAGCATAATCTCCATTTATCGGAGATTTGCTAGTTAAGCCATTGTGGTTCACTGGAATCCCGTGGTCAGCCCGGCCAAAGTCTGCCCCCAGGTCTTCACAACCACAGGCAGTCGCTGCCCTTGTGGGTCAGAGGGAGATTTGCCACCACGCGACTTTGATACCATTGCGGTGATACCATTCGAAGGAGTTTTGATCTCCAGTTTACTGTGATTTACGAAATGAAATTTGGCGCTTAAGAACAGATCAGATGGTAAGCGATTGTGTGGACTTGTAAGATATAATTTTAGCCAATGGGCATTCTCGATGTTACCAAAATTGGTGCATCTTGGAAAGACTGGGGATCCATAAAGTGCGCGCTCATAAATTGCACCAGTTCATCTCTAAAAAACAGCTCCTGATTCTTATTCTCGTATGCGTTTTCTCATGTTCTGTACATTATTCCTACATATTAAATTTCTCATCATAGCACAGAGGTCGTTTTCTATCAACACCTATTACAGTGCTTTGGTTTGGCAAATTTTAAAGTGACATCAAATAGTGCAGGGAAAAAGCTCTGTGATGCGAAATGACGTCTGGAAAGAAGGAAAGTGCATCATATATGACTCACCTAGGGATAATTATGGTTGGTTATGAGATATTTGCAAACTCCTGGTGAACGCGTTACCTCCCGGAAAGGGTAACAGCGCTTTCGTTCCCCACCGCAGACACTTGTGGTCGGAAGTTTTGCAAACATCTCAGCATCCTTATGTTTCTATTTCACACAATATCCGGCCGCGAAAAATTAAAGCAGGCAGGAAGTAAAAACTTAGCATTGTTATTGGTTCTTTTCTTTAAGATATTTTTATCAACAGCATAGAATATGACAACGCAAAAGTAGCGATCATTCGGAATCGAGGTTGATATCGAAATGTCTCCAAATACTCATTGAAACCTTTTTTAAATGAGACGTATAGTATTGACCAACGAAGGAAAAAGATGAAGTGAACAGAGAGGAAACTTCGTCGCACCTGGTTATGTTATTCATTCTAAATTTATTTATTTGTTTTGTTTCATTTTATTTCGTCTGTCTTCACGTCTATAGTGCCGATTCCCAGCACTTCTCACATTCGATTCGCTTCCTCCCATCCATCGTCCACGAAGGTTTTCCAAGTTTTACGTATTGCTTCGGTTGCTGCATGAGGATTTCCATTTCATCTTGAATGTTGTAGAATGCTGGTCGAGCAGTTCTCCCTGTAGTCCTGAGAAACCTGGGCTGGAGCGTTCCCGAATTGGATTGCAGAGAGTGCTTTTTTTCCCCCAGACAAATCCGATACCAATTTCCCAACCCCGGAGAGATGAGAAGCTTGGTTGACCCGAGGAGGAATCCAACTAATACCATATGCTCGTGATGACGGACATCACTACCACTGTGCTATCCACCACCTATTCATTTTAAATAATTTGTTGTAATCTCGGCATTTGAGAAAACTTTATAACTGGACTTTACTACGAGTAATAATTAAAGGCGTACTACAACAAAAACGGACATGAAAATCGTCTAGTCAAATAACAACTAATAGCTAAGTAGTAACAGGAATTCAATTTAAGGTGACTATCGGCTACGCTTTAATACTACTAGTTGGACTTTTTGGTAACATACTGGCGATTGCCGTGCTTTCTCGACATCCACGCATGAAAACTCACAGCAGGTGACATGATTTTTTAGCTGTTCAGTGATTTCTAGCTCTCATTTCGTTTGTTAAGTACGAAATTGCTCGCTTATTGTGTTTTCAGTGTCTACATCATAAATCTTGCTGTTGCCGATATCACAACACTAAGTGTTGGACTACCGTTTGAGCTGATAATGAACTGGAGACAGTATCCATGGCCATTTCCAGATGTGTTTTGTAATTTTGAAAGCGTTGATTGCCGAAACAACGAAGTATGTCGTTTTCAGTATATCTAAGGAAATCAAATTTGGTACGCTTTTCCCACGTGCTTTCTGTTTTTTCACCATGGCACTATTCCTCAATTTTGCACTTACAGCTACACATCTACACTAACCATTCTATTGTTTTCCATTGAACGGTATATTGCTGTATGTCATCCGTTTCTCTTCGGAAACATCAAATCTTTAAGAAAAAACGTGAGTTAGTTTGCAGTTAGCCTACTTTATCTTGTGCTTGAATTACGATTAGTTAAGTGGAAACATTGGCAATTGATTCTCACAAATGTTTCATTCTTTCCAATAGTAGTTCGCAGTAACGATCAATACGCATGAAATGCGTTTAATTACTTCTAGCAGGCGTAATGATGATGATAGAGCTTAGAATGCGATCAGTAACACACTGGAACTACCGGCCCTTTTTAGGTGGCTTTTTTCCTAATTTACCTCCATGAATAGATATCGGGTTAGGAGACATAGGAGCTTGAAATGAATTATACGATTTGTCCACCAGAGCTCCACTCCATGAATACAAATAAACGTTGTGGTTGTCTAAAAAATTATACTACACTCGTGATAACAGATTGGATTCAGGTGCATAAGATGGTATACTTCTCATGGTTAGTGTCGCTAATATTTGCCTCACCGTTTGGAATTTATCATAAAGCCGACTATGTATTAAAAGATTGGCCTGGAACTGAGGACAATACGCCGGTTAGTTATTGTTTTCCTTCTTCGTTCTTCTCTTCTATAGTTTTTCTTCGATATTGGTTTCATGCACAGGAAGAATATTGCTTTGCTTTGGATTTTTTCCAAATTTATTTGTCCACACAATAAAAAAAATAAAGGATAAAGCTTTTGGCGTCCGATCAGTTCCCTGAAGGATGTGCCACGCACTCGCGTTCATTAAGCATCGCTTGGAGGTGATTGAATGTATAACTGGCTTTTACAATGACTCGCGGTGGCATACCAATGTATCGAGCCAGTGCCGCTATTTTCCCAGAGAAGTCGATACCAATTTTTCCGACCCCTGAGGGATGGAAGGTTTGGTGGGCCACATGGGCGCATGCATCGATTCCACGTGTATGTTACAGGGCGCCTCCGACCGCTGCGCCACACCCGCCCTTCTCCACACAATAACGAGTTCTAATTCTAAAATCCTTTCCTAGCAGAAGGTCCTATTTCGCTCGTCGAAAATGCTAAACCACAGTGGCATGGTTTTCTCATAGAAGATTGTTTAAAAATTTAAAGGGAATCACCGTTTTACTTGGTTTTCAACAAGTGAAAACCTAATTTTAGGTGATTTCGTCGAAAATGTGTATGCTCGACGTGGTCATAGACAACAGTTCAAAGCCGCGATATGTAGTGAGGAAAATTTCCGTTCTCATCAAAAACAGAGTTCGTCGGGTTTTTCTTTTCATTTTCAGGTGTTATTCCATGTCTCTGCGTTATTCTTCTTTGTTATTCCTTTATGTATTATATTTGTACTACATTTGCTTATCGCTCTTCATGTAAGAAACTACGCAGCATTATGTTTACCATCATTTCAATGTTCTATTCCGTACAAACATACCGCCCACAGGTGCGATCATCTCGTAAGGGTGTTCATCGATCGGATAGCGTAGATGTTGGCAATTCACGGCTTGCAGTAATCTTATGTAAGTATTTAGAGATCTACAAAAGACAGGTCATTGTTGCTTTTAATGGCAACAATGTTTTGATATCTGCAAACAAATTCCGCGTGGCATTAGAACTATGTCACACTGGATTTGTGTCTTACCGAATCTACTGGTGCTTGCTGTTTAGCGAGTATTGTATGTGCACTCTTCATATGTCATCTACCGTTTCAAATTCAACGTCTATTGTTCTTCTATGTGGAAAACAAGCACTCCGTTTCCGTGCTTAATCAATACCTATTCTTCATATCAGGTATCACTTTCATTTTCACTACACCATCACACTTTGGTGAGAAATGGATATTCATCGTTGTCTTCACGAAAACAAAGGCATCATATTCCTAATTTCACTAATCCTAGAATGTTGTTGACCCTTAGAATCACGATAGATATAGTTCACTTTCCTTAGTAGTCGGTTTATCTTTTTCAGAGAAGTGAGTGCTCGTGTTTTTATATCATAAGCACTTCTCAAAAAACAAATCAACAGTTCCTTTAAGGTTTTCTGTTCTATTTGGCGCCAGTCATAAATCCGATCCTATACAATGTGATGTCGACTCGATTTCGCAAAGCCACTAAGGATGTGCTAGTGTCATTGTTTTGTTCTATTAAACTACGTCAAAGTTTAAACATGCGCCGACGACATTCCGTTAGATATACAGTGTAAGGCTACGGTTATTTATAACACGTTCCTGGTTGACATAGAATCATAGCCTATCGATTTCTTTGGCAAGTCAACCAATACTACTGTTGACAAAGTGGTCCAATAATTTGTATATGTGGCTCCTCCACGTGATACTACTTCTCATCGCGTGCTCGTCCTTAGAGCATAATAAGTTTTGCAGTGAGTAGTACAATGTTACATATAATTTTTTACAGAGCCAGCCGTCGTGTTTTACAACAAAGCGTTGATCCACCACCTAGTAATCAACTTTTATAACGTTGTTCGAATGAACCTAATGTCAAGAGGCGTGACACTGTCAGTAACCAAGAAAACTTTTGATACGGGTATGTTCTGGAGTTTTTTCATCATCATTTCGTATTGTTTTAGTTATCTGCTCAACAAACTTTTTTTCAGGTATCCCAAAAGATGCAGCAACATTGCCATGAACTACTTTTGAAATTTCCAACTATGTTTATTACGATCTTGTACGTTAAATACTTTGCTTTCTTATGGGTTTAATAAATGTGAGTAAAAAATATTATGAAGTAAATCTTAATTGATACTCATCTACCCGAATGCTTGCATGGTCCTTGTTCATAAGTGGTGCAGCTTTTTAGCGCGAATTTTATTTTCCTATTTGAACTCGGATGGTACAGCAGTTAGAGATGCAACACCATGTGCTCTATGGTTCGAATATGTGAGGGACATGCCAGCCTTCATGAGCCTCCCTCAGCTCCACAAAGACGAGCGACTGCCGGTGATGAAGACTTGGTAACGTTATAATAGAACTATCCTTGGACGTCAGAGAGAATAAACTAGGCTAGGATTCAGCACAGAATCCTCAACTAGCAGCCGAAACAATGTTCAAACCCGAATTTTCGTAGATAGCACGAGCGAGTCAACAACCGAACGAAAGAAGTGCTGCGATCTGAAGAGTATATGATGATGAGTTATTTAAATCTATTTAAATAATAAAATAAAAAGAAAGACAAAAAAGGTTCGCTTAGTATTTTCCTTCATTATGACTTTTGCTATTATTAGTCTGTAATCAAGGATCAATTCCCGAAGGTGGATAGTCCTCAGTAATGTATCTCATGAACATGTACAGCGATTTCGTAGTTGATTACCATGGATGTTCCTTTCTCAGTTTTGGATGCACTCCATTGTCATTTTTTTTCTTATCAAATGACTGGCTTATACATGTTCTTTTCGGACGTTTTTTTTGCACTGAATCTTAAAGATAAGATACCGCCAAGAGTCGTAACTGTTTCAGTGAAATCGTTTGAGCGTTTTATGTGTCCTGCAATTCAGAATTAGTTAAAAAGGAACGGCACTGCATAGCAGAGGTCTGGAAATGCTCTGAGTCAAAAAATAGAAGCAAGCAATTCTCGCTCTCAAAGTCATCAATGGGTTCTCTTTTTAGATCAGAAGGAAGACCACTCTGCTCACTATTCTTCTGAATCTCTTTTTTTCGAGGCCAGTTTTCAATCTCACTGGATGTCCAATACTGTGTATTCTGGTCTATGTCACCTAAGGACCGAAAACGTTAGTCGCGCTATGCATCTTCGGTCGACTGAGTTTTCTTCCTCATATTTCCTTAAAATCTTCTCAATCTCCGTACTCTTTGAGCTCCTTGAACATCATTTTTTGCCTTGTCGACTCTTTTCGAAAAGGTGGTGGTCTCATCGGTAAGGAGAAAATTTGATAAGAATTTGCCATTAATGGCCTGCCCTTTCCAACCTAATCGTGCAATTTCATTATCTTCTGCAATAAAAGCTTCTTGAAAATGACGTCATCCTACTGGGATGCTCTTTCAGTAAGAATAATGGATGCGTGATAAAAAAAAACTGTAATGTAGTAGGGCAACTGTGAAAGAAACGTGCCACCGAGGTGCTGCGAAACGGCCAAGGATTCTCGTAAGTGTGGTCGGCCTTTCCTCTTCGACCTTTCATGTCATGTTCTCCCACCCAATATACAATTTCGCTAGCCATTCATATTCTAATGTTAGTGTCGAATTAAAATCTGTGAAAAGACTTTTGTTTGTGGATCGCTTTTGCCATAATAGAACGCATCTACTTCTCTCCACCAGCTGATTAGGTTGTGACAGGCATCGGTCCTCTTTCGACGTGATGGTCGACCTTGAAAAGATAATTATGTGGTTGAGAAGGCCTCGTGAGAGATGAAGTAATGAATAGCGAACCAACAAGCGGCAACGTCTGCGTAGTCATAATTTGGTGTTCTTCTTCATGCTAAGAGTTTTTGAACTGGCACAGTTTTAAGGCAGAAAAAAACACACATCGTAATGCATAAAGTGCTCATTTTTTCTCCTCATTATAAATGAATGGAGTCTGCCACAACTCGAGATTTTACACCCTGCCACCAGTTGTGTCATCTCCTGATGACGTAGCCGGCAGCTCTTTCCTATTCTGAAAAAAGCTATTAGGTTACTGTTTCAGCGAAATTTTTGAGGTGGAAATCTTCCTGTGGTCGACAAGGGGCGGTGGGAACGTGTAGTGGTGACGATCTGAGGAAAGATTCTACGCTGTTTTCGGAACTGCAGTGAACCACATTGGCTAAATATGCAAAGTTCAAGGCTTAGTACCACCACATTGGGCGCTGCTGTCTAAGAAGCCGGGTACAGAGATAACGAGTTGGTGGGCATCAAATATCGGATCGCACAGACTGCTTTTTGCTGTCGCCTTTAACAACAGAACGGGCTCTTCAGACGCCAACAACTGTTCTTGAGGCTGCTGTTCGCATAAAATTCCATGTGTTCGCCTTGCAAGGAAACAAGAGCAGGGGAGACTGACACCCGGCCAACAAGATAACAAAAAGCCTTGTTATTCGTGGACGGAAATTCCCTGTTATGAAGTGTCGGAGGCATGGGCTTTATCGTATACCCATTTATTTTCCATCTGGTCCTTATCACCTCATACCAAATACTGCCACAGCAGTTGGCCATTCGTCGTCTCCAACTTTCTCGTCAGAAGAAAGCCAGTATCATCAGCTGCTACTCACCAACTTGTACAGCTGATAAGAACGAAGTGGACACGTTCTACAACCATTTAGAGAAAGTGATCGACAACGAGAGATCTTTCTGTAGATTTCCTTCACGAGATTTCAACCATAGATTATGAACATTTGAAAGGATAAATAAAAGGATAAAGGCTCTCGGTGTTGATTAATCATTGAGGGGTGCACCATGCAATCGACTTCACTAAGCATCGTTAGAGGTGACTGAATGCATATCTGGCGTTTACAATGACTCGCGGTGGCCTACCGATGTATCGAGTCAGTGTTGCTATCCCTCTAAACAATATTGCGCCACACGCCCCATATGAGGATTTAACAGGACTAAATACAGGATAGAGAACTTTGAAGTAGAAGGATGAAATGAGGGTGAAAACCTTCCCGTAGGACTTCTGTTTGCAGCACATCTGTTCCACGAGTGTTTATTTTTTCGAGAAGAGAGGAAATCGTTGTGGACATGGGAGTTTCCTAGCGACACCATGTTCTCGAGAACAAAAAATGACGTCTGTTTTACACCTCCATGGTACCTGAAAATGATACCTGAATTGTTTGGTGGATCTGATCACTCTCTTCTTCGGGCAAAGATTTGGCTCAACCATAAGCTGAAAAGGAACTTTTGTCACCGTCCAAGAACAGCAAGAGAAGCCGTTTTTTGACGCGGTATTCGCAATAAAATGCTCTCTCCAAGTAACTGGCGCAAAAAAGAAAGACTTGACCGAGGACTTTAAGCCTTTATCAAATGATTTTAAACTAGCAACAAGCTTGATGACCAGTGAAATTTAAGTTTATACGTACTATAAGGATTGAATGATAAACAATTCTGGTTAAACGTTCAAAGATCCAAATTAACGCGAAGTAACTCTCATTGCCGACTAACTCTGAACCTCAACCTTAATCAATAAATTCATGATTTACTGTCAGCTTGACAAGAAGCTGTAACGCGCTTCTCATTTGCTTGGACTAACTTTGCACAGAATTTGCTCCTTTCAAAGAACAGTTTTACAGTTGTCAACTTAGTTGGTGAAATGTAAGCAATATTAGCTGAGAAGAAAGGCTACGATACTAGAAAATATATAGAAGAAGGTTCAAAGAAATGAATATGAAAACTGTCGAACAATGATAGAACGCGGTATGAAGGCAGTCATTTCGCGGTAAAATCGTTTGTTTGTTCGAAGCATAAAGGCTCTCGATGCTGATCAATCCCTGAGAGATGGGCCAAACATTCGACTTCTTCAAGTAACCTTAAATGTAATGAATTCATATTGTGTCCCGTGCAATAAAGAAGGCTTAATGAGCATGGCGCACGAGAGGAACCAAACCACTGTGTGTTGCCAGTGTTCTCTACTCACTTCGCTACACAAAGTTTTCGAAACTGAGAACTGCATACCTTGGTCCAAATGCACAGCTTGATATGACAGCAGTTCAGCTGACACCAGCGAATTTCTCCCTGGAACGTGGAGATGAGTACAGGCATTTTCTGAGCAAAACCGTGAGTTTCTCTTGTGTACGAAGAAACCCAGATAAATACTTATTGAAATACTTATATAGTCTATCATCAAATGTAATGAGAGTCTCGGTACTTCTTCACCAATTCCACTCTCTTACAACCGTCATACATAGAGATTGTTGAGTTTGTGCGTGGAATCAGCAACGGTTTGTGGATCTGCCGTCTTCCCTCCTTATGGAAAGCTCGAGCGAGCATAGTTTTTTCTTCAAAGTTCTTAGCAAAGGCAGCTAATTGCTGTCCTTGATAGAAAGCTCACGTGACATTGCAACTCGACACTTCCTGTGTGTTAGCCCATTTCTGTCAACCGTCCGCTCAAGGACAATGCAATAGGAGGAATAAACTCTAAAACAAGAACGTTAAACTCTGTCACAATTATATCTATTAGGTGCACAAGAATGCAAATGATGACATGGGTCTTTGAGTAAATCCGCCTCAAATCTGCTTCTGTCTGAGACTGTTTATGATGACAACTTTGATGAATTCTTAGTCCGCCTACACAGGAATTTCGAGAGAAGGAATAGTTACGTGAAAAGCAGATTAGAACTTAAGTGGATGCCTGCGATATTTCTCATGAAAGCGATCCCTTAATACATTCAACTACCTAATTTCATCAAGAACGCTAGAACTTACTCCGTTCTTTTACCGTTACCGTAAATCCCAAAAGGATGCTGGCCAACTACAGTATCTTGATGGGCTAGTTGTCGATTGCGAGCTTATTTTCTATCTTCTTTAGTGTTACAACGTACTGTTTTTGCCATACCATTTTTTCATTGGCTTTTTTCTCTTGTTAAGTCTCGATCATTATAAAACAAATTTTTCCTTTGACTTGTATCCTAGGCTGAGACACGATATCGTCTATCCTTTTTTTGGCTGACATTGAAAAGTGGCGCGAAAACTGAGTAGCATAGGTTAGTAGACGTTACGTCAAATTCTTCTTCTCTTTCAATATCTTTCAATTCATTAATTCTGAACTCCTTTTTATTGCTTTGGGGAACGGAGTTTTTCAAGAACTATTGGCAATAGCAATAATTGTAGTACAATAATAGTAGCAAAGGAATAAATTGGGAATGCTTGCGTTGGCTCCGTTGTTGCCATTCATTTTTCGTATTTTACATCTTCGTATTTATTTATGTATTTGTTTGTGGCTGCGGGCACTTG
This sequence comes from Angiostrongylus vasorum, assembly GCA_018806985.1. Taxonomy (NCBI): domain Eukaryota; kingdom Metazoa; phylum Nematoda; class Chromadorea; order Rhabditida; family Metastrongylidae; genus Angiostrongylus; species Angiostrongylus vasorum. The sequence continues at coordinate 250,844 of JADANN010000231.1, forward strand.
TGGAGTACTCTGCGAAGTAGACGGGTTTCACAGTGCCCTGCGAAAATTCGATCCTTTGTCACGCACTCGTAGTTGAATTGGTAACAGACTTGTCTCGGAAGATAGAAACACTGACTTGATACGACGGTAAGCAACCGCAAGTAATCATACAGGCCTGATATGCACTAAGTCACCTTTAACGATGTTTGATGAAGCCGAATCCAAAGCGCACGCCTTAGAGAATGATCAACCCTGGGAGCCTTATCCTTCCATTTTTTTATGTACTTATAATTATCCATAACACCATATGAGAAAGTATTAATGGATTTAGCGAACTGCGGTGTACAATGTACAGAAGCCGGTTCACAATTTATAGAACCCTTGAAAGAAACAGGGTCACGTAGGAGCAAACACTTTCTTCCGACTTTTTGCAGCCACATCGCAATGACGACCACCATAAAGACGAGCACGTTGAAATATTAGCTGAATAAATATTTTATACCAACCACTTGTTTGCTGAATAATCAAAGAAGGTATTACGCCCGATTCACGAACGCTGGATAGTTACTGTCTATGGTAATAATATGAGAACAAGTTTGCACTGCTATCTCGTTAACTCTAGGGGGGATGGGGGGGGCAAGAACTCTCGAAAGTTCTGTCTATCAGCAGTATACCAATGCAGTAATAATACTACTACAAACGAATAATTCAGTGCTGTTTTTTTGAAAATATGTCAAAATGCAGTCTAATTGCAGGCGCAGTTATGCCTTAATGTTTTATTTTCTTGGAAAAAATTCCATTCATCTCCATGAAATGACCGCAGCGAGGAATATGGTATAAAACAGACAAACATATAGACGTATATACACGCACACATATGTGTATAGATAGGTGCATACACATACATAAATACATACATACATACATACATACATACATACATACATACATACATACATACATACATACATACATACATACATACATACATACATACATACATACATACATACATACATACATACATACATGCATACATACATACATACATACATACATACATACATACATACATACATACATACATACATACATACATACATACATACATACATACATACATACATACATACATACATACATACATATACTCATAAATGGACATGTACATACGTACGTACATCATATATATATATATATATATATATATATGTATTACATACATACAAGTACGTGCGTATGCACATCCATGCAAAGACATCTCAGCTCATGATGAGCATTATTTTATTCACTCAATTATTCGACCCATCGTCACATGTTTTGCGAAATCCAGCACTTATTTCACTCTGCCAGCTGTCTCGCATCTGTCATCTACACTATTTAAATAAGTTTGTCTTCTTCATTGATGACGCTGAATTCTGGTCACATCGGTTTTCCGTAGAATTCTGGAGTAGCATTCATAGAACGTTCACAGCTCCATCACCGTGGTCGCCAACTTCGCGGTTTTGGATAAAAAATTTTCTTCTAACAAAATCGTGCCCTACAGGGATGGAAGGCGTCTTTAAGCTTCTATGAGGTCCAATGCGTGTATTGTAATGCTGTTAGTCTATCAGGTTAACTATCAGCCACACTCTTCGTCAACAAAACACATCTTTATTGATGCCGCCATTATAACGCGCTAGGTTCCTGGATCTCAAGAGTAGTCGTTTTCTTGCTTTTTTGTTGTATATCTATCAGCGAAAGCCTTAATATATGTGTATATAATCTGAGAGCTGTATTGCATAATTCATTTAATTTCTTTGTCAGGTCCTTCCTTGAGGACTCAAATGCTCAAATTATCAACAGTAGCCATGGTGGAAACCATAGGGATGCTAATGTGCCAAGCCAATTTTGTCGAGAAAAAAGTGTTTGTTATCCTCAGATCTTTTGAGGTCGCGCTCTTAACACTAGAACTACGGCAACGATCTCCATTAGATTAGTGGAAATTGAATGTGATTGGTTTAAGGGAGAGAGACGAGGTGGAAAGTGTAGTGTTCTTGACGAGACGCCGTACGCCAACTGTCGCCTGCCACGCGTAGTGGAGCGATTAGTCTCAAATCACCCCATCATATCGTCGAAATCGCTTCGCGCGTCTCACACTAACTCGCTTACGTTTTCTACTTTTCACGTCCACATATAGCACATATAGCAGCTTTTTTTTCTCACTGTTGTAACCGATTGCACGCTCTATAGTAGATGAATATCGATTGAACGATCTGGATTGCTGTATCCATGGCTGCGTTCTTCTAAGTACCGACTGTAGTTTGTTGAAAACGCTTGCACGGCGGAACACACGACTCCTTTTTCAGCTTGTTTTCATCCAAATAGCTTGCCTTTTTATTCTCAAAAAGTGTCAGTGCTGATTTCGTAAAAGTACCTTCAAGTGCACAATTCGTCACAAAATAAGTAAGAGCATTTCGAACGTTTTCGTAGCTGCACCATATGTGTACACGCCTTAAATTTTTCTAGACGCTAACCGGATTCCAATATTTTTTTTCTGTTTTTTCACTTACTGCTTCACTACTGCTTAATTAATAGTTTCATAACAAGAGTAACTCATTGGTAGCTCTTGATGAGATTTCGAGGAAATACGACTTTTCTAGTGCCACTTCGATTCATCCAACAATTCACCAGACTTTGCCGATACTAGTAAGTAAGTAATTGGGAAGGAAAATGAAGTCGTCCTGGTTTTCGTAAGAGGTGCTTCACACTTTCTGTCCTTCGACGATAAGAGGGCAAGCGGCAGCTCGTTATACTCTCCTAGTATGAGAAGGGAGCTTGCTTATTTCAAAGGATAACGAAGCGTCTATCATATCAGCCCAACCTCTTGACTCCAGGGATTTTCCTGAATCAATGCACAAGGTACAACAAATACGTGTAAGCTCACCGGAGACCATATCCATAAAGATATCTACACGCATGGAGAAGGTATAAGCCAGTACCAAATAAAGACACGTTACGCAGATGAGCGACTAGATGACTAGAGATTTTGACCTTAGGGTAAACGCGCAGGAATTGTGATGTACAGTTCATTACAGTTCTATTTGATTCGTTATCAAATAAATACAGTTTACACTTCGAAAAAGTCTTTGCTTGAGGAACACAATAGTTAAATCATAGAGGTTCAGTATCTGTCCTTTCAATGCGGTATACAATCTTCTCGAGTCTTTCAGTTTACCTTTGAGCCAGAATTCTCTAAACACTTTTGAATAAACCTGAGTAGGTCAAAAATAACTGCAAGCTTCACCACAACCATGACGAACAGAGGGTTCTGAGGCATCTCCGCAATGCTAATGATTAATGATGTGTTTATAATGTTGAGCTTACACGAGGTTGATAAAGTTGTTTATTTGGCTAACGTTTCGACGGTTTCGTCTTCATCAGAGCCGATGATCAGAATCCATGGTCCACGCTTGTTCGTGTTCTCGAGGTGGCGTCTTCGTCGGGAATCGAGCCGGATCTTCCTCAGTGGAGCGTCTCGAATGAAGCATACTCACCCGGCGATGCTCTTTTTATACAACGCGGTTGTCGCTAATATCGTTATCCGTTGATGATAGTTTATTTTTTAACGGATAACCCTTCCCGCAGCGGTCGGTGTTATTTCTGCTAGCACATAGCGAACAGCAAGCTAACGATAGCTAATGATTACGTTACCACACTGTTTTTCCTTCTTTTAAAGATTTTTGCAGGTCTCTTTTCATTCTCCGTGGAAAATACAACCCATTCGTAGAATTCCCTTTCGAGTTCCAGGCTTTTGTGCCGCGTGAATCTGAACTGTATCGCCTCACGTTTCGATCCCGTTCTGATCATGTCGGCACCAATCGCGCATCGATGCTCTGTACTGATTTCTCATCTACGCGATAAAACGAAAGGTTTAGCTCTTCTCCTCAGTATTTCAGAAAGCATTTTTCACCTTTCTTTCCAAGAAAAACCTTAAATTACGGTGCTATGAACGCTGAAAGTCTTCCAATAATGCGTGTGTTTAACTTAATATCTCTTAATCTGCATTTTCATTGCTATTGTTTATTCAAAACATTTAAAATGAGTCCACTCAATTAAATTTTGTGAACAAATACGACAGCATAGATATATTTCGATATATTATGTTAGCTTTGTGGCGGTGACAGTGTGGCGCAGTGGTTGAAGGCGCCCTGCAACACACACGTGGAATCAATCTCGGCGTCCATGGTCCACCACGCCTTCCATCCCTCCGGGGTCGGCAAATTGGGACCAGACTTGTCTGGGAGGATAGCAGCACTAGCTCGATACATCGGTAGGCCACCGCGAGTCATTGTAAAGGCCAGTTACGCATTCAATCACCTCCAAACGATACTTAATGAAGTCGAATGCATGACGCATCCCTCAGCAATTGGTCAACGCCGAGAGCTTTATCCTTTATTTATTTTATGCTACCTTTCTAATATCCTTCATGTGAGATAAACCCTTTAAATGTCCGCCGCCTGACTATGCTGATAGGCCCTTGCTTCTGATTTCGGATGTAAAAGGAAGGAGAATTTTTCTCACTGCTCAGACACGTAAGGTCAGAAGTATTTAGTTCGCCATTTTCACCAAAGAGTAATATAATCCCAAGGATCGCTCAGTTCCCAGGTATCGTAGCTCCCTTCGCACCTAAGTAGCTTAAATTCCCACTACTGTAATATCCAATTACCCCCTAGTTGTTCATTTCGTTCTCTATGCCTCACGTCCCACGGATCTCTCTCATATGAGGGATCTCGAGCCGCTTAGTCGCGAGGCTACGTGGCGCGTCCCCAGGTGGCGGATAGGGGGTTAGTCGCGGACCAAAAGTGACCTTTGCTTCCATGAGACGCAGGTAGATCCAGGGGATGACTCCCTGTTTCTGCTGCGCCGATTTGGCACATGCTTTCTGTATTTGCTAAGCATATTCATGCATGCGTGTGTGGGTGCGTTCTCGCTTATGCGGATTGTATTCTACGAGTCAATTCGGCCAAAAGCCTGCAATCAAGTGATAGGGAAGTATATGGGAGGCAGTTAGGAGTCGCCTCCGACAAATAACCTCCATGTCCACTCTGGGAGAGCCTGGCAAGCTAGCCGTGAGTATACCCAGCCCCCCACGTTTAGAGCCCAGCAAGCTATACGTGGGTATCAAAAAGTGCTAAACACAGTAAAAAAAAACGGGCCTCACTCCCCTGACCCCGAAAGAGCCCCAATTTCGCAGCGTTGGGTAGGACGAGTGCGGGAGAGGATGCTAAAATCTCGGGGCCAATGCAAGCTGCCTGGATTTCAAAGAACTATGGTGACGATCTGTACCTACAATGCACGTTCACTTGCATCCGAGTCCTGGATAGAAGACTTGCTCTTGCAAACAAGAAGGATAAAGTACGATGTCATCGGCCTGGCCGAGACGAGAAGACGCCAGCCTTTTAACGCCGTCTATGACACCGGAGAAGAACTGTTCCTCGGAACATGCGACAGTAGAGGAGTTGGCGGCGTCGGCGTTCTCGTCAACACGAGTTTGTCAATGAACATCGATTCATTCGAACAGCTTACAACCCGAATGGGACGTTTGCGACTAAAAAGGTGTGCATCGATACCGGCTTTGATAATGTTCGTCGTTTACACGACGACATCAAACTACGATGAAGAAGAAGTAGAAGCGTTCTATATGGACTTGGAGAAGTTCTACGGAAAAGACCACACATTCTTCAAGGTCATCATTGGAGATTTCAACGCCAAGATTGGACCAAGAAGAACGTCAGAAGAATGTCACATTGGGACCCACGGATTAGAATGGAACGAACAGGGTGAGCGGCTGTCTGAGTTTATCATGGTGACCAACACAATCCATGGTAACTCACAATTCCAGAAGCCCCACTCTCAGCGCTGGATGTGGGAGTCTCCCAATGGAGAGTACCATAACGAAATAGACCACATCACAGTAAATAGAAGGTTTTACCTAACCGAATTCGCTATTGTCCCAAAATTCTACACAGGATTAGATCATCGTCTGCTTCGTGGAAAAATTCCATTTCTCTCAGAAAGGAGAAAAAAGCCGCTATATTTAAGAAGCGAGAACACCTGGAGAACCTTCCACCAGTTCTCGTAAACACATTGGCTCCGCTCTTCACGCGTTACCTGTCTGAATGCAAGTTCCCTTCTTAGCGGAAGACCAGCAAGACCGTGTTACTGTTCAAGAAGCGTATATTCTACACGATATCGGCAACTATCACCCAGTCTGCTTGCTGTCTGTCGTCTATAAACTTTTCACTCGAATCATCCTAAACAGGATTGACAGAACACAGGACGAAGGACATCCATGTGAGCAAGTAGGGTTTGGAAAAGGATTTAGTACGATGGACCACATCCACATGATGACAAGGCTCACTGAAGTATCGCGAGAGTACAAAAGGCCACTCGGTCTCACTTTCTTCGATTTAAAGAAGGCCTTTCGCTCAATTGAGATAGAAGCAGTCATGGAAGCCCTTGATAGCAAGGGAGTCCCTTTTCGGTGTATAAATATTCTTAGTGAGTTGTACAAAAATTTCACAACAAAGATATCACCATTCTACAACGATATTAACAATGACGTCAAAAAGAGGGGACTAGACAAGGCGATACCATTTCTCCAAAATTATTTGCCGCCACTCTCGAGAACGTTATGCAAACATTGGAGTGGGATAATATGGGGAGTGAAAATCGATGGTCGGCAGTTACACCATCTTCGCTTTGCTGATGACATCGTCTTTATAACACCAAACATTAGCCAAGCGGAAAGTATGCTTACCGACTTTGATAAAGCCTGTGGAAAGATTGGTCTTCAACTAAATCTCACAAAAGCGATGTTCATGAAGAACGGATTGGTTTCGCATGCCTTATTCACGCTGAATGGAACGAACGAATATCTCCGAATGCTCCAGTTATATCTATCTAGGTCGGGAAATCAATATGATTTACGACCTAGCTCCAGAGATGAAGAAGGAAACGAGCGGCTTGGGGAGCTTTCACGAGCATCGAGGATGCAGTGAAGAGAACAAAGAACACCCAACTCCGTGCTCACCTTTTTCGACTCAACGGCACTTCCTGCCCTAACGTATGCGTCAGAAATTTGGTCGCTGCGTAAGCAGGATGAAAGGTCACTTAGCGTTATCGAACGCGCAGTCGAAAAGGCGATGCTAGGAGTATCCCGTTCCACACAAGTAAGGGAAGGGATCCGAAGCTTCGACCTGCGTCAACGATTAAAAATCAAAGATGCCGTTCTGTACGCTACACAATCGAAGATAAGGTGGGCTGGACACGTAATGCGTATGAATGACAACCGATGGACAAGAGCCGTTAGTGACTGGATTCCTCGGGATGTCAAACGTACTGCAGAAAGACCACCGACTCGATGGTCAGAGTTCTTCACAAAGAGCGTTGAAGAAAGTTATGATGCTCGAGGAGACCCTTGAGCGAGCAGAACCCATTGGGCTACTCTTGCACGCGACAGGGGAAAAATGGAAGACTTACTGGCGCCCGCTCGAGTCACTCGACGATCAACGGGACTACAGGTGACAGGTGATACAGGTGATGCCTCACGTCTACCGATGTGCTCACCCACCATTCTATGAGTAGAAGTTCTCACATATTGGCCTCGATTCAAAACAGTAGTCAATGACAACCATGAACCCCCATTTAATGGATTTTCCAGGACTCCCGGAAAAAAAATTTCCTCAGGCACCAACATAGAGCTCATAATTTATCATGAGTTATCTTCCAAATATCCATGTATGAACCCTTTAAAGATAGTGTTTGAGGTATTTCACAACGAAGATCCACATTAGCTTCAGTGAAGAAAAGGTCTCTACTAAAAAAAAGCAGAAATGTTGCTGTACAGTAAAAATCACTGTGCTATTATTGCTGATTTCCTGCACTACTCTCTTTTATAGTTATATATATATATATATATATATATATATATTGTTAATAATATTGCCTTTTCTTGATAAACACATGAGCGGTTGTTGCTTTACTCTTTATTCACAAAAAGAGCTCAGGTTTTGGTGGATTTCGTTTTCTTCAGAGGCAGAAAAGGTCAGGTTGACTACACTCTACTCAGCCAAACACCTCCATAACAAGAACTGAGAAAGTGCTAAACTAGATTTCAATCGCATTGAAAACGAAGCGGTTTCTTCACAATGTCTCCGCTTTCTATGAATATTTTACGTTGAGACCAACCGCATAGAGTTCACATGGATAGCTAATGTGCCTCTCTCACCTTAAAATATCAATCTAAGATATTGTGTGAGATCACGCGTGATAACGAGGCATTCTTACCTGCAGCTTATTTTTAGATTTTTGCAATTTATCCAGAATGCTTAGTGGGTCCTAGATTTCTGCACGAGGATGGCAACTTCTACTTCAAAATCTGCTCCGTAATATCTCTCTAACCTACGCGCGCCTTAGTATTTGGTTTTACTTCAGGTTTACCAATTACCAACCAATGTGTTCCTTTAATTTTATATATGTGTTCTTTTTATACGAACGCATAGTCTATCAGTTTCACCGAAGTAATCGTCCTCGCATACTTTACGACAGACCACATAAACGCGACGTGAACCCATACAATCACCGTCTCTAACTTTAGGGCATAATGTGCAATTTTGGGTTGGGCATAGATGGTCATACAAGCTCTTTCGAAGTGGATAGCTTCGAGAGCGCTCAATGCTACTTTAATCGTGGCTACCGAATTCTCCAGACTGGCCCTTTTTTAGGCAACGTTTTATTTTCCCAAGACCGAATTTCTATTAGCTTTGACATTGATCAATAATCCACTGCTTTTCTTTAATGAGCCAACACGAAGTTGATGTTATAGCATTTATTAGCACACAATGATTGACGTTTCGGCAATTTTGCCTTCTTCAGAATATGGAATAGTCAAAGTAAATGCAATCTACTCAGCCAAATACTTTCATAACCTTAGCAGACAAGGCTTAACGCACAAATTTTCATTTGCATAAAAACCGCTTCTTTTAAAGACTCATCGTTTTATTCGTTGTAGGTCTCCCAGTTTAAAGGTGGAGAGCAGCTGCACAAAGAATGACATGGGCGAGGGATGTGCTTGTGTCATGTCACGGAATCATGGTTGCACTTGCTTTGTTGCTAATAAAGGGCAGCTTGAACTGGAGTTTGTTTTTACCAGAATTACCTAGGGAATTCCACAGCAATGAATTGAAATACCATCTAACACTCTCAGAAGTCAGCCAGGTCGTAACCGCTTCTATGACCATCCAACGCAAAATTGCATAATAAGTCCTAGAGGTAGAGACGACGATTGCATGAGATCACGTCCGGTTTATGTGGTCTTTGTGAAGTGTGCGAGAGCGAATTTATTGGCAAACGGGTAGTGCATGCGTCCGTACAACAAAAGCACCTGGTTAGTAAACCTGAAGTTAAACCTAACGCTCCACTAGGAGCGCATAGACACAGACATAACAAGGACGGTTTTTAAGTGGAAGTTACCATCCTCCAATAGGAATCGAGAACTTCAGCGCGAAAAATTTTTGAGAGATTCCGGATAAACTCTATGGATGCAATAGTAAACCGCAAAGAGGAATACCTCCTCATCATACGTGATCTCACACAACATCTCAGACTGGTATTTTAATGTGAGAGAGACGCACTACCCATTCATGTGAACTCTGTTCAGTTGGTCTCAACGTGAAATACTCAGTGAAATACTTATTTTTTTATGAATAAAAAGTGAAGTAACGGCCGCTCATGTGCTTATCAAGAAAGCAGCGAATTATTTACCAATGTCGAGGTTAATAGAAAGCCCATCTGGGAATTATACAACTTTAATTTATATATTACCATTGTCCCACTGTTCTTTTAGCATTACTACCCCTTCTTGGACTGCTTCTGTACACTCTGTTAGGTGCTGTTCTATTTTGTGAGTTAGAGGGTCCGAACGAACAATACGAATTGGTGCAGCTTAAAAAACAACGGGAAGAGCTTTTTGAGGTAGGTGCCAGAAAAGCTGTGTTCCAATAGCATTGATAGCAATCCAACTTGTATACACATTTGGGAATTGAGCTTTGTAGAAAAGTCTGTTTGATTAAATATATCCAAAAGAAACTGCTAGATTAGGCGATGTGTTGAACTGAACACATCTAAAGCTGGAAAATCAACGAGGTGGGAAAGCATGTATTTTCAAGGTTCCTACTTAAGCATTTTATCGATCACTGTTGCTTGATATTAGGACACCTGAAGAGGTTTCTGGAAAAAGAAAGCTAAAACTCGGTTTGCAGTTTCGACAAAAGGATTTTCAGTTTTACAAACATGAATAGATGCTCATTTAATGATTGATATCGTCGTCATTTAGAGCACCGTGTACCGATTGAATAACGTCCGAGCAATGCAGCCAATGGCCGCGTTGAATCACACACGAAAAAACCTCCTACGATTTCAGCAAAAGCTTGGCATTGAACCAGTAAGAGTGACACTGTCATCAATCATCCTTAACAAAAAGCTTTACCAAATAACCAACAATCTATTGAGGTGAATCTGGAAGATACTCGATGGAACTTTTGGGGAGCGGTTTTCTACTGTATGACTGTGTACACAACCATTGGTTACGGTAATATTGTGCCGACAACGACCGCCGGCAGGGTGCTAACAATTCTGTACGCGTTTATTGGAATTCCCTTTGCAGTGCTTACTCTTTTTGCACTTGGAGCAATTTTCGCAAAACTCTGCAAGTCATTGTGGAAAATGTTAATTAAATCGACAACTGTGGTCAGCAAGGATCTGGAGCAAAAGGTCACAGAGGCTGTTGGATTTGACGAAGAAGCGCAGTTGTCGCAATCTTCCACCAGTCTTAGCGATGAAGATCTTTTGTCGTTTCCAATTTCTTTTCTTGTTCTGCTTACAATACTCTGGGTGTTCTTCTGTGCCTTCGTCTTCACATTATTGGAAGATTGGAGTTACGGTACCTCGTTATACTTCACATTGATTTCTTTCACAACTATTGGCTTTGGCGACGTGCTACCATCTGAATACGACTACATTGTTGTCGTTGGTTTTCTCCTTCTCATTGGACTTTCGCTCGTCTCCACAGTGCTCACCCTTCTTCAGCAGCAAATTGAAGCCCTAGCCACTGGTGTACAAGGTGATATCGACCGTGAATACATGAAAGCTCTTGTGGAAGCAGCCAATGAAGGTGAGATCTCCCCAGATCTCAAAAAAACGAAGATGTCCAATGCAAATTCGATGGAAACAGCTAGTTCTGCTGCGCAAAGTCACGAAGTCCATCATCGCTCGATGGATGCTATCCTGTCCAGAATGCCTTTGAAACAACGTATTCTTTACCGAGTGATGCCGAAATCAGCGAAAAAACGACTTGCAAATGAGTCACGCCTTAAGATGAGTAGAAGAAATGAAGCTGTGCAAACTGATATGTTTCTCCTTCAGGCTTTATTGCACGAGGAAATTTTGAAAATGGAGTTGAACAACGAGCTACCATCGGTTCGTCAAATGTCGTCTTCACCAAGTCGTCTTGTTACCAGCGGCATAAACGTGAAAAGCACTTACCCAGTTTCCATTAACGACGACATTCCGAAGCCAACAGTGAAGACAACAGCGCTGCGAGAGGATGAGGTTTAAACGTGATTTTTGACGGTGAGAAGTTCTTCAGTGATAACTGTACATTTGAAATAACAAAAACTTTAAACAATCAAGTCCGTTACGTCTTAAATTTCAAAGTAAGGCTCGTCGTATTCCCGACAATTATTTGTTTTTTTAGTATGCTATTAAAATGTCATATGTTATTAAAAGCAAGCTCATTGTAATAAATGTTTGAATACTCGGCGGACGGTCCAAACTTGATGAATTTTTTAGTGGTACTTTTGCCAAGTGGAATGCACGTAGCGGGATGATTATAGGTTCCATCCGATACACACAAAGTCGTTCGTTCAATACCGGGTCTCGGCTTTGTCAAGCCTTCCATCGCTTAATGATACCAACTTGTCTGTGTGGATTGCACGATTGACTTGATACTCAGCTCTTGTCATTCATTGCACAGGCCAGATATATCACCTCTACCGATACCTAATGAAGTCGAATGCACTGCGCATCTCTTGAGGATTGATCGAAACCAAACGCTTTATTCCTTTTGTACTTTATTTATGCCGAATAGCAATATTAAACAACAAGTTCTTCATGTGGATCGAACCGAATAGTAACAACGAGAAGAAGTGGTTATTGACTGGTGGTAGATAATGCTTAGACGTCGACAGACATAGACCATGAACTTGTTATGAGACGTAGGTGACATAGATGAGATTTTTTGTTCCCTACGTTCGGAATAAACTTGTACTTTCCGCAGACATGTAATCACATTCATATGGATTTTATCTTGCACGTCTAACTACTTTGAGGAGTATATTAATTCAGTTAGGAAGGGCGTGTGGGGTGGTAGTGTACTTTCAAGAAATAAGAACCACGTTTACTCCAGGAAAGTTTCACTTCCTATCCATGGATGATCGCGGCAAGCTACATTGTGTCACAGTAATCACTAGTCGTCCCGTTGACAACAAACGCCATTTAATATTCCATTTCTCCTGTCGCGTGCAAGAATAGTCCGATGAGTTCTACACGCTCTGGGGACTCATTGAGCATAATGGCCTTTGTCCATCGATTGCCGTTCATACGCCTTACGTTTCCAGCCCATTTTATCATCTGCACTTTGGCTTTTAGAATGACGTCTTTGTTCTTGATCACTGGTGTAGATTGGAGTTTCGGACGCCCTCTCTCATCTGCGTGATACGGGATACTCTTGGGACCGTTCTTCCGACTTCACTTTCTATAACGCTAAGTGATATTTCATCCTGGTCACGTAGCGACCAGATTTCTGACTACATTCATTAAGACAGAGACAATCGTGGAGTCGAAAAGGTGGGCACGGAGTCAGGTATTCTTTGTTCTTATCACTGTGTCTTCGACGCTCTTGAAAGCTTCCAAGTCCGCTCGTATTATCCTGCTTGATTCTGGAAATAAGTCGATAATCATGTTTATTTCCCGACTAGGATAGACGCAGCTGAAGCGTTCGAAGATACTCGTTTGCACTGGCCATAAGTGAGGGCATACGAAACAAATCCGTTTCCCATGAGCATAATTTTGTGGGATTCAGTCAGAGACCAATCTTTCCACAGGTGTTATCAAAATCGGCTACCATTTGTTACGTCTAGCTAATGCTTATTGTTATAAGAACGATGCCATCAGCAAAACGAAGATGGTGTAATTGCCTGCCATCGAATTTCACTCCCATGTTTCCCATTCCAGTGTTTGCATGATGTTCTCATGGGTGCCCGTAAATAGTTTTGACGAGATAGTATCGCGTTGCCTAACCGCTCTTTTGACGTCGGTATTAATATCGTTGTAGAATGGTGATATTTTGGCTGTGAAGTTTCTATTTACGTTTCGAAAAAAATACTGCTTCTAACTGCCTCTCTCAACTAGGTCGAAAGCTTTCCTTAAATGCATCAAAGTAAGACAGCGCTGCTTCTTGCACTCTCGGATATATCGGTGGTTCTCCTGATAGCGAGGACGCGGTCATTGTACTGAATCCTTTTCAAAACCCTGCTTTCTAAAATGGCTGTCTTTCGTCCAGTGCTCTGTCAATTCTATTCAAGATAACTCCAGCTAAAAGTTTTTGGACAAGACACGACAAGCACGTTGGACGGTAGTAGCCGATATCGTGGAGGTCACATTTTTCGATACAATATCACGGTCTTGCTGGTCTTCCACTGAGTAGGAACCTTGCATTCAGACAGGTAACGTGTGAAGAGCGGATCCAGCGTGTTTACGAGGACTGGCGGAAGATTCTTCAGGTGTTCAGGTAAAACTTCGGAGAGCTTTGCGAATGCTTTTCCGAGGCTGTGCGCCTTGGACCAATAACTGCTTCTTTTCTCTCTTTAAGATCTTCTTTTATCGCCTGTCTGCATTGTTTTGCAAGTTCGGAAGTGAGCTGGCACTTGCTTGTAATTCGTGTTGTTCCACTGGCATATCAGCTCGAGTAATTCTGGAGACAAATGTCTCTTGATAACTTTCGAACTCTCAGCTTTCATAGGGGCTAACGTGAAGATGCTGAATCAACCTATAGCGGTCCTTGTCGACGTTATCAAGAACGGCAACTTCCCAATAACAGAATAATGAACAAAATAAGTGTCAATCTATGGAGGTTTTGGGACTTCTTTTTTTAAATTTGGTGGCTTTTTTTCCTTTCCGAGAGAAATGAAAGCTTACAGGAAGGAGAAGATGGTCCGGACTCCATGTAGACACCCTCGATTTACTATGATGTGGTCTATTTTGTTATGGTACTCTCTATTTGGAAACTCTCACGTTCAACGTTAAAGCTGGGGCTTTTGTAATTACGAGTTGTCATGAATTCTCTTGATCATCATGCTAAATTCCACAGCGGCTCAACTTGCCCGTTCCATTCTAATCCCATGGGTCTTAATGTGGCGTTCTTCAAACGTCCTTCTTGAACGAGTCTTGGCGTTAAAATTTCCAATGATGGCCTTAAAAGAATGCATGGTCTTCTCTGTATAATTTCTCCAAGTTTGCATAGAGCGCTTCGACTTCTTTTTTCGTCACGGCTTGATGTCGGTGCGTATACGACGAATATTGTTAAAACCAGTGTTGGTCCACATCTCTTCAACCGTAAACGTCCGAAATGGGTTGTTGTTTGTTCGAATGAATCGATATTCATACTCATACTCGTGTTGACGGGAGCGCCGATACCGACCACTCTTTCCCCTCCACTGTCTCATGCCCCGTAGAACAGTTCTTCTTCGGAGTCACAGAAGGCGTTGAATGGGTGGTGTCGTCTCTTCTAATACATTCCGATTATGTCGCACCTTATCCTTCTTGTCTACATGGTAAAGTCTTCTATCGAGGACTCAGATGCAAGTGTGAGTGAATTGCAGGTACAAATTCTCACCTTAGTCCTTTGCGATTTAAGCAGCTCACAATGACCCTAAGATTTTAGCAACCTCTCCATAATTGTCCCACTCAACGCTGCCGTATCGGGAGGGTTGGGTAGGGGGGCTCTTTTTTGGTGCTCGCGGAATACGACTCACTTATTTCACTTTGTTCAGCCTCTGTTACCCATGTGTAGCCTGCTGAGTTCAAGCTACATCGCATACTTCTGGTGACAGTGATAGCTAGATTTCTCGTCTCTATTGGCTCCAGCTTGACTCAAGCACATTCTTCATGTGTTTAGAACCTCAGAATCGCCCTCTTGAATTTGATTCGTGGATGGTGACATTTGTCACTATTATTCTACAATGCGTAATGGTCATTTCTAGCCATCAATTCTACTGGTTGACCTGAGGTAGAAACAAATGAGCCCATGTGGGTGGTCTTTTACAAAGTAATTGTGTCTTCTTGGACTCGTGGACCTTCTCTTCCCTCTGTTTTCAACTTTTCGCGTTGCATAAACAGCTAATTAGGCTTCGTTTTCGACCTTCAGTCTTTTCGACCTCCAAGAAAGGACAGTTTTAGGAAGGTCAGAACGGCACTGAACGGCTTGACACTATAGTTGATACTATAGTGTCGGCTATATTTTAGATAATTTCACAAAAGTTCTAACTGGATGGTACGTAAATTTTCGACGTGGTTAAAATGAGTGGGATTTCATTCCGTTGGTTAACTGGCGACTTCTCCGAGATGGGGGAACTATGTCCATGGAGCGAGCTCTTCTTCCAGACATTTCTAATTCTTATCATTTATTATGTTTATGAAACTCCATAAGAGAGAGCCTTACATTTCGTTGAATTTCTCTTCGCATGACGGGTTTGCTATGGATTGCGTCTTCTTCGTCGTCGAGACCATTTTCACTATTCGTTGAGATTTCTGCACATTCCCTCCACGTCAGTCATCAACAACATGGTGACATCGCTTGCAAACGAAACTTTGATTAGAATTGGGTTCACTCTATCAATCTCTTTGCGCATGCACCGTTTGCGCTCTTCACATGTGACGGGTCAATCTGCACTTGTTTTTCCTTTTCTTTTTTATTTTTTTTTCCAAACAGTGCCAGCAATTCAGTGATGATGCCGAGGGGGGACAATAAAACGCGGAAGAGAACAGCACTGCAAATAAGTAAGAAGAAAATTTAAGGAAAAAAATTAGTCCTGCAATGAAGAATTAATCAAGATGAGTTGCCCTTGCGTTTAATGAGGTCATACCCTTTGTTCGTTCTCTTTGTCTCATAAACAATGGAAAAGAGCAATTGTAGCAAAAATGAGGGGTAGCATGAGCTGAGTTCAAGTAGCTTAGCGAAGCAATCAATCAAATGACAGACCGAGCCATGCTTGCCCGTTTTATGCAACTGTACTCCTAATGCTAACGCGAAACGTAAGTTGACGCAAATGGAAAATCCGGCATTTTAATCCTCATTTACGAAAACATTGAAATGAGTCAATTGTGAGTTTAATGAGTCATTAATGCTAAGCGTAATTAAAATGAGTCAATTGTGAGTTCAATGAGTCAATAAGTGCTAAGCCTGGAGAAGAAGCACTGGGCAATCCAGTATCAAGTAGATGAATCCGCTCTCCATCATACAATGACGAATGGTGAAAAACTACTTTACTCTTGCTGTGATGCTTCTTCACCACAACGTAACCACTGTTCTTCACATCAGGACGAATAAACAAACATTGTTTATTGATAGTTAAACGTTGGAGTTTACGTAAATGACAGAGAAGAACCGTTAACATGATTCTAATGTTCTAGCAATGAATGTTTTCTGTGCACAACGACGAAGCGACACTGTATGAATTGTTCCCGGATGTGGAGAAGACAGGTCGGAGATAATACTCAGTCGTTCGAATTGTTTGATTGATGAGGGATGACAGAACAGATGCGATGATAATAACGTCGGTATTAACCTCTTACCGAACCACTTCGGTAGTACTCCGTTCTACATCGTTCAGCAAATTGGATGCGGAAAAATGCATCTGCTAAGCATTCTACTTCCTTAGGTAGCTAAATCGCGACTTTTTTTCAGTTTATCAAAATTTTTTGAAATTCGTACCTCATTCGGAAGCAATATGTGGCAAACATTCCATACATATACAATAGGATAAATGGAGAACACTGGTCAACGGTGCCCTAGCAGTAGACACTGGGTCGGTCCCAAGTTCTTTCTTTCGTTTTGGGGTCACCAAGCTTTCGATCTTTTTCGTAGTTGGGGAAAATGGTGCCTGACTTGTCCGAGAGGATAAAAAGACCCACTTAATACATTGGTAAGCCGTCTAAAACAGCTGCGTAAATGATAAACTGGTCCAATTACCTCTGAGATGCCAGGTATAAAGCCAAATGCATGACACATTTATTCGGAATTGATTACCGTCCAACGTTTCTTTCTTCTATTCTCTTGTTGTGAACATTATAGTCTCAATCATTCAACCATCAGTGAATGTTTTTTTTCTTAGGTCGTTGCAGCACTCGATGCTACATCGCCGACTCCAACTTGTTCGATACTTACCGAATTCGACATTCGACTTGACTACCACCGAATTTTTTTCCTTCGTTTTTGCTTTAACTCGTTGTTATATTATGCGTATCTTTGGATAATAATTATGCTATAATGGTTAGCAAAGAAAGATGTTGTTCATCTTGTTGACAGAGACGTATGGTATCTTTATGAAGCTTTAGTCGACACTGTTCATAAACACATTGGAGACGAAGGAAGTCACCGATGGTGCACTTCATTGCCCTCCGATTCACTGTATTTTTCGCGAAGCTTCTCGCCCTCAACATGTTGATTGTTTACTAATCAATGTAACCCATAACGGTGGCTTAGTGGGTTTTCTTGTATTATTTGCGGTGGTCCATTTATCTAATGCTGTCATAAGTCGCTTTTCGATTGTCCAGTTCTCAATATGACTGGTGAAGTTATTCCACGGTTTCTTCTATGTGTAGAATTTTCATGAAGGTAGCTGCAATAATTGAAGGAGTTTCTCGTACTTCAGTGTGTTCTCTAGTTTACTCCGTCTTTTCAATCATTCGAAAAAGATTTCCTACCAGACAGCGGTTGCGTCTACTGTCTAGTTTTTTTCTATCAACAGATATTTGAATCGCCAATGATGTGAATGTGTGGAAATGAGCTACACTGCAACAACAACCTCCGGTCTTTATGTCTAACAACACCCTTATTGACAAAAAAGCTTATTGCTAGATGGATCGATTCGATCCGTATTGATTTAAAATCGTATTTTCTTTGTTGTCACAATCTGGATTTCCCTACTATTTACTCGTAGATTCGTTTAGTGACCTTTTTGTGCTTCATCTACGCTGTTTTAGTACTATTTCTCAAAGCCATTACCATGTCGACGTTAAAGCAGTGGTCTGATAAACCTTTCCTATTAGTGAGTACGCTGATTTCATTTTCATAGATCAACTTCGTTCGCCATTGCAACGCGTCATTTAACAACTTTAGAGAGCTGTTCGCTTTGTTAGGTCAGATCCATTTCCCGGTGTTGCTATTGTGCATGTAGCGCAATGTTTATAGAGCCTATCAACGCACATTGTTTTCGGCTCGAATTCTCGCTTCGCGCTTACCAAGTCCCTTGACCCTCCGAGATAGGCAAATTGGTAGCAAATTTGTCTTGAGCATTAAATGTACTGACTTTCTCATCGAAACACATACATTATATAAGTAAAACACACATTCAGTCACCTCTACGATGCTTAATAGAGATGACATAGCTCATCCGAAGGAACAGGTCAAAACCGGACCCTTCATCCCATCCTTAGTCCCATAATGAGTAGAGTACGAAACTATTGAAGTGTTGTTCGGGTTCAGTATGTTCCGACAGCAATTAGCTATAGCCTTTATGTGGAAAGGGTTGACTGCTTGTTCGACAAAAATTTGAGATAGTGGCGTTCGTATCGACACGATCGAACGGTTTTTTATTGTTGATTAACGTTACGCCTAATTCTCACAAGAAACTTCGCAAATGCTTGGACAGTGAGTCTGCAAAGCAAAGTGGATGGTATAACCAAAAGAATGCTGATCTAAGCATTGTAGTGGTGATATTTCACGCTATGCTATGCCGCAAAAAAAGACTAGGCAGTAGATAAAAAAGTGACCACAAAGTGGATGGTAGTTGCAAAGATTACTTTGATCACACTTCCAACGTTAAATGACGGACCGTCTAGGCCTCTGCTGTTCTACAACGTTCGAAAATGTTAGCTGCCTTCGCGTCCTACTTACTTAATCATCATATATGCAAGCTATATGTTAAGAAGAAAAAAAATTTGCAGAGCTGGAAAGTATATACGGATATTTGATGTATTCTTCTCGGCTTTATTAGTGACTTTATGAGGTCCCAAGCGCCTTGTTTTCAGCTCGTCAGTTCTGAAACTATGTCGTTCGTCACGTTTTCCATTTGATGATAATCCTTCTAACAGCCGACCGATAATATTAACATCCAACCATCACCTGACATCACCTGACAATCCAACTATTCACTTCTGGGTTCATGAAATATCATACATTACAAGTACTCAACATATCAGTAAGAACACAGGTGCTTTTTTTCATCCTACTTCACGTTTTTGTCATCCTCATTGTTATTAGTAGAATTTTAATTTATTATTAAAATGATTCTCGTCTTTAAATCACCATTTTATATATTATCCTTTCCACAATGATGTTGAGATATTTGCAAAACTGCGAACCGCAGGTGTCTGCGGTGGGGACGGACACGCTGTTACGCTTTCCAGAGGACAGTGCGCTGACCATCACATCATACGGGTCCATACTACAGACTACATCCTCAGCTTAAGTGGGTTCACTGCCGATTTTGCTTCCCCAGGTCAACCTCGTTGACGACTGATTGCTAGTGGCACTGATCAATAGAAAACTAGCAGAGACAGACGAAAAGAACTAACTTCTTTTAATTTCATCAGAGCTTCTGTAAGAAGGAAGACATAACTTCGCGTATCATTCCTTCAACTCCTCCTCAAGTCATTGGCTTACACCGCAGAGCGTTAAGTCCGTGCTCCTGGCTGGCCCCCTCATGTGGACGACGGCGACCCATCCACCAGAGAACTGGAGATTCGGGCGTTCAACAACAATATTAGCTGAATGTATAGTAGTGCTATCTTGCGCAGAAAATAATTATTAAATATTCTTTCAAGGGCTCATAACTGGCAAGATTTCATCTTGCAGCAGTATTCATGGTATCGAAAAGGATTAAGGGACCTACAATCTTTTCTTTATTTACTGACTACTATTATGCGAAATCAACCACAACGATGCTGAGATGTTCGCAAAAACGTGGACCCCGGGACAGATCGAACCACGATTTCCCTTTCCGCTGGCTTGCGCCTTACACACTGCGCCACGGAGGGCCTTAATCCGCATTTCTCTCAGCAAGTTTTCTATCTACCAGTTCCATCACCAATCACCAGTCAATGACTTGATCCAAGAAGCTCACATCGGCATTGAACCCAGTTAAGCTGAGGCTGCACTCGAAATCACAATGTTTACTTTTTTTACCGTTGACCGGTGGTGGCTGATGGCACCGGCAGATAGAAAACTAGCTGAGAGAAACGCAGAGCAAGGGTCTCGGTGACGCAGTGTGTAATGTGTGAGCCCCTGAAAAGGGAATTTGTGGGTCGATCTGGCCCTAGGTCCAAGTTTTGCGAATAACTCAGCTTTGTTGTGGACCTACAATTGTTTCCGAAGTCGTTCCAAACCACTCCGATCCAACTCTTGCTAGTCTTTACACTAACCTGAGCACGTCTTCCTTTAGTGGTCCTCCACCATACTATCACAAGAACAACGGATCCAAACTTCGTAACGTACTACTCGCAGAGCACGTCCTTGCACGCTAAGACCTTCAGCCATGTTGGTAGCGCTTTCAAATTCCAAAAAGGAAACACCAACATAGATTTTGTTCACATGCATTAGAAACAAACATAAAAAAGTAAAAATATTACGATACATACCCAAATTATAACCAATTTAAAATATAGAAGGATAAAGCTCTCGGCGTCGATCAATTGCAGAGAAATGCGCCATGCATTCGACTTCACTAAGCATCATCTGGAGGTGATTGAATGCAAATCTGGCCTTTACAATGACTCGCGGTGGCCTACCCGTGCATTGAGCCAGTGCTCCTATTCTCCTAGACAAGTCTGGTACTAATTTGCCGACCTCGGAGGGATGGAGGGCTTGGTGGTCCATGGGAGCGGGAGTCGATCTCATGTATATTGCACAATACCTCCTACCACTGCACCACATACGCTCTATATCTCGGAGCTGAGGTCAATATAATTTGGTCTGCCCTCTGAGGTGAGGTCGACATGGTTAGTCTGCCTCTAACGCCCTTAGTGGACCGTATGGGGCAGTACTCAGCATCCCTCCGGGGTTGGCAAACTGGTGCTAAAGCCGAATGCATGACGCATCCCTAAGGGATTGATCAAGACCGAAAGCTTTATCCTCTATTTTTAAAATAAGGAGTTGATTACCATCACTCGTAGAAAAAAAATTAGCCTTAAACTGACTTCATCACATTGTTATAAAACGTTCAAATCGAGAGTTGAAAAGTTGCCTATCCTGCCACTTTTCTGAGAAAGATGTGCTTGTTTTGTCATTCGCCAATTAAAGGAGAGGAAGATAAAGCACTCGAGGTTGGTCTATTTCTTAGGGTGAGTCATCCATTTGACTCAATTCATGACATCGTAGAGGCGATAGAATGGTTATCTGGTCTCCACAGTGACATGCGCTGGCCTACTGATGTGTAATTTCAGGGCTATTTTTCCTCCTAGACAAGTGTAATCCCAATAAAGCGAGCCTAGAGACATGGGGAGCATGGTGAGTCTCAGGCGTGGGATCAAGCCAAGAGACATGCACGTGGCGGGGCGCCTCTAGCCTCTGCGCTACACACGCTTGTGCACTACACTCTATTGTCGTATTCATTTCAAATGACTGGTAGTATCGATAATCATTGGTCAGATCCAGCAAATGTCACTTAATTTTCAATTCGTCCAATTGCAAAAGTGTACGGCGGAACAGGTTCTGTTCGTTCGAGAAACCTGGAGATCGTTATACTTTTTTGTATGAGATTTTGTACCTTCTACGGTTTTCAGCGTACTTGTGTTAATGGATAGCTTACGACTTTATGGTATATTAAACTTTTACTCAGCACCAGCTCCTTGGGCTTCGTCTGAGCAAATGACGTGGTCTTCAGCCAATCGAGAACAGCGGATTTGAAAGAAGTCCATCTTTGTTTCTTTTCCACTTTCCTTTTTTCCTTCCTTTTTCACCTTTGAGCTCATTGCTACCGCTAAGGACGTGAAAGAAATCAGGTGAGCGAGAACTGATCATATGTCATCACTTATCACGTAAACGATGGAACGTTAACTACGATTTGTACTAAACATGTCGTTTATGACCTGACTGTTGACATATTTCGTTCACAGTCCCATGTACTTTTTTGTAAAGTATGGGATGATAATTGTTGTGCAAGTATTGAAACTATGACACGTGCAAATAACAGCAACACTATCGATAGAACAAGTTTGGAACTTGTACACTTCATGAACAGAGCGCTACATCAAGCGCTCATAGCGTCACCATCATCATCACCACAACGACGATCGTCATCGTCAC
The DNA here is from genome assembly GCA_018806985.1 of Angiostrongylus vasorum. Taxonomy (NCBI): domain Eukaryota; kingdom Metazoa; phylum Nematoda; class Chromadorea; order Rhabditida; family Metastrongylidae; genus Angiostrongylus; species Angiostrongylus vasorum. The sequence continues at coordinate 273,507 of JADANN010000231.1, forward strand.
CGCCACCAACTACCACCATCTTCTTTATTTCTTAACATTACGTGCCATCGTTTGGTTATTGTGGTGTTTATACATGTATGAATGCATGTAAATGTTTCTTGGTATGCATGATTAAGCGTATGTGGCTATCTGTTATATATATATATATATATATATATATGCATATATATATATATATATATATATATATATATATAAGACAAAGCTCTCGACGTTGATCAATCTTTGAGGGATGCGCCATGCATTCGACTTTCATCAAGCATCGTTTGGAGGTGATTGAATGCATATTTGGCGTTTACAATGACTCGCAATGGCCTGGCGATGTATCCAGCTAGTGGTGCTACCCTACCAGACAAATCTGGTACCAATTTGCCAACCCCGGAGGGATGGAAGACTTGGTGGGCTATGGGCGCGGGGACCAATTCCACAATGTGTGTTGCAAGTCGCCTCCCACCACTGCGCCACACGCGCTGTTTCATATAAATGTCTATATACATATATGTATATATACATGTGTGTAAGATAGTGAGTTTCGTGTGTCATCGTCATTACATATTTACTGATATTCTTATCCGCATTTACGGCAACTATACATGCGCTGACTTCCAACCATCTCAATACGGATTTTTTAGATATATTATAATTTTACAATGTGTTTTATTTCTATAATTATAATTACATTATTATGTTACTCGTTATAATTTTTTTACCACTTTTTATTATATTATACTGTATTATTTATCGTATTATTATCATATTTATTTATATTGTTTATTTGTGACAAATTACTTATTTGATACTTGAATGGCCCGTCCTCACTGGTTGTGCGGGCCCCATCATAATCTCCATTTTTCGGAGATTTGCTGGTTAAGCCATTATGGTTCCCTGGAGTCTCGTGGTCAGCCTGGCCAAAGTCTGCCCCAGGTCTTCACCACCACAGGCAGTCGCAGCCCTTGTGGATCAGAGAGAGATTAACCACCATGCGATTTTGACACCAGGACGGTGGTGGGTCCTGGTATTGGTTTACTCTCAGCTAGTCTTCCTCATGGAAACGCCGGACTCCTCAGCTTGGGAGACCCTGCCAGGGGATGAATCCCCCGTTTTACATCGCAGTCCGACACCCAGGAACGCCTTCCAGCCACGATGAGGCAGTACCGTTGGGAGGTACTATAAATTATATTATTACAATACTATTAATTTCATAATATCACACTACAATATGTTTTCGGGTGTTCAAGTGGCCGGTCATTGAAAAACCTTTTCGTATCTTCAACATTCTCAGATATTTCTGAACTATTTTCCTTAGTGATAGAGTCTTGTTCTCAGCAGCAAAACGGATCTGCAGCAATCAATTTTCAATGTGTTCTGATGAGTTCTTGGTCAGATTTTAAACCCGTGTCACCCTTTAAGTAATGATTCCCCGTGAACAATTGGGGGAACATCTGTGAAGACAAGAATATGAGTTATGGTTGTGGTTGATTTCTCTTTTCTTGTGATTCCTCATAAACTCTAATTGTCCATGGATTTTTGAGAATCTAAAAGACATTTTGTGTTTGAGGCATCCAAAATGCCGTCGTGCCGTCATCATATCCACAGAAATTTATTATCGTCATTTTACAACCGGGGGGAGCGGGGAGGTGGGTGGTAACCATTGATTTCTCCATATAGTATCAAACAGATCACCTTCACTTCATTACAGCAGCCAATGACTTTTCCTTCTTTATTGATCGCACTTGCTTTGTTAACAACATAGATGTAAACGTTCTGTCACACACATAATTGAAGATCCTAAACATATGTGCTGGCCAGATGGAATCCCTGGCTGCAGTAATTTTAAGAACTTGCATGTTTATCATTTTGTATAATGTTGAATACCAAATATGTTGTGATTTCAGGTGTATTTTGTCAATTATTCTTTGTTCACTCATTCCATCGCACTGATTCATAGTCACTTTCATTTTTTCTCTTTATTTAACTTCTATCGTTATGAAATCACGCGTTAGAGATACTGTCGAGTGCACGTTCCAGCTTCACTCCCCCTTTCGACTTGATAGTCCCACCACGATCAGCTTGGGAGCATCAACTCGAATCAAAGCGGCTTCGATGAAAGAGAAGGCGCTGAAACGCTAGCCGAATTAAAATTTTTTTATACCAACCTCGTCCCACCTCAATCTTGTAGGAAATTATTGATTCTTCTTAACAAGATTTAATGAAATCCAATTTTCAAGACGTTCAGTCAGTGTTTTTATTTCCTGGTTTTCATTATCAGAGAAGTTTATTATCAATTTTCCGACCCGAAGGGATGGGAGGCAGAGTTAACCAGGGAACAGAGTTGAACCAATTATTACTTGTGTCTCGAAAAACATCTTTGACCACTGCACTCCATGTATCCTGTTGTAAATATGTGAATTATCTAGCACGCATCAGAATTGTTGAACAGAAGAAGTCTTAAGAAAGTGAAGAAAGTTTTAGAAACGTCACTGAAAGAGAATAGGATTTTTGTACATTTCATTTCAATTATGAAGCGGACATCTCGGACTTCAAATCGCGATTATTGTCCCTAAATACCGCCTACCTTTTCGATAACATCAGAATCTCGCTTTGGTGTAGGTTCGACGGAAAAAGTTAGTCTCTCTGTGAAACTCTCTGTGAAATTCACGTGCAGTTGTCCGTGGAGAAGGAAATCTTGTCAACTTCCTCATCATCATCTTCTTGAGGCAAAGTCATTCGTTAGCTATAAATCGTATTGAATCATGTCGCCGAAAGTTAACAGTGAAACGTTTGTGTCTTGTCATTGTTAAATACTCATTTAACTTGAAGAAAAAAATTTTCTTGATAAATTATGAAAAAAGGTCCTATATGTTGTAGCAATTTGAAAATAAGCAGGAATAAACAAATGCATTGTTTGCCTTTAAGTGAAGGACTCGTTAATCATAATGGTGATGTTCAGATGTGAAACACAACAACCGATTTGGTCAACTTGAAACTCGTCATAAAAACCGTCCTCAATGACGAAATTAACCCATGCGCTACGTTGGGCCATGATTTCAATGGTTTCTTTCGTGCTGCTTTCTATCCCTCACAGAATTATTTTTATTGCACTCTTCGCACCCATAGGACAAGTTCACCCCTGCAGATGTTGTACTCGATCAAACTGAGGAAAGTGCTCTCTAAACGTAATGCTTTACGAAAAAAAAGTCCTTGGGACGAGTCTGTTCGTCCGATTCTTCATTCTTCCTCTGAAATTAGACTCTTCTTCATTGATTATTAAAAATATAGCCCTATAGATCATGAATAACTAGGAACTTATCCTATTCAGTGCAAAATATGATGTTCACATGTCTATTTTTTTTGAGTACTATTTATCTTCACATATTATGACAGATAGAAACAAGTTGCCCATCCGATTTAACAGCATCCGTTGATCACGGAAAAACATTCGAATCACGTAATCATTCGAAGCATTCGGAGAGTTAATAGAGTTTGTTGCAGGTCCACTTAGTTCAATAGAATGTGATCACACCACAATGACTAAAATGGCCATTTAATGGCGATAACACAAAACCTCTTCATTTAGAACGAAATCACTCGCATAGGCGAACTTCATGTTTTTTTGGTATGGTCTCGCCTAGTGAAAGACAATGTCGAATCAAGTTATCCAAGAAAGGTGCGAAAAAACTTCGCTCCTCCCTGAAAAACTCTTGAAAATTTTCTAACGATGCTGGTATTAAAACTGAAGTGAAACCTCGAAGTCTTCAGAATTCCAGTTCAAAAAGCGCTAGACAAACTTTTTCCAACGTATCCGTGGTTTCAAAGGCTCATTTTAGAAAAACTATATGACACAGTAGGATAATTTGAATGATAACTGTATGATGAGCTTACAAGTCGCGTTATTTCTACCTCATTCCCACTTTAACCTCTTCCGTAGCCTTCTGGATACCTCGTGATTTAGTGCAGTTCGAATGAAGAATTCGTATTTTTTTCTGTAGCTGTGTTATCATAAATTTCATGAATGTCATCGAATCGACACCTGATGGGGGTTTCGACCACAAAAGACGCACGTCTTCGATGTCGCGTGACATCGCCGGTGAATGATTTCGCTGTGATGTATGTCGTTCGGTCGTCACTTCTGTCCTTTTTCATCAACTAAACAAGTAAACATTCCAAAAAAAAGCGTTGTCGCATTCGTCGAATGACGTATCATCATTCGATCGACAATCTCTTCATTCTCATCGGCTAAACACGTTCAAACTACCACAAAAAAAAACGTTGTCGCTTTTGATCGTTAACGTATTTCGTTCATTAGTAGTGTCTATTCTTTCTCATCACGTAAGCATTTTCAAACTCCAAAACATCCACTGTCGTTCTCGCTAGCATTCGTTCACAGGCGGCATTTTCCAGCTCTGCCAGAAAATCCAGGATCTAACATCTTCTTATGCTTTACGGTAGTTAACCAACGAAGTAAGTAGATCTATTGAAGGATCGTTTTCATTTCGTTTCTTTTTTTCGTCTCTTGAAATTACATCGGAGATACTTTTCACTTCCTCACCATTACGCGCGTCTTGAATCTTTCTTGTCGTTGCTCTTTTTTGTCCTATAAAACACATTTTTTGCCATAAACTCCATGCATCTGTTTTATGGGTGGACATGGTTCTGGAGACTCATAGAAATACGAATAGTTGCAAATTTTTCCTGTATGCTTCTAAGCAATCCGTTTTAACCTTTGACTTCCTCCGGAACTTTTTGCAGGTTTCATTTGTATTTTTCGCGACTTCAATGGCTACGTTGAGGTCATTCCATCATTAACGATGTAGATGGAAACGGTTCAAATGGGGAATTATTGACAAAAACTCTATAAACTAACAGTTATCCAGTCGCAAAAGTATGGGTATTAGCAAAAGAGAGCAAAGTATACGGTTATAGCTAGAACTCTTACAGAAAAACCTGAACTGAATGAATTCTTAGCAAATTGTTCTTTTGTGTCAACTGTCCAGCGGATTCTTGCTTTGTTAACAATCGACGATAATGCTAATTAGCCTGGTGCATTTTTTTTATTGCTTCATGATTATTGCGTTCCGGATAATTTCTAAATAGTAGTAAGCTGTATACTTACCCCTGCATTGGGTTCGCGTGTAAGCTTGCCTTAAAAGTTTCGTAGTATTTTCTTAGTTCAAAAGGGCCTAGTAATGTTATCCTTGTTTCTAAATTTCTTTTTCGCTTATTATTCTGGAGCCACACGATTTTTCGTGATTCATGAACAACGACCATTCAGATACGTAATTCTCATGCTGTTATGACCAATGAGATCTATAATGGGACTAGTAATCCATTAACAAAATTATGTCGTCTAACAACATCAATATTACATCTGGATTGCCAACAGAAATTATTGGTCCGATTTATATCCTCATTGTTGTTCTTCAAGATATAAACATCTAAGAAGCGTTACTCAATGACGTCAACACGACTAGGAGCCTAAGAAACGACATTACGTTCTTTCTGAACTAATTCAGTTCTTGTGGAAATTGGAAATTTTCCCTGAAGGTGGGAGATCCTTCTGACTGGATTCGTGGAAAATGGTGTATGGAATTTGCTTGATACTACTATCCATCTTCGTGGATCTCCCTCACTGAGGATTCTTAGCCAATTAAAACACGAGGCTATGTGGAGCATCACCATGTGGCGGATGGGAGTTAGAGGACCAAAAGCGAGTTTGTGCTTACCAGAGACGAAGGTGGATCCACGGTATGGACTCCATGTTTCTGCTGCGCTGGTTTGGTACGTATCTTGTGTTTACAAGGACGGGACGCCTTCATGCGTACATGTGTGGGGGTCTGTTCTTGTTTATGCGTATTGCATTCTTCATGTCTTTTGACCAAAAGCCTGCAATAAATTTATAGGGAAGTACATGGGAAGAAGTTAGGAGTCGCCCCCCAACAAATAATCTCCCACGTCTAATGTGGGAGAGACTAACAAGCTACCTGTGAGTATATTCAGCATCCATGTTCAGAGCTCGGGAAGCTATGAGTGGGTATTGAAAACTCAACACAGTAAAATAAGTGGGCTTCATTTGTAAGATCTACAAAAAGCACCCACGGGTAGCATTGGGTAGAACGAGTACGGGGAAGCTGCTGAAATCTCAAGGCCATTCTAAGCTGCCTAAATCTGGAAGGACTAAGATGGTAATCTGTACTTTTAAATCACGCTCACTTGCATTTGAATCCTCCATACAGCACTTGATCGTGCAGGTTAGAAGGATAAGGTGCGGCGTCATCGGACTGGCTGAGCGAGAGACGCCACACATTCAACGCTGTCTGTGACACCGAAAAAGAACTGTTCCTTTTATCATGCGAGGAGCTCGGCCATCGACATCGATTCATTCGAACAAATAACAACGCAACCCAGATGTTTACGGTTGAAGAGACATGTTTCAGTACCGGATCTGAATATTGTGCTCCCTGACCAACCCACATCAAGCTGTGATGAAAACGAGGCCTAAGCGTTCCTAAATCATTATTCGAGATTACAACGTAAAAAAGTGCACCCAGATGGTTGTCCAAAGCACTTTACGTTGAACCCCAGGAATTAAAATGGAGAGGACGTGGTGGGTGCCTGTCTGAGTTCCATATGACGACGAAGACCGCCCATGTCGCAATTTCAGGAAGCCCACAGACAACTCTGGACGTGGAAGTCTCCTAAAGGAAAGTATCATAACGAAATAGACCCACATCATAGTAAATCAAAGGTTTTGCCTAACCGTTGTAGCTGTTGTACCAAAATTCTGCACGGGACCCGACGCTAAATCTATTAAAATCAAAGCCCCAAAACTGCCATGAACTGGGACTTATTTAGATCATTAGTCTGCTTTTGGGAAGATGCCGTTGTTGATAACATAGGCGAGGAATGAGCCGATGACTCATTTAAGATCTTCACGTTAGTCAGCTGAGAGTTAGAAAGACTCTAAGAGACGTCTGGTTCCAAAAGTACTCGATCTGTTACGCCAAAATGGAATCGCAGAGAAGAGTGACATATTGCACTCCACGATACTGGCAACTATTACCCCTTCAACTTGGTGCCTATCGTTGTAAACTCTTCAATTAAGTCATCCTCAACAACACTGAAAGAACAGTGAATTAAGGGCAGCTACGTGAGCAGCTCGGGTTCAATTCAGTACCATGGATCAGATCCACTTGATAACCATGCTCAGTGAGGTATCACGAGAGCACAATGTCTCATTTTCGTCGTTTTAAAGAATGCTTTCGAATCAGTTGAGACAGAAGCTATACGGAGATTCTACGTGAGTATAAACATTTCACAACCAAAATATCGCAATCCTACAACGATATTAACATCAACATAAAAACACGGATTAAACAAGGTAATAAAATCTCGCCCAAATACTTCTACCGCCTTCGGCGAGAGCATCATGCTAAGATTAATGAGACATTGTGGGAGTGGAAATCGATGGTCAACAATTAACCAGTTTCACTTCAGTTTCACCAGCGTTTTTTGTAACACCAAACATTAGCCAGGCGGAATGAATGCTAGCAGACTATGACAACGCTTGTGGAAAGATTAGTCATCGACTAAATCTCATAAAAACGATATTCACGAAGAACGGAGTTGCTTCTTATGCCTCATTTAGCCTCAGTGGAATGAATGTCTCCAAGTGCTCCAGCTGCGTCCATCTAGGCCGGAAAGTCAACGTGATGAACGACTTAGCCCCAGAATTGAGGATGTTAAAGTGAGTGGCTTGGAAAGCTTTCAAGAGCAACGGGAATATAGTGAAGAGGACAAAACTCACTCGACTCCTTATCCAGTTTTTTCAACGCAACGATTTTTTCCTGCTTTAGAGTGCGCGTCGTAAAGCTAGTGGCTACGTAAGCGGTATGAAAGATCCCTCAGCGTTATTGAACGCTCACTCGAAAGGGCGATGCTAGGAGTATCCCGTGTCACACAAGTGAAGGAAGGGATCCGAAGCTCCGACCCTGCTTCAGCGACCAAAAAATCAAAGATGCCGTTCTATAAGCCAAACTGTCGAAGATAAGATGGACTGGACATATGAAGTGTCTGAATGACAACTAGTGGACAGGAGCAGTTAGTGACTGGATTTCTCGGGATGTCAAACGCATAGAAGGAAGCTCACCGACCCGTGGTCATTGTTTTTCACAAATGCCGTAGAAGAACGATATGATGTTCAGCGAGCCCTTAAACCGTGGAGAACGCACTGGGCCACTCTTGCACGTCATAAGGGGAAGTGAGAGTTACTGCCGCCTACTTGAGTCATACCGGCGAGCAATAGGATAACAAGTGATACAGGTGATATAGAGTATCTCTTTATGTTGTTTTCAGTCTCCTTGATAAGTTATCCTACGGCTCGAACATAATAAGAAACGTAGTATTTGAACGGGAAGAAGAATTTGAAGCTAGGCACAATAACAAACTACAGCGACTTCATATACATATTTTCATGGGCAGCTAACAAAGATGATCAGACGGAGAGAAAGCGGTAATATCGGAAGGCTTCGCCTTACAGAGCATATGGTATCATTTTATTGTAAAATGTGTCCATGAATGCGATGGGTTACGCTCCTTATCACTTTCTGGATAAAAACGGCAAAATGTCATGATTGGCTGACTATCGAAGACTTTTAGCCAGATTTTCTCAAAAAATTAGACATCGCGCAGGATTCTTTTTGTTTGCTGAACAAATAGACCTTCACAAATGCCATCGAAGAATGCCAGAAATGCCGTTCTCCTGTTATTTTGAGTTTCTCCGTCTATGAAAAACACATTCGTTGTAATGGATATGAGCTCAATTCCGATCAGCACTCATTGATCACTTCATGAACTTCGCTTACATGAGAACATCTGCTTAAATCAGCTGTTCGCTCTCTTACACTCTCAATCATGAAGGAGTTCCAGCAAAGTAACACACATACCACTTAACCGAAGCCTTTCATGACCGTACTACAATCACACAAACAGCTAAGCAACACTCAGGAGGACACCATATCGTCTAGTGAACAATTCTTCTTCAGCTGTCGGCATGCTAAAACATTTGTCATAAAGCCTCGATGAAATAAAGAACATTGAAGACCTTCACGAAGCAGGCCGAACCGAAAGATTCAACAAACTCAACAAATGTTTAGCGTGAAGAATAAGCTGCTATAGGGATAAAGTTTACAGAGTTACGCACAACAAACATAAATCCTATTATATTTGCATCCAAGAACCAGCACAGTTGCGGAAAAGTTGAGAAGAATAATTATTTTTTAAAGTTAATAAAAGTTGGTTACGAACATAAGCGTAAACGGCTTCGGATAACGTGGACCACGGCGATCACAGTGCGGTAGATTTCTCATAAGTCGTGACCGGATCTGGTCTTCGATAAGTCACGGTAGAACCTCGGTGCTTGTTGTTTATGCTTTTATTTTGTTAAAGTGTTAAAGTTACTTATTGGACGAGTTGATTTCTCTGGTAAAAGTGTAGCACGAGGTCCAATTCGTTTCCGGTTGTCGTTGGTGCGAAACAATTAATCGATTTTTACAGCGAAAAGTACACAGTGATCAGCTGACTGTTGATATATTTACATCCGCTTTTAGTTCCCTTTGTTACCGGTAATTTCTTGTTATCTTTGTTTTTTTATGTTACCGGAATGTCGTGGGTATTCAGTTGCTTTCTGTCATTTCACCCACCATGCTTTGGTGTGCGGTTTCTTCGCGATTCACTTCTGTATTGATCGCGGACTCAGGACATACAGTTTGCGCTTTCTTTTTTTTTCTGGATGAAACCCTGCGTTCCAGATTCTGTTTTATGGCGATTCGATTTCTTCCGTTTGCCACAAAGAGTGTACAGTGTTGACGATCTGTGATAATGCTACGATTTTATGGCTTTTATTGGTCATCTGACGTTCATTTCCTCACCCTACTACTGCTCACCCTTGACGAATTTTTCGTAAACGGGCAGTTTGTTGTTGAAGTGGTAAGTGGTTTCTTTTGCAAGTGTGAGAAATTTGTTGTAAGTTACTGCTGGTCTTTCGTATTTGATCCAAAGAAAATCGTCAAATGTGTTGTGTCTGTTCAAGGTCCCCTGTAGTTCTTTTTACAACCATAGTCCCCTTTAGCTTGAGCCTGCTAGAATGGGCATTCGACGTTCAGTGCAGCGTTGCGAAGCAACTGGTGCCAACTTTGGTGCTGACATCGTAACGTTCTCATTCGGTCCTGAAGCCATTGGATGTGCTACACATACTGTTCCGCCGGACGCTTGTAAGGCTGTAACTGTATGTTTAAGCGATATAATTTATTACTTATGTTACCTTTAAACATTCTCCTGTACTACAATAACGCTTGCCTCTCAACGGTTTATCGCCTCATCGTGGCTACGTGGTGATCCTGGGTGCCGGCCTGCGATGTACAGCGAGTGGTCGATCTCCTCAGCAAAGCCTTCCAAACTCAGAAGTAGATCGGCTTTTCCATCAGGAAGTCCAGCTAAGAGTAAACCAATACGAGGGTCCACCAATCGTCAAACATTTTCTTGACTTACCTCAGGACTCCAGGGAACCACAGTGGCTAAACCAGAAAAACTCCGAAAAGGTGGAGATTACTAGGGGGCCCCTGCACAACCAGTGAAGACGGACCGTCCAAGTATCCAAGTAAGTATAATAATGCATGATGATGTGAGCAAAGCGTACTTCATGTGTTGTTTATGGACTCCTCAGTGTCAGATATTTGTGATTAGACTTTCCCTACAATTTAAAGTATTCCAAGAAGTCGCCTTGTTAAACGGTTTTTCTGATCGCTAATTGGTAAATAATAAGGATGCATCTTATTTTTTTTAATTGTGCAGAATATACAGGCAGATATGAACTTATTTAGCATACTACTAATTTTAGCATCCAGCGAAATTTAGAGACAAACAAAACGAAGCACTAGGTCTTTCTCTCTATATTTAATTACTCGTGGCGCTTGTGGCGCAGTGGTTGGGGTCGCACTGCAATACACATGGGATTAATCCTGGCGCCCCAGGCTCACCATACCCTTCATCCCTTCGTGGTGGGCAAGTTAATACCATACTTGTCTGGAAGGATAGCAGCGCTTGATACATCGGTAGACCACCGCGAGTCATTGTAGAGGCCAAATATGCACTCAGTCACCTTCAACGATGCTTAATAAAGTGGAATGCACGGCTCATCCCTCAGGGATTGACCAACGCCGAGTGCTTTATCCTTTTTTATCTACTTACTGATTGTTGAATTATCACTCGTTATCCTTGGCATTGTTATCGATGTGAAAACACTAACGGTTGATGTTATTTAGGGGTGGGTATGTCATCGGTGTCAGTGTGCAGGTTTCCTTAAAATTAGGTAGTAATTGCTGTGCATTTCACCACCTTCACTCACGGTTACATTACCTCTTAATCAGATCAACTGTATGGAAAGCTACGATGGGTACTTGTTGACAAGTATCGTAAAAACAGTTACATGGTTTTCTCCAAGTCCATTTGCCTGCAGCACTTTGAATCCTCTTAATTTCAGTATCCTGTCAATATCACATTGTGTGATTCGAATTTTGCTTTGGTTCCGAGGGGAAATTGCAACTTTTCTGAAAAAAGTACGTTCGATTTCGGTTCAATTTTCCACTTCGTTTTTCTGTGCCATACCTCAGTGTCACATTATTTCCAGGCTTATAATGTTCAACGTGCACACCCATCCGGATTTCAAGCCTTGATTGTTTATAATAACAAAGGTGAATCCCCTATTGATATGGCAGGAAGCAAGTATGCGAATTTGGTTCGAATACCAGTTCTCATGATCTCTTACCAGTGTATGATCACAATTAATTCTACATTTCCTGCCAGGAAAGGGTGGGTTTCGTTTAGAAGTAATGTAATGAAAGGGTTTTTGGATCTCAGTGTATGCAACGAACAGTCTTAGAGGGAATATAATTCAGGTATGTCGTGCAAGTAAAGGTATCACCTGGTTATTATGATTTGTTCCGTTACCTCATTCCATTCGTAGTCGTCGTAGGATTCTGCTTCATTGTATTGCTCATCAGCTTGGTAAGCAAAATGGATTTAATCTAACACCTAGTTTTTCTTTTTCACCGTTTATTTAATGTTGTCATCGACTTCCTCATTTAAAGATGTTGAAGGCGATTCGATTATGTCGGGAACGTCGACGCATCGCTCGTAAACGTCTGTCGAAACGGAATCTTCGGAAAATCCCAACGAAGAAGTTTCGGAAAGGCATGTTTTTTATTTGGGATACTCTGTGGCAGCTTTTTTTTGTTAGCGAAAATTTTCAATTGGGATCCATTTTGTATAAATGATTTCCCTAGTTACTAACATTTTAGGAGATGAACCGGAAACATGTGCTATTTGTCTTGATGACTTTATTGAGGGTGAGAAGTTGCGTGTGCTACCATGTCGACATACATACCATTGTAAGTGTATCGATCCGTGGTTAACTCAGAACCGTAAGGTTTGCCCAATGTGCAAGCGACGCGTTGGTGCGAAGAACTCAGATTCGGAATCAAGTGAGGAGGAAATACGACAAGAGGTCTGCGTTTTTCGTTCTAAAATCATCCACCAGAAATCGCTTGTGATTATATCAAATTTGGATAACGCATCATGGTTTGCAGCAAGCTCCATCTTCTCGAAATACTTCCAGTACAGTTACTTATCTCGAAGATGAGGAAAGAAGCGAGACACCAATTGCTTCAACGAGTCACGTGCTGGCTGATGTGCATCATAGTGACATTGGAGGATCTCGAGAACAGTTGGTGGGAGCGGACGAAAGTATGCTTTCTGAAAGAGTGATGGATGATGACGCTGAAACCAGTACGTTGTCACAGTCACTCAAGAACAAATTCAAGGGATTCTTCACGAAATCTGCGTCTCGTTCACCAATGGATGTAAGTCTTCTCAATATTTTAATTCACTTTACTCAGTGTTTTTATGCCGTCTATTGCTTTGAAAATTTCACCAAGCACTTCATTCGCTTAACGTAGTATTATTATAAGATGTAAGACTTTCCCTAATTGTCCTGACTGGAAATTTTGTGTCACACCACAGTAACGATCTAGAATTACTAAATGGTTTGGAGGACACATTTGATTCAGCTATAGTTTGTACCTACTTAATTACTTGGACTGTTCATCTTCACGAGTTGTGCAGATCCTAACACATTGCCATTCGTTTCTTTCCCTCGCACTCGTTGTCCATGATGGTGATTTTGTTCAGAACATGGTGTCGCGTGCGATTCTCATGGCGTGATCTGTAAAAACAAATGCAACTGCCAGTACTGCCGATTAACTTTGGTTACGAACACGTCCGCCCAAAGTGTGGGTGGCCGTCCTGGAGGGCGCCTGCATTATGGTGGAGCACACTTATAGTTCCTTTCGTCCATCTGTCGTCCGTTCTTCTCATTATGTGACCGACCCATCTGTGTTTCGTTATTTTAGGTATATTCTTCTGAATCCCGAAGATGTGACAGGTTTCGAAGATCAAAGCTTCGCATTCCGGCTAGATATTGAGGGGACCGGTTATGTTTCAGAACACTCCGGTCAAGCGCTCTGTGCATGGTATGGTGTTCTTGGCGTGGGTGAATTATCATCCCACTTTGCAGCATAACAGAGCGCTAGGAGCACCGCGGAATCGAAGAGATAAGCGCGGATTTTCGGGTTCTTCAGTTGGTTGGTGACTTCTTTGAGAGGCCTGATTGCGTTGCAAGCTGCTCGCCTTTTTCTGTCTAATTCCTCCTTCATGTTGTTTTCCGTGTTCATTGATTGCCCAAGGTATACATGCCAGGTGGCCTCTGCAATCAAAGAGTCATCCAGTTCAATTTATTCGGGCATCACACCATAGGTTTTTAATGGATTGGGTCTTCTTCCGACTTATGCGTAGTCCGATCTTTTTTCCCGCTTTGTTGAGCTCATTGATCATAGTCTTTGCTTCGCTGGTGCTTCTTGAGAAGATGGCGATGTCATCGGCGAAACGAAGCTTTGATGGGAATTTTCCATCAATACGTATTCCTTTCTCATCCCAATTGAGTGACTTCACTATCCATTACAGTGCGGCACTGAACAGCTTCGGCGATATTGTGTCGCCCTGTCAGACCTCTTTCTTTTTCCTTTGGGTATGGTAAGAAGTCGATAGAAAAGCTGTATTTTTGTATTGCAGTTCGGATAACAGTTAGGCAGAGTTCTTATGTAGGACGGATCCACTCCTTGGTCAGCGTAACCTGATAGGATTGCATTTGTTTCGACACTGTCTAACGCTTTTTATAGTCGACAAAGGTAAGAACTAGGGGCAGGTGGTATTCCCGACAAACTTCAGTGACCCAGGGCACAGTTTCGATGTAGTCCATGCGGCAAAATCCTTGTCGCAATCCTGCTTGCTCCACCGGTTGCTCCTCATTCAATGTCCTTGATATGCGCGAGATAAGGATAACCTTATAGTTTATAGGATGTAAACCTCCCAACAGTTTACCGCCTCAATGTGGCCGGGAGATGTTCCTGGGTGTCGGACTGCGATTTAGCGGGGGATTATCCCCTGGCAGGGTCTACCAAAGCTGAAAAGAGTCCGGCATTTCCGTCAGGAAGCCTAGCTAAGAGTATGCAATACCGGGATCCACCACCGTCCTGGTATCAAAAGTCACATGGTGGCAATGCTCCTTGTGATCCACAAGGCAGCGACTGCTTGTGGTGATGAAGGAGTGGGGCAGATTTTGGCCAGGGTGACCTCTAGACTCCAGGAAACCACAATGGCTTAACCAGCAAATCTCCGAAAAATGGAGATTATGCTGGGGCCCACACAACCAGTGAGGACGGGCCATTCTCGTATCAAGTAAATATCAAGTATAGGATATAAAAAGTATTACCATGGTCAAAAAGCACTGGTATTCCAAATCGAGGCAACAGTTTATGAAGATACATTATTATACAACTAAATGTACTGTCGGTTTGATCAAAGTAACACTATTAAGACAACTTTAGGGGCTCTGGAGAAGTGAATAATGCTTATGAGGGTGGAAATACCCCTTCAGGTGATACGGTCTCCGTTCAAACTATTCTTGAAGATATTTCATCTGAAGAAGGGGTAAGAGTTTTATAATTTTATAAAGTAGTATTTAGTCTGTGGTATCTATCGAGACTTGCAACTAAGATACTTTTGTTTTAAGCAAAAGGCAAAGTTTCATATACTTAAATCTGCAACTCTACGAGATTCATTAGAGCAGAAAGAATAGACCAGTCTGGATATGCCATCCTTGAGTTATAGTTCGCACTTTTTTAAAATATGGATAAGGTTTTTTGTCAGTCCTGTCTCCTCTATTTATATGAAACTAACTGTATTTCTTAACATTGTACAATCCTTGCGCTGCTTAAAAATAGAAGGGTAAAGGACAAAGCTGTTGTCGTTGTTCAGTCCCTGAGGGATGTGCCCTGCAATCGACTTCATTAAGCGTTAGAGGTGACTGAATGCATACCTGGCCTTTACAATGACTGGCAGTGGCCTGCCGATGTGTTGACCCAGTGTTTCTATCTTCCCAGCCAAATTTATCATCAATTTGACGACCCAGGAGGGATGGAAGGCTTGATGAGCCTGGGGCACTGGGATCAATCTCATGTGTATTGCAGGGGCGCCTCCGACCACTGCGCTACATGCGTCCCTTTCTTAAAATCTTAAAACCTCTTCTTAAATTATGATCTAGTATTTTTTTCATTCTTTTCTTCACCATTAATACAAAGCGGAGTAGATTAGCTGACATTATATAGTATTCGCACTTTTAATGCGAGAGTTGTTGCCCTTGCGATAGGTAAACGTGACCGTGGAATCGGCAAATGTTTATAACTATCGGTGTTTCCAGCAATATGGCGGATTTTTTAATGCTCACACCCTCAGCTGGAAACCCACACCATGAATATACCCTAGCGGTGTTATATATCTCAGGCTGGGCTGTATCACGTCCTGAAGCTGAGAATTCGCACCGCTCCTGCTTTTGTACAAGTCTTTGCCGTTGCTTATATAGGTTGCTACACATATGGTTAGGACAAGGGATAACGTTTGCCATGGAGAGGTAATATTTAAAAGCATGGCAGGCTTACAGTGGGCGTTTCGTAATGTGATCACATCTTAGAAGGGTTGTATTGTTTGTTTGGTGAGAATCTTGGTCTTTGTTTGCTGTAGGGCGGATAGTGAAAAGCGCCGTTGTTCGACTGAATCGAATTCAAACGTTACCGATCAAATGCTTCAACACAACACTGTGAATGAGGGATCAGTCTACACCGATGGTCGGCATATAAACTCCATGAACGCAGAACGCGGACCCGCTGGCGACAGGTTCGTTTTTTTTGGTTTTCGTTGTAATTCTTTTTCCTTTTTTCCTATCAGGGAAATGTTCAGTACTAGAATGATAGAATGAACTGTATAATGCCGAGGTTTGAGCTGACTATATGGAATTTTTAGTAGAAGGTTTATATTTGTGCTTTTTTTTTCGGCGAATATGCGTGGGTAGCTTTCTAGTAATTTATTGTAATATTTTCATAGAATTTGGATATCATTCCATCTTTGGGATATCCTATCGCTCTTAAATTGCCTTGTACTTTTTGTATACACTTGATTCTTCTTGTCTACATTTGCATATATTCTTGTGTATATACGAATTGTATTCTGCAAGAAAGACGGTTCGATCAAGAGCATACAGTTAAGTGACTCAAGTATATAGGGGTGGTGGCTTTGGTGTCGCCTTAGACATAAAAGCTCATGAGTACTCTGTACTATGAGACAGCCAGACGAATTAGCGTGAGCGCGTCTATCTTCACGACTTGAGCTGCAGTTGGCGTACTTTTCACAACAAAACAGTAAAAAATAAAGGAATATTGCCTTCTAGTCGGCCTTGTCACTTCACTCAATGATTATTGGATTGGCAGTGATGGAGGTGATTTACCTCAACGGATTCTTGAATTGTTATTCATTCGCGTGATAGAAACCATTGTGGAGAACACAACAGAATTAAAAGTCGTAGTAATCCCTTTTACCATCTCGTTAGTCGGTCATACAGCCGCATTATTCTTCTATTAGTAAAATGTGGATCCAGGAAAAAATATTGTACCAAATAGTGATTTTTTTTCTTATATTTGTTTATTCATTGGCAATTTCTTCTCTGTTTACTCACTTTATTAATAAGGACTTGAAAAAATATAGCCATGGAACAGATTGTCCTCATCCAAACATTTTTTAGGTCAGCTTCTTACGCTACCCCTCATTCTGAAGAAGGTGAATTTGCAAAGACGTTCACCAACCGTCCTGTCTAGGACTTCAACACGGGGTTGCGTAAGGCACTTTCTGAAATACGGTGTATCCTAGGCATAGAACCATTACGTCGTGCTGTGTCTTATAATTTTTATGTCGGATATAATTCCATGTGTGTTTGATTCAAATGTGTTCTTTATTCTGCCGTCTCAGATTTTATCACTTACCGACTCCTCGCTCGCGGAGGTCTCCCTCTACCTCATAGTATCTTATTGCTCTTGCCTTTGTGTTTCTTTTATTTACTCGTTTAGATGAACTGGTAGTGTTTCTTTCTACATACTTGTCTCTAGCGGTTTCTTTGTATTTATTCCCAAAAGTGGGAAGGGGGAAGGTTTTTTTTTCGTCTGTGGTTATCTACATGATAACTAGTTGCATAAGACGTGCCCCTGTGAACTTGGAGGTTTCGTGCTGTAGTCCTAAACTAGTCGCTCTCCGATGTTCTTCCCAAATCAATTCGGTTCTCTTTTTCAACAACTAGATCTATTTCTGCTTCAGTTAGGCATGGCTATTTAAAATTTTTGGTCTCAAAGACCCATCAGCATTCCATGCCACAATTGAGCATAGCGCAAGTGTGGCATAGTGAGGCGATGAGGTTGTTGACCGACGCCCATGAGGTCTTTCCGGCTTTAGTCGTGTATGATGTTATCTTCTCTGGGTACGTTTGTCTATTGTCTCTCTAAATCTTTTGTTTATTCTCTTTCTGTGCATTTATATGTGCATAAAATATTTTTTCGTATTAAAGCAAACTGTGTATGAAAGACAAGATAGCGCATACAAATGAGATGTGTGAAGTGAAATGAATTTTGCAAGTAGTAATCGTTACATGGTAGTGTATAGCTGAAGAAATGACGAGGGACGAGTGTAGTTACGATTTCACAATTCGGAAATGAGATCTATCAGCATGTTGATGTGACATAACAATGCTTGCTGGCTACTGAATAGCGAATATACACGACAGGAGCATTGGCGAAATCCTGTCATTGGTCTGAAATACGGTTTGAATTCTATTCGATGCATATAGAGTACTTAGTTGGTTAGACATAGTGAACAATGAAAAGTTCATAATCCTAGAAGTCGCACTTCGGCTATCGATTGCAATTGGCAGTTGGAGGTATTGCTTCAAGATGTCGAATAAGAAGATAGGAGGTGCCCATTTTCTACTTTGCTTCTTTTTTCATCTTCACATTAAGTAGGGATTACGTAGCTGGGTACTACATTTCTTGATAAAACTATTGCTGTTAACTAGATGTATTCAGGCCTTGCAAATGTTATTCATTACCTCTTAGTTCTCTAGAAGACGGGTTGCCTAAAAACTACAATAACATGCTACTTACTTCTGGATTCCTCAAGCAAGTACATCGGCAAGCCATTGCAGAATGTCCAACCTTCTTGTCCTGCAATATGAATGCCAATTTCTTGTGTTAGCGGTTGGGGCACGATCGTAAACTGCAGTCGAGGTACATTCTGAGTATAAAATCCATTATAATACATGACAGCGAGCTGAAATTGATTTTTAAAATGAAGCGAAACCGTGTATGATATCTCCTCACATTGTAATTGTAGTGTACAATCCCATATAAACTCCTATACACATTTATATAAGATGTATTTCCGCTTTGAGACAGTGTTTTGGTCCCAGTCAGAGTGAACCATGAAGAAGACAAAGGTGAGGCTTATATAACTGTTTGCCTTGTCCACATAACTTGACTGCTTTAAAAATCGTCGGTGGGTGACTCAGTACGGAATTTGTACTGTTTGATATATGCAGTGACACTTTTTTAATCTAATTTCGTATGAAAAAAACTGCAGTAGTATAGCCGTAGAGCAGAAATACTGCAGGCACCGATTTCCGGGACTCTTTTTTAAGAATGAAAAGTGGTGAAAAGAATTCAAAATTGTTTGTTTTAAGATGTTCACAACAACATAGATCGAGAATTGTTCACATGCTATATATATAACCCGTATCACATATAGTCCCGTTGATCGTCGAGTTACTCGAGCGAGAGCCAGTAAGTCTTCCATTTTTCCCTGTCGCGTTCACGAGTAGCCCAGTGGGTTGTGCTCGCTCTAGGGAATTGTCGAGCGTCATATCTTTCTTCTAGGCTTTTTGTGAAGAATTCTGACCATCGAGTCGGTGGTCTTCCTGCAGTGCATTTAACATCCTGAGGAATCCATCCACTTACGGCTCTTGTCCACCGGTTGTCATTCATACGCACTACGTGTCCGGCCCACCATATCTTCGACTGTTTGGCGTACAGAACGGCATCTTTGATTTTTAATCGTTGACGCAGGTCGGAGTTTCGGATCCCATCCCTTGCTTGTGTGAAACGGGATACTCCCTAGCATCGTCCTTTCGACTGTGCGCTCGATAACGCTGATTGATCTTTTATCCTGCTTACACAGCGACGAGGTTTCTGACGCACGCGTTAGGGCAGGAAGTACCGTTGAGTCTAAAAGGTGGGCACGGAGTCGGATGTTCTTTGTTCTCATCACTACATCCTCGATGGTCTTGAAAGCTCCCCAAGCTGCTCGTTTCTATGTGCTCAACTCTGGAGCTAAGTCATTCAACATGTTGATTTCCCGACCTAGATAGACATAACTGGACAATTCGGAGGTATTCGTTCCTTTGAGCGTGAGTGGGGCATACGAAACCAAAACGTTCCTCATGAACATCGTTTTTGTGAGATTTAGTCGAGGTCCGATCTTTCCACAGGCTTTATCAAAGTCGGCAAGCATTCGTTCCGCTTGGCCTATATTTGGTGTTATAAGAACGATGTCACCAGCAAAGCGAAGATAATGTAATTGCGGATCATCGATTTTCACCTCCCTATTGTCCCACTCCAATGTTCGCATAACGTTCTGGATGGTGGCGGTAAATAGTTTTGGCGAGACGGTATCGCCTTGCCTAACCCCTCTTTTGACGTCAATGTTAATATCGTTGTAGAATGGTGATATCCTGGTTGTGAATTTTTGTACAGCTCACGAGGAATCTTTATGTACTAAGTAGAGAGACACCTTGACTATCAAGAGCTTCATGAGTGCTTCTATCTCAATCGAGTCAAAGGCCTTCTTTAAATCGATAAAAAGTGAGACAGAGCGGTCTTTTTGTACTCTCGCGATACTTCAGTGAGCCTTGTTATCGTGTGGATGTGGTCCATCGTACTAAATCCTTTTCGAAACCCTGCTTGCTCACATGGCTGTCCTTCGTCCAGTGTTCTGTCAATCCTGTTTAGGATGACTCGAGTGAAAAGTTTGTAGACGACAGACAGCAGTCAGATTGGATGATAGTTGCCGATATCGTGTAGGTCACCGTTCTTGAACAATAACACGGTCTTGCTGGTCTTCCACCTTGCATTCAGACAGGTTACGTGTGAAGAGCCCAGCCAGTGTATTTATGAGGACTGGTGGAAGGTTCTTCAGGTGTTCTGATCTTATCCTGTTCGGACCTGGTGCTGTTCGATTTTTCACCGACGAAATGGCATGTCGGATTTCGGAAGAACCGGTGGTACAACATATCCATCCTCCTTTATTTCATATGACGGCAGGTGGACGTGGCCATCGAAGAGATCTGAGTAGTATTCGTGAATGATGTTCTCCACTGCCTTTCTGGACACTGTAACTGTTCCGTCTGGGTGTCGGTGTGCAATCATCTTGGCCTTGTAATTGGCGAAGCTTAGGTTGGCTTTGCGAATGCTTTTCCCAGCCTCTGCAGTTTCGACCATTACTGCTGCTCTTTTCTCATTAAGATCTTCTTTTATCGCTTGTAAGCACTGTTTTCCAAGTTTGGACGTTAGTTCGCGGTTGCCTACAGCTCGTGCGATTCCACGCTGGCGTATCAGCTCGAGTGTTTCTGGAGAGAGACGTCTCTTGGTGACTTTCGAACTCTCAGCTTTCATAGCGCTAACGTGAAGATGTTGAATGAACCGATCGTACTCTTGGTAGATGTTATCGACAGCAGCATCTTCCCAACAGCCGATTAATGAATTGAATAAGTCCCAGTTTATGGTGGTTCTGGGACTTCGGTTTTTGAATTTAGCGGCTTTTTCTCTTTTCCGCGAGAAATAGAATCGCGCACGACGGAGAAGATGGTCTGATCCTGCGTAGAATTTTTGGAGCAATAGCGACATGGGCAATGCAAAACCTTCGATTTGCTGTGATGTCCTTTATTTCCTTGTGGTGTTCTGCACTGGAAGACTCCCACATCTAGTGTTGAGGGTGGGGCTTCTGGAATTACGAGTTACCATGGATGGTCTTGATCGTCATAATAAACTCAAATAGCCGCTCACGCTGTTCGTTCCGTTCTAATCCATGGGTCCCAATATGACGTTCCCAGTCTTGGCATTGAAATCTCCATTGATAACCTTTAAGAATGTATGGCGTTCGATGTAGAACTTCTCCAAGTCCACATAGAACGCTTCGACTTCTTCTTCGTCATAGTTTAATGTCGGCGCTTAAACGACAAAGTTTGTCAAAGCCGGTATTGTTCCAAATCTCTTCAGTCGTAAACGAGGAAGTCCCGGTGGTAGATGTTCAGAATGAATCCATTTTCATGAATAAACTCGTGTTGACGAGAACGCCGGCGTCGCCGACTCCTCTACTGTCGCATGTTCCGAGGAAAAGTTCTTTTCCGGTATCATAGACAGCGTTGAATGGGTGGCGCCGTCTTATTTAGGCCAGGTTGATGACGTTGCCCCTGATCCTTCTCGCTTGGATAATTAAGTCTTCTATCGAGGACTCGGATGCAGGTGTACGTGCATTATAGGCACAGATCATCACCTTAGTTCTTTGCGGGTTTAGACACCTTAGAATGTCCTTGGGATTTTAGCACCCTCTCCGTGCTCGCCCTACCCAGCGTTTCCTAATCGGGGTCTTTTTCGGGGTCAGGGGAATGAGGCCCGTTTGTTTTATTGTTTTTAGCTTTTTGATACCCACAAATAGCTTGCTGAGCTCTGAACGTCGGGCTTGGTATACTGACGGCTAGCTTCCCAGTCTCTCTCAGAGTGGACATGGAGGTTATTTGTTGGAGGCGAGTCCTAACCGCCTCCCATATACTTCGCTGTTACTTGATTGCAGGCTTTTTGGCCGAATTGACTCGTAGAATACAATCCGCACAAGCGAGAACGCACCCCACACACGCATGCATGAATACGCCTAGCAAATACAGAAAGTATGTGCCAATTCGGCGCAGCAGAAACAGGAAGTCCATCACCTGGATCCACCTGCGTCTCAGGGAAGCAAAGGTCGCTTTTGGTTCGCGATTAACCCCGTATCCGCCACCTGGGGACGCGCCACGTGGCCTCGCAACTAACCGGTTCAAGATCCCTCCTATGAGAGAGATCCGTGGCCACCAACTGAAGAATTCGAAAATCCGAACCAACTTTTTTCGATTCAAGGATTCTCCCCTGCGCTCTGTTATACTGCAAAGACACGGGCTGATACTTTAACCCCCACCAAGAACGCGGCGCACCACACAGAGAGCGCTTGAACGACGTCTTCTGAAACCTAACCGGCGCTCTCAATATCTAGATGGAATGTGATGATCTGATCTTTGAAATCTGTCACATCTTCGGGATCTAGGAAAACACACGTCAATAGCGAAACACAAATGGTCCGGTCACTTAATGAGAAGAACGGACGACAGATGGACAAAAAAACCGTAGATTGGACTCCACGAGAAGACAGGCGTCCCCCCGGACAGCCACCTACACGTGGGGCGGACGTGTTCATAACCAAAGTTAATCAGCTCTACCCGCAGCTGCAGCTGTTTTACAGATCACGACATGAGACTCGCACGCGCCACCATCCTCCAACAAAAGAACCACCATGGACGATGATTGCGAGGGAAAGAAACGAATGGCATTTGTGCTGGGATTCGCACAACTCATATACACTCGCATTCACAACACCTTCCAAGTAAGCAAGTATGTATGTATATGTATATATGTACACGCGTGCGTTCATACATATGTATAAATGCATATGTACATAAATATAGCTTAGCCAAAATGTGTACGTCTATAGGGGCAACTATTAATCCAGTCATTATTGATGAAGTCCAATATACAGTGCAGCCACACGGAATAAATTGATTAAAGGGTTCACCCTTCAGTATGTATATACGCACATATATACGTATATACACGCAGATATACATACGTATATATGTATACTTGCACATATATATATATATATATATGTATGCATATTTGATATTTATTGTATCATCGTGGCAAGAACTGCACAGTAATGGCTTCATCTCCTATCTGAGGGTTTCGACATCACTCCGATAAACATAACTATGGACCCATGACTGCATACTCCGCCACCGATGTTAATGTCCGTTTCATTCTCTATGGAATCCTGTGGTAGCTACAGCTATATTAGAACGTTCTGAAGTATTTACGATATGCTGCCAGCGGGCTTTGCGAATCACAAGGGAGCTTTTAGCAAAAAAATTCTGGTGGGAAATTGGAGATCATTGGAGGGTGGTAGGCTTTGTAGCTCCTGTGATGTTTTGAACTAGATGCGTTCCGTACAACATTCTACGGCATCTCCAACCATTGCGATATATAGCTATATTCTTTTGTTACTTTGTTTGCAAATCTTTTTAGATTTTGAAATGTCAAAATTAGAGGTATCTCTATAGCTAAATTTCTGCGTACGCAAGGAGAATAAATGTGAACGCTTCTTTAATGGTCTATAGCTTTACACAGTGTCCCGACGGTTTCCCACGTCATCGTCGCTGGGAGATGTTTCTGAGTAACGGGCTGCGATGTACAGCTGGCGATTCATCACCCAGCAGGGCCTCTCAAGCTGAGAGTGCGGCGTTTCCACCAGGGAAGCCCATCTAAGAGTAAACCAATACCAGGATCTACCACCGTACTGTTATCAAACTAGAGGCATAATGGCAGATCTCTCCTCCGATCCCACAAGGACGGCGATTACCTATGGTGTTGATTACCTGGGGCAGAATTTGGCCAGGCTAACCTCGGGACCTCAGAGGAAACACAATGGCTAAACAGGCAAAACTCCGAGAAATGGAGAATATACTGGGGTCGGCACAACCAGTGAGGATGGGCCGTCCAAGCATTCAAGTAAGTAAAGAAGTTTGAGCGATGTATACTGGCGTCAACGTGTAAGACACCAAGTGATTATATTGTTGCAAACAGAAATAAAAGAAAAAAGTTTGCATTGTATTGATGTGACAAATAATCACGACAAGAATAAAATCACTGTGAATTCTAAAGGAAGAGCTTGTAAGAGGGAAACATTTATGATAGACATAAAATACCTCGTATTATAAGAATTTAATCTCGCTAAGTAAAAATGTGATCTTTTCACGTGTAAACCGGCACTCACTTTTACTAATGTAGCTTCATATCCTTTAAACGGCGACTTATTTCACTTATTTTTTCAAATATGGCTTACTACATAGCGCTCTACGTCGGTTAGTCGCAGGATCCAGGCCGTCCCGGAAGAATCCGAATCGCAAGCCGCTAAACCTCCCTCTCATTCGCATTATTCGCCCACTATATGTAGACTATCCGAGAAATTCTTAGCATGGCTTTCCGAGAATTCCATGAAGATTGCGCTCGACTGGCATCCAGAACATGGCGCATTGCTGAGATCAACTTTTTCTTAACGAAAAGGTGCCCACCCTTTGCCCGTGATGCGTCCTTCGCTCTACATGGCACTTCGAAATTTCCATTGCTCTACCCTAACTAGAAAGTGTAGTAAGATATGCAAAATACACTCAAAAAATCATGCTGTTGTTTTTTGCATGCTCGCTCAAATAACATTTATCAAATGGAACGTAAATATCACAAGTTTGAAGATTACAACAGAACGAAAATTTCGATACCACGCTATCAAGCAGCGAAAGCTGGACGAATTTCGGCACTGCCCCATACCTTTTTTTTAAACCTGGAGCACTTGCAAGGCAGATGAACAAATAATATCGTTTTCAAGGTGTGTTGCAACAGTTATTGATTTGTGCTCAAGTTCGCGATTGATTCGTTAGGGCTAAAGAAGGGGCAAAGACTAACGAATATGCGAGAAATAGTCAAATCCCAGAATTGTTCTAGGAGCCATGTTCTCACTGTCTGAAAAAACGCTCTCTCTTTCAATGGAAACATTCTTGTATTTAGGACGCTATTTTTAAATGACGTCGTTAGCCAATTTATGGAGTTGAGCAGAGCGCACCATGTTCATTACGACAGCACCGCTTTTTAGAAAGTCAAAAGCCCAATATTCTGCCTAAATCACATTATCAGAGAGAAGAAACTTCTTTTGGAAGCCTGATTTCAATTAATTTGCTGGGAATTCTGAAAGCCATTGACTATGCATGGATAGTTTTACATGAGGGTTGAAGCATTGAGGAACTTACAGAACAGAGCTCTATGGCTCTAAGAATGAATATAACTTCTCTAAAATATTATTAGTCTTCCAAATTTTTGAAATTGAATTTAAAAAATGCTACTTCGACGTTGCTAAAATGATCAGTCTTGTCGTGCAAGTCCAACCGCCTTTTCCATTCTCTTCAAGTTTTACCCCCTTTTCCATTCTATTCGTTGTCCTACCAGTGCATCCATGGACATGGTGGGGTTCTCATTTGGTTGACTTGCGGATTGAAATTACATCATTTTTCTCCCCATTCACACACTCTATGCTAGCTCACCGCGATATTCCTCTAGCAACTCGAGATAGTTGTACTATGGTCTTCTTAGGTTCTAACCGCACACTGTCGCCAATTCAAGTGAACGGAAAAAAAATTGGTGGCCTTGCGACTGGTATCACTGATGGTGTTGCTCCATTGAAGAAGTCTGATCTAGGGGTGGTGAAATGAAAGCGATTTCTAAGGAAACGGGCCGTTACTGTTGCAAATATATCGTTAGAACGTATTCATGGACTTTCATTTCTCTGCTTTATCTAATAAAGTTTTCTGCTGCTATCTACGAATACCCTTTGGTACTGACCTTTTGGAAATGGCACTGATTGTCCAGGATTTGATGTGCGTGCTACCACAAGTTAGTCGCAAGCATCTCTTCCGTTTCTTAAACTCCAACTTTGCTTTGTAAATGCTCACATGATATTTTATTTTTTTCGATTAAGAACAGCTTGCTCGACACTGATTAGAAGGCTTTCCAACAGAATCCCGTGCTTTACTGAAATTGTTGATACAAAAAATTAGGGTTTTTAGTGCACACATGGCAGACACCAAAATCACAATCTGTGTAAAACCGTGTCATTCTGAACAAATCCGGCGTGTTCGAAATGTTTGTTACTTAGGAAATAAACATCAATTGCGAAAAACAGATAAGCCTTTTGGCAATGGTTTTCTGACACTAACTATGTCACTGTTTAATTGGAAATTTCACTACGAATTAAGGTGATCCATTTAAAACCAGTACACAGACTCACCTGCAGCCATGTATGAGTAATTTACTACTCCCATAGGTGTCTCCCATAGGGTTAAAAAATACTTTTTATGAGCAAATTTTTGCGCCTCAACTACTTGATACTAGAGGAATGCTGTGATATGAGCAAAACTCGGAGCCACAATTGGGCTTCAAACCCTTGAATACCTCTTTACTGGCAGCTCACGTGTAATCCACCTGACTAACCAGAAGCCCCTTGCTGTGCCTTTCTCTCAGCCAGTTTTTTTTATAGCAAATACTCATAGAATTAAATAATACTCAGCCACAGAGAATGAAAATTCGAAAAAAACCTCAGCAAGGTGACTTGGAAAAATGTAGCAGCGTCTTCTATTCTCCATTCTGACAGCAATAACTTTCTGAAACAGTGCGATTTAAAGACAAAAAAAACACTTCATACAACCGCTACAATTCTGTAATTTGTCATTTGATCAGCCGTCTACAAAGAATCGTGAGGGACTAAGCTGCAATTTCTCTAGAATACAGGGAATAAATGCGTCATTTAACGGGGGCTTAAGAAGAAGTTGACCAAACCCTAACTATCGCTTCTTCTTTCATTCAGCGTATGTGATACGATTTTTTAATTTTTTCTACAGATATGACAACAGCTTTATACAAAAATGGGCACATCAACTAATTGAAAGTAAGAATTGTGGGTATTTCGGTCTGTTTAGTTACGGTAAGCACTCTTTTAGCACGTACAAGGGTAACATTCTAATATCATAGTAGTAATGTAACCGTTCTTACTGTAAACATAATAATTAGCCTTTTTTAGACTTTTTAACTTCTTGAACAAGCAAGACTATTAGACACGTTATAAAGGAAAAAGTGATTATAAAAAATATTTCCAAAGTTTCAATGGTCTGAGATATTTGCACTCCGGGGGCTAACGCGTTTAACACCACACCACGAGGGATTACAACTACAGCCTCAGCTTAACTAGGTTTATTGCCGATTTGCACTCCCCAGATCATTCCCGCTCACGAGTGATTGTTGATGGCACTGATCGATAGAAATTGCTGACAGACAGGCGGAACGAAGGACCAGCATGGTGTGGTGGTGAACGCATTAGCTCACGGAAAGAGTAGTAGCGCGTTCGTTCCCCACCGCAAACACTTGCGGTCCGGAGTTTTTCAAATATCTCAGCATCATTGAAGTTATATTTAGCAATATACCCCTGCCATTAAAAAAGAGTGTTCAGTAAATAATAAGTTCAAATTTCCAAAACTGTTTAAGAAAAAAGACTCCCCGGTGGTTGACGGACACCAGTACGCGAATCTCATCATTGGTCAAAAAATGATGATAGGGCGCATCTTCTCAAATTTTTTTCAGTCTATTTGCACGTTTAAAAATTGTCATTCGTTGGAGGTGACTGAATGCATATCTGGCCTTTACAATGACTCGTAGTGGCTTGCCGATATATCGAGCCAGTGCTGCTATCTTACCAAACAAGTGTGATACCAATTTTCCGACACTGGAGGGATGGTAGGCTTGGTGATTCTGGGGCACAAAGATCAATCCCATGTAGATTGCAGGGCACCTCCCGACCACTGCGCTACACGCGCCTCAAGCTCGAAATAGTCATGGAAAATAGTATTACGATGTGAAATATGTGCCGAATTTTTTACATCTCAAGGGATCTAACCATATTCAAGCGCAATAATTTAGATATAGTTAAGAAGAAGTGGTAGATTGGTTTTGAGTCATAAAAACCCATTTGTTAGAGAATGAATTACACAACAACTTTACAATTTGGCTACCATATCCGAAATAAAAGGACTAGTTCATCGTTGTAGTTAAACAGTCATCATAATGGTCAAATTGACTGCAATCTTCCTGGGCCAAGCACCTCCATAACCAAACAGAGAAAAATGCTAAACCCTTATTGCAATCACGTTAAACACAGAATAGCTTCTTTGCACAGTCACCGCTTTCTATGAGTCTTCCACTGAGTATGTCGCGTGGAGACCAACCGCACAGAATTCACATGGAAGTGTAATGTGCCCTTCCCATCAGAAAAACAGGCTTGTGTACTGCCCAATATCACGCGTGATAATGAGGTATTTCTCCTTGCGTTTCATTTCCCGGATTCTTGGAATTAATCCAGAATGCCTCAGGAGTTTTATGCGCTTGTGTTCTTGATTTCTCTGCGAGGATCGTACCCCTACTTCAAAATCTTCTCCGTTATGTCTTTGGGTCCTACGCGTCCTACTGGACTATTTGGTTTAAGTTTACCGACTAGGTATTCTTTTTATATGGATACAAAGTGGTCTACCCGTTCCACCAATGTATTCGTTTCTGCACACCTTACAGGAAATCAGATAAGCTGTACCCGAACTCATGCAATCACACTCTCTACCATTAAGACAAATTATGCTATTTTGCGTTGCACATAGACGGTCATATAGACTTTTACGAACTAGCTGGCAGCTAAGAATACTCTGTGGCATTTCAACTACGTTTACCGGATTCTCTAGACCCGCCTTCTTAAGCAGCGTTTTATAGCTGCACTTACATCATCAGAGCGAAGGGTAGGATAAACGGGACCTTTTTATCGCTAGAGTTGTCTTTTTGGAGGCCTAGGATTTCCTCTACACCTGTCCCGAGCTACAGTTTCGTAGCCATTAGAAATGACTATTTGCCGTGCCAAGTTCTGGGACTCCTCTTTTTGCTTTCTTCCCGTGCACACGTTGGTTGCTGTTCGAAACATGTTTCTTACAAGCGCTCTTTTTGTGTTTGAAAGGTGAGAGGAAAGGTAATGAACGAGTATGTTTCTACTACTTGGCTTTCGGTACCACTTCGTAATGTAATGTTTTCTGATAGGTTAACTGTGAATAAACTATGAATGAATTAGTCAGATGTGAACTCTGTGCGGTTGATCCCAACGTTACATAATCGGGGGAAGACTTGTAGAAAGCGGTGAGTGTGCACAGAAGCTATTCTGTGTTCATTGTGATTGAAATCTTGGTTTAGCGTTTTCTCTGTTTGGTTATGAATGTGTTTGGCCGGGTAGATTGCAGTCAACTTGACCTTTCCGGGCTCTGAGGATGGCGAAATCCGCCGAAACGTCATCTTTAACGGAATAAAGAATAAAGTAGCACCCCATGATTACTCAAGAAGAATATCGAGAACTATTTGATCAATGCCGAGGTTAATAGAAAGTCGGTCGTGGGAATCGTCATACACTTTTTTTGTCTCCTTCAAGAATAACTGAAGAATTGTTTCATAGACGGTGAAAGTTGACCGCATACGTCGAAAAGTATTCCGCGATCACCGACCGATCTCCCACACTCTTTAAAACGAGGGTGGTCAACATCGTAGTGTTGCGAAACGTTCTGTTACGATGTAGTAGTGACAACGCTCGTAATGTTGTGATCAAGGAGCAACAACAACAAAAGAAAGAAGGGATAAAGGGTATAGCCATCGGCGTTGATCAATCCCTTAGGGATCTGCCATGGATTCGACTTCATTAAGCATCGCCTGGAGGTGAATGAATGCATTTCTGGCCTTCACAAATTACTCGCAGTGGCCTACTGATGTATCGAGCCAGTGTTACTATCCTCCCAGACAAGTATGGTATCAATTTGCCAACCCCGGAATTGATGCTAAGCTTGGTGAATCTGGGTAGCACGGTTCGATCCCATGGGATTGGAGGGTGCATCCGACCACTGCGCCACACGCGCCCTAACGAGCGGTTATCAACAGACAATCAGTATCAACAATCGTAGTGTGTAAAAGAGCTCTGCCGACTGAGGTTAATTCATTCCCATAGGAACGGAACAGCAATTGTAACAGTAATAATAATAACAATAATAGAAGTAGCAAGGCTATTATTATCATCAAGAAGAAGAGCAGAAGCGACAACATTAATAACATCAACAACAACAACTGCATGAACAACACCACCATAGTAACAGCAAAAAACGAATTCAGTCACGGTCGTAATGATCTCCAGCCATCTCATGTAACGTGTTACCTCATGAACATGATGGGAAAGGCGATAAAGATGATCGGTGAGCTTTATAAGAAGTCGTTTAAATTGCTTGCTTTTATATCATTGATAATCATTAGATTTGTCTTTGAAACGGGTTAACAACTTTCGTTACGAGAGAGATGATGATGACCTATCGCAGTCACTTGTAACAACAGGAAAATATATATGTAGTACAAAGGCCTACTGTAGTTGAACACTTAAAAAAATAAACCTAGAACGGTAGCCAGTAGCTTTGGTAAATACAAATCACTAAGTATTTGATAAAAAAATACATTGAGCTGATGGAATATCTTTGTTTGGGCTAAGAAGATTTATGGCGTTGCTTTCCCTATGCTATCCCAACTAATATTTTTGCATCATACTATATCTTACAACGATTCGGCTATCTAGAAAGTACTTACTAAATGAGTACCTTGGTTTCAGGTACAAACCTTACAAAATGGCTGCTGTAATTAGTAGCTTTTGCTACTACAGACCAAAATAGAACACCCAGTAATCAAATGTGGTGACTCTCAGTGAAATCTTTCGTTTCCCGATTTTGGAGAAAAATTTGCAATGAAGTGAGCTTTTTCTGGCCAATTTTAATCATTTGTTATGGACATTACCCAGTTAAATTAACGTGTACTCGATACCTGGCCAATTACTCACCTTACTGGCAACCATTAGTCGATCGTTCCCATTCCATAACAACTGAAAACAAAAAAAAGATACATAGAAATGACAACATTTCACATAAAACATTACAGTCTGATAAGTGTAAGTCTGCGATGGTTGGGTGAAAATTTCGCTGAAATTACCCATCATCTAAAGTATAACCATAATTGGCGTGGTTGTTATTTGTTCTTTGGTAGTATGAACGAGTTTTTTGTTGTTGCCTCCTTTACTGTATTTGTGTGTTTGTGTGTGTGTGTGTGTGTGTGTGTGTGTGTGTGTGTGTGTGTGTGTGTGTGTGTGTGTGTGTGTGAGTGAGTGTGTGTGTGTGTTTGTGTGTGTGTGTGTGTGTGTGTTTAGATGTGTGCACATCGACATGTGTATTGATGTACATGCCTGTATGTCTGACGAGCAAACGAGCTTATTATCGTTCATCAATAGATCCACTGATATAGGCGACTGAATGCAGATCTGGCTCTTAGAATGTCTCGCGGTGACCTATCAATGTATTGAGTCTGTACTGCTATTCTCCAAGAGCAGTCTGGTAACAATTTGCCGACCCTGGAGGGATGGAAGGCTTGTGGAGACGGAGTGCCGAATCCATCTCATGTAGATTACAAACCGCTTCTAACCACTGCAACACACACGAGGTTTGCACTAAAACCCTCATTTGGCTAACGTTTCGCCGCCTTCGCCTTCCTGAGAGTCGTGCTGATCCAAGTCGATGGTCACAGCTCGTCGCTGTCGCGATGTGGTTGTTCTTCGTCGCATCGGTCAGTTTTGACTTTTCCTTAGATGATCTTGGACTAATCACTTTACAATTACAATTGTAGAAATAAAAATAAATGCATGATTAAATGAGATAGAAGGAGTTATCTTCAGCATATGCACGACGTTTCAGTTCAATGTTATTCAAGCAGGCAATTTTAGCACGTCATGCCACGACTTCTACGGTGAAGAACAGTACGGATTCTTTCTACCTCACGTTGAATTTCTTTAGAAAGGAAAATCAAAAAAGAAACAAATAGCTCAAATAAGAAATACCGATGAAGAGGCCAATAGCACAGTGGTAGTGATGCCGATCCTCACTGGTTCGATCTCGTCCCAAGCCCACCAAGTCTGTTATCTCTCCGAGGTCCGAAAATTGGCACTCGATTTTCCAAATAAAATCACTCTTTGCAATCCAGTTGGGAAAAGTCCAGCCCGGCTATCTCAGGACTCCATGGAGAATCGACTCGACCAGCATTCCACGACATTCAAGACGAAAAGAAAGTCCTCAAGGAGCAGCCGAATCCATACGCTAAACTAGGAAGACCTCAGTGGATGTTGGATGCGAGGAAACAAATCAGATGTGACAAGTGGTGAGATCCGCACAGTAGACGTGAAGACGGGTCGTCTAAAATATAAAAAAAATTAAGTATATGTGTAATGATGAGGGCGTGTGGCGCAGTGGCTGGAGGCTTCACTGCGACACACACCTGGAATCGATCCCTGCTCCCCAGGATTACCAAGCCTAGCATCAATTCGGGGTGGGCATATTGATACCAAGCTTGTCTTGGAGGATAGCTGCATTGGCTCAATACATCGGTAGGCCACCGCGAGTAACTCTAAAGGTCATATATGCGTTCGATCACCTCCAATGATACTTAATGAAGTCGAATGCATGGCGCGTCCCTCAGGAATTGATCAACGCAGAGAGCTTTATCCTTTTATCCTTTATGTAGTGATGATCGATGGTGCGACGTCAACTGATTACTGTATGATTACTGATTACTCAATGGTTGACGATGAGCAATAGAACGCTAAGCTTATAGAATCGTCACTAAGGACTGCCTTCTAATCTTTCTCCATATCTATCCTCTATCCAACGATAGCCTACAGCAATTTCTTTGTCCCGAATCGAACTTTTTTTTCTTTTTTTTCATCTCTTTAACCCTACCATCAGCTTTTTTTCTTTGCCTATGCATTGGTGGGGAAAATATAAGAACGATTGCAATGTTGAAACTTTTTCTCTTGCAGTCTAGCCGACAACGGGGTCAAACCAATTTACGGAGACCATAAAAACCGCAATTCCAAAATAATGCGCTTCATATTTTTATTAATAAAGAACAAGTTGCGCTGTTATTTATTTCCTGCGAAGTTTGTTGAAATAGATGTTCAGCACTAGTTTGATGCATATCACTAGATAGTCTCATAAAAATCCTTAACATAGCAAAGCTTTTTGTTCTGTGTTCAATAGATGCTGAAAATGTGTAAATTGTGAGAAACGTCAAACCAGGTCAAGTGCAATCATCACTGTCAAACGATGAACTCTTGCTATACACACTTGCATAAAGATAGAGAAATATACATGCATATGTATATACACACGCTCATATCCCTACCTCTACACACCTACCACACCCACCACACCCACCGGAAACCGGGACGAGCTCAAATTACTGGATCTAAGAAGGTAATCAATTACTACGAAGACCAACCTCTTCATTCTCTAAGTTAAACGACGGCGGATGATCATGACATGGTAGACCGGTGTACATATGATTGGCAACGAGAAATGTGATCACTGCTGAACAGAACGCTATCGAAAGGGCAATGATCGTCAGGCAACAATAGCTGCAGTCATTCTATAATGAACATTGTACAAGCGATTCTATGATGATACTATGCAGTTGTGTTAGAATAGGTAAAGCTTTATGGTACATTCATTGACCGCAACAGTAACACAGACGCATCGGTTGTGTAGAGTCCGATGATCAGCAGTTAGCTGTTAAGCGTTGAGAATCACTGAGTGGGTGGGTGAGTGGGCCTGGATCTGAACTTGATGCGTAGTACGTACCTGCTTGTTCATGTTGACGGTGGTTGATTGCGGTAGGCATAAGCGTCGAGCGCCGCCCGCTAGGATCCCGCCCGCCTACGCGCTGTGTGGTCTTCAGACATGCGCCGGTGTCTGGGTCTAAGAGTGTCATCTCTGCTTATCTCGCCTTATCATCTCGTCTTTTCGTCGTTCACCAACTTTCAGTCTCATCATAACACACCCTCTTCCAAATTCGTACACCTTTTGTACAGTGAACGATATGCTGCATACACACTGTTTCACGACACGACATGTTTACTGTGCTTTGTTTTTGTTCTCGATCGAGACCAGACTTCAAATTAGCTGCTGTACGTGACGACGTTGCGACGTGTTTTCGTTGATATACGCGCGTGTTTAAAGTATCAGACGTCAATATTACGAGTACTGTGTGTGTTTGTATGTGTGTGATTACGGTTCAAACAAGAAAAAAATACACCACTGTATGCATAAAGACGTCGTTCTACCGTAATCGTATTTTTTTATAGGCTCATTATTTAGCCATCAATAACCGCATAACGTCAAAAATAAACACTTCACATCCTCAAATTTTTACGCAAACATCAAAACGTTGATAGGTAATCGAAAGATTTTCTTTACTTATTACTTGATACTTGAACGGCCCGTCTTCACTGGTTGTTGGGGCCCTAGCATAATCACCACTTTTCGGAGATTTGCTGGTTAAGCCATTGTGGTTCTATGGGATCCCGAGGTCAGCCCGGCCAATGTCTGCCCCCAGGTCTTCACCACCACATGCAGTCGCAGCCCTTGTTGGTCAGAGGGAGATTTGTCACCATACGACTTCGATACCAAGACGCCGATCTTGGTATTGATTTACTCTTAGCTAGGCTTCCTTAATGAAACGCCGGACTGCTTCTCAGCTTGGAAGACCTTGCCTGGAAGAGAATCTCCCAGCTGTACATCGCAGTCTGACACCCAGGAACACCTCCCAGCTACGATGAAGCGGTAAACCGTTTGGAGGAAAGATTTTCTTTAGTGGTAAAATATGGAAGGAGAACATGTGGTGTTTGGTATTTGCGTGGAAATTAGAATCGAAAGCAACCAAATGGGCTACGTAACGTAGAAAGATGGTCTATGGATCGAGGAGGGTTTATGTGAAATAGCATCAACAACATTTGATACATTTAAAAAGTAGATAAGCATTTCTATGAAACCGTGGTGATGGATGTATTTTTGTCACACCATAGAAACTACTTTGAAATTTCCTTTCCAATGCATGTTAAATTTTACAAAAAGCTACCACACTGCTGATAGTCCAATATAAAATTGACAATTTGCTAAATTGGTTAACAGTGTAGGTTTTTTTTGAGCTCTCTAGAACCATTTACGACCAAGTTGATTTCCGGCTAATGACGATAATATTTTTAATCAGTAAAATGTTTAAAGAGTACAGAATGTTGCAGTGTCCATAGAACAGACTTTGCGCTATCGAAGCGATCGTACATATAATTTTCATGCAGTGCCCTTGAAAGGAGAAAGGGTAAAGCTCTCGGCGTTGATCAATCCCTGATGGTTCCGCCATGCATTCGACTTCATTAAGTATCGTTAGAGGTGATTGAATGCATATCTGGTCTTTACAATGACTCGCAGTGGCCTACCACTGTATCGAGCCAGTGTTGCTATCCTCCCAGACAAGTCTGGTACCAATTTGCCTACACCGGAGTGAAGGAAGGCTTGGTGAGCCATGGGCGCTGGGATCGATTCCACGTGTGTGTCGCAGTGACGCCTCCAACCAATGTCCTTAGAAGTTCAAATTTGTTTAGAATCAGGATTTTCAAAGAATCGAAGATGGATTACAAAAGTTTTGGAATTTTTCAGCGGAAAAGGAACAATTGCAGACATTTGCAGGCATTAGGATACACCATCCTATGCTGCTAGACGATATCCAGTTCGTTAAATTGCTTTCATTTTGGAACCACGAGCTTTCAAGGAAAAAATGGTGAAGAAATATATAACATGGACTCCAGAAAACTAGGATTTTATCGCAGTGAACGAGAAAGCTGTTATCCTGTAGGCATTTATTGATGCTAGTAGTTTTCAATTGAAGTAAAAAAAATTTAGTATTAGCTGAGACATGTTTGCTTAATGGTGAAAGCGGCCATCATTTTCACATCGCGTGATTACTGTAGCGGTCAGCTAGTCGCGTATGTGTTAGAGCAACCGTTTTTTTCCTATAGATTCAATGATCTGATATTGATACGGTGTTTTAATTCCAAGAATATATTTATTTATACCTTATAGTGATGAGTTGATGCGCGGTTCGTACAGGTCTTCGTTGTCGTTGTTGTTGTTGTCGTTGCTGTTGGAGTTGTTGGTCGATGGCTGACGTTTCGCCGATTTCGCCTTCCTCGGAGTCTAGACGTATTTTATGTAACAGTAGCCTTTTATTCGGTGGAATACTTATAGTACTAATGAGGATCAAACTTTCAAATAAACGCCATATTGACCAAAAAGGCTACTCACCGTGCTGTTACGAGTGCGACTGACCCACGCGTTGTTCATGTGGGGTCGCGAGCGAAACCCGCCCAGCTCAAAAAATCATTTTGAAATAAGGGGCCAGGTCACGTGTGATAGTGAGGCATTCATCTTTTCCGTCCATCTTTGATTTTTGAAATTTATCCACAACGCCTCAAGAGTCTTGTGCGTTGATGTTTTTGATTCCTGCGCTAGGATCCGCACAGTCCCTTCAAAATTATCGCCATTGTGCTTTTTGTGCCCCTATGTGTACCTAGAGGTGTGCTTCGACGAATTTTAAATTTCCCATCTAGATGTTCTTTCGTATGGACACAAAGCGGTCTCACCCGTTTCCCCAATATATTCCTCACCGCATGCCCTACACGGGATCAAATATATTGTACCAGAACTCATGCACTTCCTGTCTCTCCCGTTAGGACAGTTCTTACAGTTTTCTGAGCTACACAAACGACCATAGAGGAGGTTGCGAACTAACGGACGGCGTGGAGTATTGGATGGGAGGTCAATAATTACTACATAATTTTCAGGACCTCTTTTTCTTAAGCACCTCTTAATGGCGTAACTTGTTTCATTTGACGCGAAGAACAGCTTGAAAGGGATCTTACTTTTTGTTTGGAACATTATTTTTGGGGGCACAAAAGCACAATGGCGATGATTTTGAAGTGACTATCCGGACCCTTGCGCAGGAATCAAAAACATCAACGCGCAAGACTCTTGAGCCGTTTTAGATGAATTTCGAAAATCCAAAAGATGAACCAGAAAGACGAATGCCTCACTAACACGAGACCAGGCGCCTTATTTCAAAATGATATTTTGACCCCTGGGTCGGTCTCGCTCGCCGTCCCACTTGAACAACACGCGGGCACTCCCACTGGCAATAGCACGGTGAGATACGTCTAGGCTCCGAGGAAGGAGAAATCGCCGAAACGTCAGCCAACGACCAACAACACCAACAGTAACGACAACGAGGACCTCTACCAACTTCGCATCAGCACAACAAGATTGCTTTATAAGGTCATATAAGTAAGTGTTTCGGCTATTTATGCTGAAGTTTATAGAAAGTTGGTCTTTTGAATTCCAAGAATGTCATTGTTTGATGGTCGTTTCGAAATAGAGCACGTTTTTTATTTTTATGTAATATTGTAAAAAGTCGTGTCTATTCTTGTAATTTTTAGAGCGCTACCATTGATAGACTACTTTTTCGAAATACCTCAAGTCCATCTTCGACCGTTTAGCTCAAGAACCAGTTCTTTTCAGTGAACATGTTATGTCCTGTTGTTTGTTGAGAAAAATGATGATGTGAAACGAAGTATGGCATTTAAAGTTTTTCTTTTTGTTTCGGAAAACAACTTGTTTGATGTTTGCGTAACGGAGTTCTATGGAAAAGGGATGCTTTGCTTTCCACAGATGGTTAGTTACTGTTGACATTTGTTAAAATTTTTCCTTCACAGTACTCTTTTTTCACAGCTTCGATGTGAAACATGCGAAGAATTTTCGGGAAACATGTTTTGTTGTAGAAAATGGGTATGAATGCAATGAATGTATTTTTTTGTTCTACAACGACATTCATGCTGGACTCCAACAATCTCTCAGATTTTAAACAACAGTCATACCATTTCATTTCTCTGAACAACTGGTTGTCTCAAAACACCTATGCTGCTGTTCTTTTTTCAATTTTCATTTGCTGCGAATTCGTTGGAAACGCGATCGACTGGCATCGCAGTACCGTTCTCGTCAAAGAAATACGAGTTACATTGATAAGTGATAGCGAGAGTAAAGAAGAGTTGGAAGAAGCAAAAGGGGAGGAAAAAGAGGAAGAATGCAGATAAAGGTAATTGATGACTTTTTGCAAAATTGGACATCTTCGAAAAAACGTGACAGGTAATGACATCGTGAGAAATTCAACGCATTGGTTTAATGAATAATTCATTCCATTACGAATGGAAGAAATTTACTGATGTTAACTCATGTCCCAGTTATTGATGATTTTAGAGTAATCAATAAACTTCTTTCGGAATTTTTCCAACAGATCAAGTCAGTAGCAGTATAATTTCTTGACAAAGCTGAAATATGGTTTATCGGAGACAACTCAGGTGTTGCATGTGTGTATGAATGTGTCTGTGCTTTTGTATGCGTGTAGTTGTGTATCGACATATGTGTGTCTGTGTATGTCTATTTATCCTTGTGATATGTCACGTATGTACCTGTGCATACATTCTTGTATGTATATGTGTATATTTACGCGCATATATTTGTCAGTGTGATTGAGCATACATATGGATATCATGGTGATAAAACGGTTTTTTTGAATTAATACAATAAAGCGATAAAGGATAGAGCTCTCGGTGTTGATCAATCCCTGAGGGATGCGCCGTGCATTCGACTTCATTAAGAGTTCGTGGCATTCGAGTTCGTTTGGAGATGATTGAATGCATATCTGGCCTTTACAATGACTCGCGGTGGCCTGCCGATGTACCAACTCAGTGATACTATGCTACTAGACAAAAGTATGGTATCAATTTGACCACTACGGGAGGGGGTGGAAGGCTTGGTGAGCCAGAGGCACGAGGATCGATCCAGTGTGTTTTGCAGGGCGCCTGCGACCACTGCGCTACATGCGCCTAACCTAATACAATATAAATTACATATTCGATGAAAACTATTATTTAGGATGAGAACTGCTTTTATTATTATTAAATAACATTAATCACAATGAATATTCTGATGAAGCTTTTCACCTATAGAAAAGCTTGTGACGTTCCATTGGGGAATGCACACTAGTTTTCCACAGAACAAAAAGGCAAACTAGTTAAAGCCGAAACAACCACTGATCACACTGGAACTATCGGAATCACCAGGAGGTTGAATGCGAATGAACATAACCACATTAAAATAAAAGTGAATGTGATAGAGCTTGTTTTCCTTCGTTTCTCTACATCTCCATAATTCAATGATTCATTCAGTTTAGCGTTCCACATTGCATTAATTGTGAAATACTCGATTCGAGCAAGCCATTGAATTACGAAGACGCTAAGGAAAAGGAAAATGTGAGAAACTTGTGTACGCGAGTTTACACTCGTCTTGTTTCGTATGAGAGAACGAGGGTGATTCCTCCGATTCCCGTTCCTTTATTATGGTGACATTCCTTAAAATATTAGAATACATCTTTCAGTTGTTGCCAACTGAAAGATAGTCACTTTTTAAGTGAGCTAGGAGTTCTCCTTCAATATTTCTAACTAGGACGTTGTCCTCTCGTAGGATAGCGTCTAATAAATGCATTATAACCTCATTCGTTCCAGGAAATGTAGCTAATATAGCTACTGTATCTGGTGAATACGTCTTGGAAGGTTTCTGACAAGGCATCTTAAGGATTTGAAGAAAACGTACTTTGTTCAGGTTTACAATTAAACAAGCAAATTGACACCTCAATACAAGTATACCTCCCTTATTTGTAATGCTTATACAGAAGATCGGTGTTATTTACAGCATAAAGATAACAGGAGAAACATGATCATACGTTGTTTAGATTTAACGAGTGTTTTTCACCGTTACACTAGGGAGATTCATTGAACAAAGGTGAAAAGCAATCAGAAAGGATGGGTGAGAAAATAGGAAGTGACAGAAGAAAGAGAGTAGGAACAAGCAATGTGGTATATTGCTGAAGACAATGAGAAACCCAACTAGGGAAAAAAAAGCAATAAATAAGAAAGAATAATAGAAAGAGATGGAAGTGGAACAAAGCATTGCCTTTTGATCAACGGCTAACAACAATCTTCATTTTCTTTTCTGTGCCTCATACATTATAAGCATATTACAGTAAGCCAGTTAGGCCATCGAGCAGGGTAATGCCCGACTTTCCAAGTTTACCACTGTAATGTTATCATGAACCAGACGTGGTGATCGTTAATTGTAAAATATGAGTGTTGCTCCGTTGAGAACATTTAATGTTTTTCACTGAATAGTCTCAAATATCATTTCTCTTATCACCTGTTCTCTAATGCATTGTTGAGGGATTCGAGTAAAATTCTGTGATGTCTCTATTTTTCGCTATCAGTCCAGGTTTCGCCATCATAATTTTTAATTAGGATAATTACCATGGGATTTCTTTCATTAGGTCAACACTCCTTTTATTATGCGCTGTTATCTCGAAACCCAGTCGCTAACGGCTCTCGCATACCGGTTGTCGTAAGGACGCATTGTCTTTCCCGCCGCCTATCAGGTTTTGAACATCTTGGCAAATGCGGAACATCTATGACTTTTGATCGCCGAAGTATTACAGACTTCGGATTCCTTCTCTGATTTGTATAATATGGGATACGGTAGTGACTGTAGCATTGACAGAATGAACGCTCATGAACATTGAAGGCTCCTACTATCCAGCATGCATATCGCCTAAGAAACTAACCTGTATATAATAATGATAAGAACTGAGTCTCTTCACTAAAATCTCTAAAAAAGGACGGCTTATGTAGGGAGCAAAATGGCAAAGCATTCAGCTTTAATCATCTTGTGGTTTTGCGCCATGCATTTTACTCCATTCATTGCACCATGGCGTGGTTTGAAACATATTTAGCCCAAACATTGACGATGAGCTTCCTATCGGAATTCTATCAATGAGAGAGCTTTTATCCTTACAGACAAGTATGGTGCACACTTGCCTATCTCGGAGCGGTGAAGTGCTTAGTTTGCTGGAACTAAGTTTCAATTGTTGAGCTTAATTACTTGTGCACAGCTGTCTCGACAACATTGAGCGACGGTATTTAATCCCTACGTTAATCCATGTCATACGATGTCATGGTTTCCCCTTAAAATATTCCCATCATTTCTTCTTTACTCCCGTCTTGCATTTTACAGTACGTGGCAACATATCAGCAACAAAAAACAAAGTTGCTTTGCCTGATAATATTTACTTTCGTGTCAGATGAAGACTCAGTGAAGGGCTTTAAAATATTCTTTATACAAAACTTATTTCTAACCAAAATAGCTTTCAATATATGCACATCCAGTTTTTTTTCTTCTCGTCTTCTATTTGCACTATTTACAACTGTGTACTTTTGTGCAAGTAAGACCTTGTGTGTCGCAGTGTTGGAATGCTCTTCATAGCGCATAATGT
The DNA here is from genome assembly GCA_018806985.1 of Angiostrongylus vasorum. NCBI lineage: Eukaryota > Metazoa > Nematoda > Chromadorea > Rhabditida > Metastrongylidae > Angiostrongylus > Angiostrongylus vasorum. The sequence continues at coordinate 315,362 of JADANN010000231.1, forward strand.
CGACAAACGTTCTGGAAGTACATAGCATTATGACCTCCATGTAGAAAAAAAAGCTGACAGATTTAATTCTATACGCAATGTTCCTGTTCCTTCCTTATTCAACTTCATCGTCTTACAATATCCTGAAAGTTGCTCTCTTCCTGGTGTAAAGTCAACCACACTGCGGAGCAGTATTTTCTCACGCTGTGATTTTTTTCTCAGCGTTTCTTATAGTGACGGCTTAGAAGTGTACTGCAGTTTCGGATCGGACACGACTTAGAGTTCGGATAAATGCCTTTATTTGAACAACGCCAACGCCACACGATTTGTCGTCGCATGGCTGTGGAAATTCTTTGTCGTCGCATGGCTGTGGAAATTCTTTGTCGTCGCATGGCTGTGGAAATTCTTCGTCGTCGCATAGCTGTGGAAATTCGGAAACGTCGTCTTCTTTGTGGTAATGTTCACAGTATTCCACCTTAAAACTTTAGTAATATCAGGCAATTGTGCACTGAAGCCATCAGAAGCTTGTCGATTGATTGATGTGAAGGTTGTGATGAAAATCCACTTCCAAGAACAAATTTAATGCTGTGTCATTTTTCCAGTGATAAATTTAGGCGTAGGATTTTAGGAAATGGTGGGAACCACTTAATGAAAAAGATATTATGGCTGAAAAGTTTATCATATCTTTTGTTTAACACTTTACAGTCCGGCTTCATTGTTCACAGTGCAGTCGTTGCGAATCTAATAGTCAGCTTTGAAATTTGAACTGACGTATCATAGCTCGTACTAGATTTCATTAGTCAAAACGTTTCAACAATTCGCAAATCTTATAAAAGCACATCAATTTTTTTTCTTGTTTCACGCATATCTGATTCCTTCAGAATAGCCGAATAAGTGGATTTGTCACTGGCTTTGGAATAACGCATTCAATGTTTTTAGAAAGCTCCAGAATTACTTTTAATTGCAAGGAATCCGTGTTTTGCTATTACTTGTAGCGTTTTCAGCACAACAAATCAGTGCTGCCAACGAGTGGGTTAATCACACTAAAATACTATGCTGGTGGGACTCAAAAAATTCAACGATGCTAGGCAGAATTTCACAACCCTGACTGTTTATCCCAATCGGCGAAGTACTACTGGTTTGCTCTTGTTTTCCGCCAAATAAGGGATCATTTCTAATATATTAGCATTCATAAGCATAATATACAGCGAGTGAAATTTAACGGTGTTCACTGATTCTTGGAATGCGTTGTATCTGATAATATACGTGTTTTCGTCGAAATATTTCTCCAACCACAGTTTTTCATTTCCATTAAGTCAGATGCACTGTAGCACAAAAAAGAAATGAAGAAAGAGTTCGAATCATTTAGTGAGATCGGTAAGACCTCAGATAAAAGCGAGTGTAATGTTGAAGTGAATGTATAAAATTTTTGAAAATTGCTTGTGTTGTCTCGGTTGTTAAGTAAAAAATTAGGTATATTTCGTGCGCCTCGTAGTTTTTCTAGATAGTGTAGGTTTATGGGCTTTCATGACCAGGAAGCGCTTGTCAAGGATTAGACGCAAGAAAACGATCTACTTAGTGCAGCAGCTGCGTCAACCAATCCACCACCTCAGGAACTACATTACTTTGGACGTTTTTGAACGCAAACTATCTGAAATCTGCGAACGACCTCAAACAGAAGGTTTTCTTGCTATATGATGACTACAATCACAGTAACGGCAGGCGCTAATGCAACCCCAGGAAATCGTAATGTGACTGAAACAGAGGGATGCATTTTCAAAGCACTCTTTAGGTCTCGGAACAATCTGTCAAAAAATATGACGAATCTGTTTTACATACATGTGACTGCTACTAGAATTTTAGGAGTGCTTGCCTAAGGCTAGTATTGTGACTATTATGTGGCAGCGCTGTGAACGATAATGAACACTGCCAGCTTTTCCCTTCACTAGTGGAATCTCCCAACAGTTTATCACTGGGAGATTCCACTAGTGAAGAGAAAGCGTCGTGGCTAGGATGTTCTTGGGTGGCGGGCTGCGATGCACCGCGGAGGGATTCATCCCTCTGGCAGGGTCTCCCAAGCTGAGAAGCAATCCGACGTTTCCATCATGAAGCCTAGCTAAGAACAAGGATCCGCCACCCGCTCTGGTATCAAAGTCGCATGGTGGTAAATCTTCTTCTGATTCACAGGAGCTGCGACTGCCTGTGATAGTGAGGATGGACCTGGAGCTGATTTTGGCCAGGCTGACCTCGGGACCCAAGAGAACCACAATGGCTTAACCAGCAAATCTCCGAAGAATGGAGATTATGCTGGGAACCGTACAACCAGTAAGGATGGGTCGTTCAAATATCAAGCATGTAAGTATCAAGTGGAATCTCCATGTGATCTAATCTAGCTGGCTGACTCTTAGGATGACATCGTAAGCAGCTTTGTGGTAAGGCTCTTATCGATTATCGGTGAGCAAGTGTCTTTTTACTTGTTTTTTTTATTTTACATGACCCATCATCACATCTACTTCTTCGATTCGTTTTCCTTGCATTCATTACCCACTGTGGTCTTCGAACACTTCCCATGTTGTTTCGACCACCACTTGAGGATTTCGTCCTCTTTGTGAATGTCATAAGATGCTAATCGAGTCATTTATTGTTGCAATATTGGATATAGTCTAAGGTGTTCCATGTGGAGGGAGGTTCCATGTGTGTTGGAGGAGAGCGTGGGGAGGGGGGAAACCAGAGCCTTTGCTTCTTGTTCGGCTACATCAGTAACGTTCACTAGTGTTAGTGTCGAGGTTTTTTTTTACTCCAGTTTTAAATGCCGTTATAAAAATTATTGGAGGCAAGACTTAAACCGTAAGATAAGACTTGAAATCTAGTGGTAATACTGAGTACCGTATCTAAGTCAGTTCCTGTCATGTTATTTTTTAGGCCGTTGTGTTCGAAAAAGAAAGAGAGTGACATTTTTTACACCGTAAGCCTACTCGTTAATGGCGTCCTTCCACTCGTTAATTAATCATATAATAATGAATAATCGGAAGGCAGAACAAATTTCTCCTTTGCTAAGGTAACCTCGTGTTTTGCTTTCGAAACTTCTGCGACAATCGTACTGTTCAACATAATGACTGAATCGAATGCAAATCTGCCACCACTTGTTGTACACAGCTGGCTTCTGTCTCATTTAATAGCCTGAATGCTGATTTATAATTTTTACAGCAATCTGCTGCGTGAAAGACTTGTGGTCCAAACACTTTGTCTCCCTTCTTCACTCACTCGAGCTGTTTTGGCTTTACTTTTGTAGTGTTGCTGGCCAGATAGTTGAATTGATATATATATATATATATATATATATATATTTCTGCATTTTTCACTCTTCCACCATCTTAAATCTTCCATTAATTCTTCCACCTAATCTTCAGACTTTCACTTCCTGGAGAAGAGACGGCTACATCGATAACTTCATAGAGAGTATTTATTGTTGCCCGGTTTTCGGTATCGCTTTGTCATTCAACCACTACTTTATAGATTTATTTCAACGTTTAGAAACGGGAGCCAGTTTTCTTTCGGTTTCTCCTGGGTGAACTTAATGGACTGCTCGTTCAATAATTCAAAACATTTGTCCATTTCCTCCTACGTAGAGAAGACGTCAGAACAATCATCCACATATCTCCAGTAAAGTAGTGGCCGGAGTCCGAGGAAAGGGGCTTCTATCTTAGACATAAACACAATGGCAAGAACATCTCTTGATAACTCAAAAAAGCCTACTTTCTATAAACCTCGGCATAGATAGCTAATATATTTGTTTATATGATCTTACAAACCGATCTTCATTAGCTGATGTGAGGTTGGAAGGCGCACTCCTAACATCACGGCTCTGAGAAAGGCGAAATCGCAGAAACGTCAGCCATCGACCAACAACGCCAACAACAACGACAACGACAACGAAGACCTATACCAACCTCGCATCAGCTAAAGAAGATCAGTTTATAAGATCATATAAATAAATACATCAACAATGGCAAAACTTCGTGCCAACCGCTGTCCCATTACCAGCACTCTAATTTGTGCGTAATATTTCCCAGACGATGTGAAGATCGAGCAGTTTAGGCACTGTTGTAAGAGAGCCATAAGCTGCCGAACAGACAAGCCATGCACATGTGTTCCTCCTCCATGTTCAACAGGAAGTTCGAAGGTGGCTTGTATTGCGGAATCATTCGATACGTTGGTGTACAGCGCGGGTAACGTCGAAGGACTCCATCACGTACGCATTATTAGGGTACGCGTTACTAGACGTTCTAGGAACATTTGGGTGTTTGTGAGGTGAGCTGGAATGTGGTTAAGCAACTGGGTAAGTATTAGGCTTAAAAACCAGGTTATTCTATCCGTTCGCCCGTCTACGCAGCTGATGATGGGTCTAACCTTAAATGATGACGAATTGGTTGATGCAAGATCATCAGGTGATATCAACTTATGTGTTTTAATAAGTAGGTATAGAAGGGGACATGTTGGTTTATCGATTTTAATGTGCGAAGTAACCGATGAATTTAAACCTGCAGCCTCTGCCACACTGACCCTTTGATTGTTTAGCTTTCGGTAATGACTTTTATATTCCTTTCCAGAGGATGGGCGATAGAGGGTAGCATCATTAAGATGTTCCTCTGTTATCTTAACATCCAGCTGACGAGGAATAATTGCGAACTCTCCCCCCTTATCAATAACAGACAATCTTATTGTTTTCAATCTATTAATTCTCTAACTTCTCGCATGCCACATGTTTGTGCGGCTGTAAGGATAGAGATAAACCTTCTATAGCGGTGGTGATTAAGGGTCTTGAAAACGCCGTCCGAAAACATGCGGAATTTTTATGCCAGTTCCGTCGTTAGAGTTCTGCTGTTTAAAAAACGTTCCAGGGAAAGGAGGTGGTAGTAATGCCGCCGCCTCTTGATTTTCAGTTCTTTTTGATACTTCTTGTTTGGCCTGATAACGGAATCGATCTTGAAGCTCATAGAGGTTGCATGCTATCCTACGCTAGGTTGTTTTATAAATGGGCTGTGATGGTGGAGAACTGGGGCCCAATTCTAATAGCGAGCGCGCACTGTCAGGTATTGTCATGCCCCAGAGTACGGTGACTTTCTTGGTGCATTATCAACCCTCCTGTGAAAAAATTCCTCCTGTTTAACACACAACGCACGAACTGCACTGTACACAGTGCAGCATCCGCGAATCTAATTGTCACTTTAAGATTTAACCCCACATATTTAAGCTTGTTTTACGCTTTCTTAGTCGACACAAAAACCAGCAGTGGAATATGCAGAGAGGTACAAGTGACCGAATCGTAGCAAGAAGAAATTTTGATTTTCTGAGCCCATGACCCATGGTTCTTTTTACCTCATTGCTTCATTGGTCACATCACTCGTTCAGAAGGCTACAACGTTGGCATATGTTTGCACTTGCCGTTTTGTCATGAAAATGTTGAAAACTTCGGTGTGGAACTTTATGAAACCTTTAGTTCTGAAAAATTTACATGCATGACTATGCGATAGGACAAAGTTCCTTCCCTAATTCTATGATGTTCTGAACTGCTGGAGTATTCCATCTACGGAGAATCTATGATCACTTAGGGCAATTCACATTCTGGCCTTATGTGTTAATATGTTGTTAATTGTAGTTTAATAGAAAATGGTCGTCACTTGACTTTGTCAAACAAGCGAATTTTGTTGTTAGAAATCACAATGTTAACCTTTTCATTCGCTGTCTACTACAATTTTCACCGCAGGGAATGATTCGAGATACAACCACAGTGATGCTGAGATAATCGCAAGACTTGGACCCCAGGCTAGATCGAACCACGATTACCTTTCTCGGTAAGGGCATCGTAGTTCGACGGGGCCTGGGGTCGAACTTTTGCGAATATGTCGGCATCATTGTGTTTGTTATTAGAACTGCATTCGAAACACTAAAGTAGTTACTTAACGCGGAACAGTTTAGAAAGTCTGCTAGACAGATTTTCTTCGATGGCAACGAGATCTATAAAGTCCGAAGCGTTTCATGTTTGTTTTCAAACAAATCGGCGATTTCATGTCTAGAAAAAGCACCTGCGTGTCTTCCTTTCCCAACCACTGTAATATAACACAGAAGTATAAGATAAAAGCAAATTGTATAAGAAGTTAGAATAACGAGCCTTTTTTGTAGTAGTCGCATTTGCAGTTGTTAATCGTGATATCCATTATGTAAAATTGTGTTAAATTAAAATAATTCTAAAGTACTCATTGACATTGTATTAAATTATTCAACACATAGCACCAATATCCTTCGATCTGCTGCTCGGCCGTTTCCGCTTGTAAATACGTTATTTTTTTAACACATAACATCCACGATGCACTGGATGCAACGCAAGTGCGGTAAGTGGAGGAAAAGTGGGCATAGCGTATTGCGTCCATTGCATTAGTTCTTTGCTACTCATTATTCTACTCTTTTTGCATTCAGTCGTTCCAGAACGTTTTTTTTCAAAGGGTGAAAGGGCAGAGCTTTTGGCGATAAGAGATCGCTGAGAAACGCTCTATCTATTCGACTTCACTAAGCAACGTTAAAGGAGACTGAGTACATATCTGGCAGGTAAAACGAAATGCGGCGGCCTACCGATGTATTAATTCAGTGTTGCTATCCTCCCAGACAACTCTTATCCGAATTTGCCTACCTCGAATGATGGAAGGCTTGATGGCAGTGGGGGGTGCGGAATCAAACTATTGACGCACGTGTTTATTTCAAAGTATCTAGAACTATTGCGCTGCAACATTTATTTTACAATCGACGAACTGTAGTTTGAACACATGTTCGATGTGCAATTGATGCAGAATGGTAGCGTTCCAACATAGAACTCTTAATTCCTACCTGTAATCGATAATCTTCACATAAAAAATTTCGATTCTAAAAAAAACTTGCTCCATTTGCCATCCTGTTACTCATCGGTTGATCCATGAGGGGGCAAGTAAATTTTCCATCCTTCTATGTGGCGTGCAAGAGCGACCCAATAGGTTTTGCTTACTTGTAGAACTCATTGAGCATCTAATCAAATCTTTTTTCTTGGGCTTTGGTAAAGAGCTCTCACCATTAGATCGCAGTTATTCCTAGTGTGCTTTTCGAATGCCGAGGAATTCGTCTGCTAACGGGTCTTGTCTGTTGGTTGCTGTCCGTAAGCACTACGTGTCCAGCTCACACTATCTTCGACAATTTGGCTTATAAATGTGTCGTTCTGTTTTTCAGCAATCGCGAGGTTGTTATTCAGCGCATGTTTACTTCCGTACACATAGAACACATATACAACACAACGATAGCTGACGTTTCGGCAGCACCGCCTTCTTGGTTGGCTTATAGTGCAACGCCTTTGACAGGGCCCTTGATTTGAATTTTCCACCACCGGCTTTTTTAGATGAAACGTGGGCCCCGAAAAGGTTAAGTGCGGGCCGCAGGTTCGAAGCTCAATTGAGTTTGCGAGCTTTGCTCATATCTCAGCATCCTTGTGGTTATACATTCGTGCCTTTTCAGGGAACCAAGTACATGAACAACGTCGATTATTTCCACTTCCTTTGCCCTTTGCCTCCACATTATTTCGTAGAATGAATATGTCGCCCCCAGTGATTCTCTTCAATAAAGACAGGATATCCGATCCTAACAACGTGAGAACAGAACATCTGAAGGAGTTACCGTCACTCCTCATCAAGACACTTGCTCTGTGGTACTGTCTTGAGAAATGTTGGATAATAAGATGACGGTAGACGAGAAAAAAATGTGTGGTGACACAACACGACCTACACGAAACACTGAAAATGCTTAAAAAAACCTCTCTATACTTCGTCAAGAGCTACAAGATAAACGTTTTTGACGTTATGAGGAATCCAAATCCAGTAAATCCTTTCTTGTTCCATGAATGAGTCACCAACCTAATCAAGGCAAAAGTAGTTTAGAAACCTTATTCCTTTAAGAAATGCTCTAGAAACCACACGTATAGATCAAAGACATCTTAAACATTCCGTAGACCTGGTGAGGAGTCCTACATCTTGTGCATTAATTAGACCTGGTGAGAAGTTACCTATGGAGTTTAGACATCGAGGATTTATACTAGATCTTCCTTCATTTCCAGTTTCACTAAAAATTATGACACATTGATGAAACATATAATAAAATACCTCGAATAATAAAATAGTGCTCCAAGACTAAAAGTACAGACCAATGTGCTTCTGATATGCTCAATTTGTTGATTGAACTGTTCTCTATACAGCTGCACAGATGCACGGAGCTTTCCAGCTTCAAATTCAAGCATCGATTTTAACTCTTGAACATCTGTAATGTGTAAAAAACTAAGAAAGAAAAGAGAACATGAGGTTTGAGCATAAAGTTTCAGAACTGCTAAAATGATAAACCAGTTTAATATATGGGAATGTCATAAACGGTATTTCTTAGCAGAACTCAATATAGAAAGAATGGGCAACGGCAATGGGCAACAGCAACGGGCAAGGGCAATGGGCAACGGCAATGGGGAACGGTTACGGGCAACGGGCAATGGCAAGGGTTAATAGCAATGGGCAACGGCAACGGGAAGCGGCAACAGGCAACGGCAGTGGGCAACAGAAACGGGCAGAACACGAGGTTCGCGTGGAAAGTTTCAGAAGTACTGGAGTGGTAAGCCAGTTTTGCATATGGGAATGTCATAAACGATGATTATTAGCAAAACTCGAAATGGAAAGAGAACCACATAAAAGTGGAAACAAAAAACAAAGAAAGACTTTAAGGAATTCGCTGCATGCGAATCATTTTCGTCGTTGTACCTTCTGTTTTTTGTCATTTACCCACCAAGGATATTAAAGAATATTGAGAGCCGAATTATTTTGTTTTAAAAGACAGACAGACATAATAGGGAGGACTTTGAAGTACGGATCAAGGTCCTCGCAAAGGAATCGCGAACACAAGCGCGCAAAACTCTCCAGGCGTTCTGGATCAATTCCAGAAATCCGAAAATGAACGGCAGGGAAGAATGCCTCATTACCACGCGTGATATTGGGCAGTATATAAGCCTGTTATTCTGATGGGATCAGCACATTACGCTTCCATGTGAATTCTGTGCGGTTGGTCTCCAGGCGACATACTCAGGGGAAGAATCATAGAAAGCGGTGAGTGTGCAAAGAAGATATTCTGTTTTCAACGTGATTGCAAAAAAGGGTTTAGCATTTTCTTTGTTTGCTTATGGAGGTGTTTGGCCGGGTAGATTGCTGTCAACTTGACCTTTCCAGGCTCTGAGGAAGGCGAAATCCGGCGAAACGTCAGCTTTAACGGAATAAAGAATAAAGTAACACCTCGTGTTTGCTCAACAAGAATATCGAGAACCATTTTTTTTAAGTCAGATAGAATTATGACGATTTCCATAGTTACAGTACAGCATCGTTATAATTCTAATTATAATTCGGCTTCCACATCGCCTTTGAGCGGTCGGTTTTAACATCTCTCCGAATCAACTAGTAGGAAGACCGAGCGAAGGATTCGTCGCCGAAAACACACCTCTCTCTAATCCACATCGTGGTGAAGACCTGGATACACCCTTATACGTCAGGACTCTAGGGAAGACCAAGTCGCACGAGCAGCAATACGCTAGCCTCAGTACCCGTACACTGGGTGCTCCCGTCTATGACGTCAGGCGGTGAGACGACCGGTGAGAGGCCAGAAAATCTCGGGTTACGCAGGACGTCATTGGAACCGGATTTGACGAACACACGCACGACACGCCATAGAGATTGTTTCTTACTATGCACCTATAATGCCAGAACACTCTCCACAGACGCCGATCTTCACGCCCTTCTTGTAGCGGCAGATCGCATTAAATTTCATGTGATCGAATTACGAGAAACAGAAGTCAAAAAAGACCGATATACGCCAACTAAACAACGGGGCCCTTATGATCCGTGGTGAAAAGGGCCCGTCACGAAATGTCGGCGGTGTAGGCTTTGTCGTCCGTCCGTCCATTGCCCATCTCGTCGACCCATACGAGATCCTTTCCCCTCGCATAGCCGTCCTCCGTCTTCAACTGTCGCATCATAAGAAGATCACCATCATCAACTGCTACTTACCGACCGACGTAGCTGATGAGTACGAATTAAATGCGTTCTACTATCAGTTGGAGGAAGTCATCAGCAATGACAAAGCAAATCATAAATTTGTTGTCGGAGACTTCAACGCTAGAATAGGAAAGGCCAACGAGAACAAATACAGAATCAGAAATTTTGGATTAGGAGAAAGAAATGAGAACAGAAGCCGTCTCGCAGGACTCCTGTCAGCAGCACGTCTCTTCCATGGAAACTCGTTTTTCTAGAAGAAAGAAAGCCGCCGCTGGACATGGGAGTCTCCCAACGGCATGACTCATGCGGAGATCGACAATATTCTGACAAACAGAAGATGGTACCTACTTGGTAGTCCCGTCATTCTGCACTGGTTCCGATCACCGCCTTCTTCGCACGAACATTCGATTCAGCCACAAGCTGAAAGCCACGCTCTTCATCGACCACGTGGAAAAAGTCTAGCAGTATACGCCGCGAACATTCTGAACAAAGTCCTATCCAAACGTGACTGGCAGATTAAAGCAGACCGGACCGAAGACTACGAGCTGCTTGTCGAATGACTGAAAAGCTGTGCCGAATTCTCCTCAGTTCCTCAAGCAAGAAGATCGGATCGAGATCTCGAAAAGAGAAGGAAACTGAAGCTTGATCCTACTGCAACACGTTTAACATGGTTAGTAATGAATGCCAGCTGCAGAATAGCTTTGCAGGAAGATCTACAACGGTACAAGCAGAAGAAACTACTGGAAGCAGCAGAGAAGAGAAGCAGTCTGAAAAAAATGCCGTCGGGATTTGTGTGATTATGGTGTTCCGCTGTCAGCCCTAATGAACGAAGATGAGATCACAATTTTAACCTTTTTACTTACTGCCTACTCTTTTTGATGGCAGGGTATATTGCGAAATATAACTCCAACGAAGCTGAGATTTTTTGCAAAACTCTGGATCGCAGGTGCCTATGGTGGGGAACGAACGCGCTATTGTCCTTTCCGGGGAGTAACGCGTTCACCACCACACCATGAGACAGGCGAAACGAAGGACCCGCATGGTGTGGTGGTGAACGCGTTACTCCCCGGAAAGGACCATAGCGCTTTCGTTCCCCACCATAGGCACCTGCGGTTCAGAGTTTTGCAAATATCTCAGCTTCGTTGAAGATGGGATCGTCAAAAGTTCCCGCCATGATATGGAATTAATAGCGGAAACGTTCTACACCAACCTTTTCCGTTCCACAGTCCCCGTCCCGGACCCTAATATGCCCGCTGGAGAAAAAACCACCTGAAATTCTTCCGTCGGATGTTCGAGTTGCGATAGAAAGCAAGAAAACAGGCACAGCCCCAAGACCCGATAATATTACCGCCGACTCTGTCTGAGCTGGAAGCCACAATTTACATGTACTACTCGCAAATTATATGACAGCCTACCTTCAAAAGGAAAAAAAATCGCTGACCAGTGGAGGACGTCGCGCACGGTCATCCTGTCCAAGAAAGCAGACCGAAGGGATCTTCGTAACTATCGTCCCATATGCTTGCTGAGTGTACTCTACAAGCTCTTCACGAAGATTATTCTCTCGCGCATATCAAGGACATTGGATGAGGCACAACCAATCGAACAAGCAGGATTTCGGAAAGGATTTTGCTGCGTAGACCACATAGAAACCGTGTCCAGGGTCGTCGAAGTTTGTCGGGAATACCACTTGCCTCTAGTCCTAAGCTTTGTCGACTATGAAAAAAGCGTTTGACAGTGTCGAAACGAATGGCATCCTATCAGCGCTCGTCGACCAAGTAGTGGACCCGTCTTACATAAGAACTCTGTGCGACTGTTATCGGAACTGCACTACAAAAATGCAGCTTTTCCATCGACCTCTTAACATAACCATAGGAAAAAGGGGGTTAGACAGGGGGGACACAATATCGCCAAAGCTGTTCACTGCCGCACTTCAGTGGATAATAAAATCACTCAACTGGGATGAGAAAGGCATACGTATTAATGGAAAATTCCTATGAAACCCTCGCTTTGGCGACGACATTGTCATCTTCTCAAGAAGTACTAACGAAGCAGAGATGATGATCAACGAGTTCAACGAAGCGGGGAAAAAGATCGGACTTCGAATGAATCGAAAGAAGACCTAGTTCATGAAAAACCCATGGTGCGAAGGCGAAAAAAATTGAATTGGATGGCTCTCTCATTGCAGAGACCACCACGTACGTATACCTTGGGCGATCAATGAACATAGATAACAATATGAAGACGGGACTAGATAGAAGAATAAGAGCAGCTTCATTCGGGACTCTTAAAGAAGCCACCGACCAACTGAAGGACCCAAAAATCCGCGCTCATCTCTTTGATTCTACGGTCCTCTCAGTGCTCTGTTATGCTGCAGAGACGTGGGTTGATACTTGAACTACGTCAGGAAGGCTTCGCACTACTCACAGAGTGTTTGAGCGACGTCTTCTGAAATATATCCGGGACTTTCAATGTCTAGCCGGAATGCGAAGCTCTGACCTTCGAAATCTGTCACATCTTCGAGATCCAGGAGATTATACATCGATAGCGAAACATAGATGGGCTGGTCACATAATGAGAAGAACGGACGACAGATGGACGAAAAGAACAGTAGAGCGTTCCCCAGGACGACCACCTACACGTTGGGTGGACGTGTTTGTAAACAAAGTTAATCAGCTGTACCCGCAGCTGCAGTTGTTTACAGATCACAGTACGAGACTCACAAGCGCTACCATGCTCGAACAAGACCAGCACCATAGACTACGATTGCGAGAGAAAGGAACGAATGGCAAATGTGCTGGGGTCCGCACAGCTCGTGAAGACGGACCATCCAAGTATCCAAGTATCCAAGTAAGTATAAGTAAGCTATAATTGTTACAACTGAGAATGAAAACCCAACGGTTTACAGCCTCATCGTGGCTGGAAGGTGTTCCTTGTTGTTGGGCTGCAATGTGCAGCGGGGTGATTCATCCCCCTGACAAGGTCTCCCAAACTGAGGAGTCCCACGTTTCCATCAAGAAGCCCTAGCTAAGAAAAAAACCGATGCCAGGATCCACCGCCGTCCTGAGATCAAATTTGTCGCATGCTGGGAAATCTCCCTGTGATCCACAAAGGCCGCGAGTGCTTGTGGTGGTGACGACCTGGGGCAGACTTTGGCCAGGCTGACTACGGGATCCCAGGGAAATTTAGTGGCTAAACCAGCAAACCTCCTAAAATGAAGATTATGCTGGAGCTTGCACAACCAGTGAGGATGGGCCATCCAAGTACCCAGGTATCCAAGAGGATGAAAAGAGCATATTCATCTGTACGATCATTGGTGATGCTTTCCCACTGAACGTCATCTCGTGCCATCAACGGCAGTCTCACTCTGTCCATTGCGACTGCCAGTTTTGTCTTGCACGTTCTGTTTGCTCAGGAGAGTAAGTGCACGACAGCTTTATTTTTGTACCATAGTGGAGAATTCTAACCACGCCGTCAGTGGTCCTCCTGCTGCACGCTTGACACATCACGGGACCAGGATCTTAGCCTCATTTGTCCATCAGCGGTGTGCTTGATGTTGTGTCCGACTTGCGTGATTTTCAACATACCATGCATGTTTTTCTGATTTTTTGATTGTAAACAGGCCGGAACATCAAATTTCCTCTCCAGGAACTACGAAGCAGAATACCCTCGGAATTGACGTGGAACCGATCAATTGGATGTCACCTAAACCACCTCTCAACCTCCAATTACTTGACTGTCGATTTCTGGCAGTACGACAGTCAGGATGCAATTCTTATAAGGGTTATGCAGGTATGTATGAATATTGCAGCCAGCACACGGGCCACGTAGGTCAGGAGGCATCCCGTAAACATCCGTCTCCGAGAAAAGTTACGTAGTCGACATTTCTCCGCTTGTATTAACCGTCCAGGAACGTGTTGTGATACCTAGCTTAGCCGCTGACCATCTCAGTGTCCCACATTCATCGAATACTACAGATTAAGAGAAGATTAAGAATAACTATGACAACATTGGTGCAACACCTTATTTGTTGTCCGGTTGTTCGTAGAGTGACTCGAATGGCGTCAGCAATTCTTCCATCTTTCCCTGTCGTGGACAAGTGTAGCACTTTGAGTTCTGCTCACTCTAGGGACTCCTTCGTGTGTCATTTCTACATTCTAGGGGTTTTTTTGAAGAACTCTGAAAATCGGACCGATGGCCTTTCTGCAGTACGTCCTACTCCTCGAGGGACCTATTCATTAACGACTCTTGTTCAATGGTTGACGTTAAGCCACACTACGTGTTCGGCCCACATTATCTTAAACAATTTTCTGTAAAACGGCTTATTCGATCTCCGACCATTGTCGTAGGTCGAGCTTCGGATTCTTTCCCTCATTTACATGAAACGGGATGCTCCTAGCTTCATCATTTAGACTATTCGTCCAATAATGCGACTGTTCTTTCATTCTGCTTACGTAGCGACCAAGTTTCTGACGTATTGGTTAACGCAGCAAGAATCATGGAGACGAAAAGGTGGGCACAACTCGGGCGTTTTTTGTTCTCTTCATTGCACGTATTCCTGAATATGAATTACGTACATGCGGAAGATATATTCGAGTTGGCGCAGCGTAGACCAGAAGGCGACCTAGTAATCCTCCTGTACCTTAAATATATTACTTGGCCGTTTCTAAGCTTTCATTAGGATTTCAGCATGCTCATATCCACACGGTTATAGAATTTATGGAAGCGGTTTGACATCTTCGTCTACTTCGGTGCTTCATTGATCCGAATCGATAAACCACAGGTAGTCGTCATCTGAGTGCGGGTGTTCGTTGTCGTACCGAGTCGAAACCAGTGATATGGAGCACCTGTAGAATGAAGGAGCTCAATGTACGGTGCCTTTTTATAACGAAATTCTTCATTCGACTGGAGCTCCACTCCACTGGATTGGACTCAGTGTGACAGCCAACACCCACATCGCGTGGTCACCCTCCCGTGGATCATCGACTCGGGTCATTGCGGGTCTGAAGAGTACGAAGACACCGAAACTTTATCCAAATAAACATTTCATACCAACCTCGTGGCAGCTCAACAACACAAGAAGGCGTCGATTATTTTTTCCCGATGTTAAATAAAAGTCGGTTTTTAGAGCAGTGTGATAATGTAAACAAGTCGCAAAAAATCACATGAAGCTAGAGCTCATAAAAAAGCTTTTGGTGAAGGAAGTGTGCCATTCTGTACAAAAAGACCATGCATGGGCTACAAAGTAAGGTCACTACCAAAAATTTTTTTCATTTCCGCATTTGTAACTGAGGTGATGCAGGTACACATGAATATTACTGCTAGCACACGCAAGGCATAAGTTAGGAAGCATCCAATGAATCCACATCTATCTATGCGAATATGTCACCAACTCGAGTTTTCCCTGCTTTTGTTCTGCGACCAGGAATGTATTGTAATGCGTAGCTTCGCTTCTGAAGATCTCAATGTCTCTCATTGATCGAATAGTAGGAGGATTAAGAATCAATATAGCAACTTTGGTGTAAAACTGGATATATCAGCGTCGAATTCAACAACAATTCCGCATTCTGGGTTTTTGAAAATCCCTCATCCTCAGCAGCTTCTATTGATGTACTAGCACCTCAATGTGGACTTGTGGACGAACGAAACCAGTACACATTCACAAACGCTAACCTTGATCATCCGATGCAAAACACCACTGCATCACTCATATGTAACGTCAGCAACCAATCGATAGTTTAAATAGTAGGCAATAAATGCTAAATTCTGACCTGGATACTTACATTAAGTACACACATTGGATTTGAGAAGATTAAAAGGATATCTAATAACTCGGACAAAAATTGGGAAAAGAGCCTAAATCGAGATTTATAAGGAACAGAGTTCAAGAATGGGAAAAACGTCCACAGTTAGTGAAAAAAATCATGAAACAAATACTTCGTACTTAAAAGATCAAGTGGTTAGTTATGTCTAATGAATAGCCTATAAGAAATCTCGTCATACACACGATGAGAGCGACGCCCGCCAATAGCTGCTGTTGTGGTCAACGCCAGGATTGGCGTTGTCACCTGCTCCCAATAATTAGAAGGCTTACAGGTGAAGGAATGGAGTCTTTTTTCTACAATTTTCCATAAGAATACCGGGAGCTGAGACTATGATCACGATAGATTCTTCTCCTTTGAATCTCACTGCGTATCAGTTTGCACGTGGTTTTCTGACATCTTGAAGCGATTGTTTTCACTTGCCTTTTCATAACATTAAAAAATCATAGCTGTGTCTCATTATTTTAACACAAAATCCATGACTTTTTTTAATACAGAACGTATAAATTAAAAAGTTTTCACCAAACTCTTGCTCTTCGCTTTTTCTACATATTTTATCCTTCAGTTCTTGGTAAATAACCCGCTACTTAAAAGGATAAAACTCTCAGCGTTGATCAATCAATCCCTGATGGATGGTCCAAACATTCGACTTCATCAAACATTGATAGAGGTGATTTAATGCATATCTGACCTTTAAAATGACTCGCGGTCACTCACCGATGTGTCGAGGCAATGCTGCTATCCTCCCAGACAAGTCTGGTACCAATTTGCCCACCCTGGAGGTATGGAAGGCTTGTTGGGCCATGGGTGGATCAATTCCACGTGTTCCACTACTTGGTTTATCAAAATACCATATTCTTCACACATGGCATTTTGAACGTAAGGACAATTGAAATACCATTTCTAGATCCGAACGCAAATAGATTTCATAAGATGAAGATCATTCGATATAACTCGAATAAAACTGCAACGGTATGAGACTTAGCAGTGATTAGCCAACACCACCGGTAGGTGAGAGAAGATCCAGCAACAAATCAGCTTTCGTATTCACAAGGATTCAAACACTATGATGTGCTATATGAATACACTAGTTTTCATTCGAGCATTCTCTCAAACCACCTTTCAACATGGACTGTGCTTCTTGAATTGTCACGGATCAAACGGTCTCCTAATAACGGGAAGTGCGACAAGGAAGAATCCTAGCTGGAAGAAACCAAATTTTTTCTTCGAACTAATCGCGCCGATGTCTGCCTATAGTGAAGGCGGTCCCGGCCACCTCAGAATTTCAAGCGCCACGCTAACCCAGCATTCAAAATGTCAGTCAGGAAAGAAGGCATTAAATCGCCGATACTCATTTGAACCTATGCAGAAACCCGACAACTCCAATGAACAACTATTGTATGATACAACCGTTAGGGAGCTGGGATATAAACAAAACTCGGAAGCTCAGATGGGATTCGAACCCGTGACCACCCTTTCCGGGCTCACGTGCTTTCCATCATTCCAACCGGAAAATTAACGGGAATAAATAAAATTTGAAAGATTTTGATTCCAACTACAGCTTCACTATGTGTGGGTCCGATGTCAATTTTTGCTTCCCAGATCGTTCTCACTGACAGGTGATTACTGACACCATCGAAAGAGTAAAAACGTGGATGAGTGAACGGCAAAACAAGGGCCCCAGTTGAAGTGACGGATGGTACGTGAACCCGCGAAAACGGTAATCGAGAGTTCAAAGCCAGGCTGAAGTCATTTGTTTTTTTCCATATCTCAACAACTTTGTGGTTGTATTATACATTATACCTTACCGTGAAGAAAAATAAGCAGTAAATAGAAGTTAAACACAATGTTGTAAGATTGCTAGACGAATGGATACAGTGCTGGCGATCACATAATACGTGAAGCGAGGACATATGAGCAAAAAAAATAAGTGTGGGAAAGCGACTCTTCCGTCAAGAGCTCGCTGAAGTGTCGAATGTGTAAGAACAACTCGAGCTGTACTACAGATCGTATATTCCACAACATTAATATCTCAATATAGTTCCAGTCACGCGATGACCTGTAAAGATGTTGATGCAAATCATATCTTGATGATACTAGTGTAATGTGAACATTTCGTGGAGTAGTGTAGACGAAAATTTAGTGGGAAAGCCAAAAAATAGAGATAATACCGTACAAAGCGTTCGAACAGCTTTACGTTGTGCATTTAATCACTACCTACTTAACGAATGGCTTGATGCATTAGCGTGATCGAAATCCTAAAGTCCTCTCAGATTTGGGCAAATTCTTCCTCCTTCACAAAGACAGTAGAAGTGCATGGAGAAATAAGTTGCCACCGCTGTGGCTATCCAATGATGTGCTTTCGAAAATGCAAATGCAAGAAAAAAAACGAGATAATGCGGCGCAGAAATTGGCTGCGTTCACATTTTACTTGTTTGTGCTGCCACCATAAACGTTGTGCTAAATCAACTGAGATCATAGCTTATTAAAGATGTGGAAAGAGCGGCTCTCAAAGGTTCCGTTCTGCGCGCAAGGTCACTGGGTCTGATTTGTTAATTTCCTCAAAGGAAGGAAGATTGAAGAGTCTATTGTAGACCGTTACTGCATATTTTTTGAATTCATGTAAAATGTTCAATTTCTGATAAAACGTTTTTGATGATTTCCGGATCCGAGGGATAGGCTAAAGGGAAAATATCCAAACACTCGTGCAATATCTCACCTGTGCGTGAATTCGCTGGTGTACCATTAGCGAAAGGAAAAATCACGACGGACTATGAAAGCTGGCGCCCCTCTCACGCTCTTTTAGTTGCGATGTGCAAGCAGTGTTAACACATATTATCTCGAAGGACTGTGAAGCAAGAGTCCACAAATCCCTCTAGGCCTTCAGTGATTGCGCTGTCACTAATTTTAATAAAATTACATTAGAACCAACATAGTTAGAAACCTTGCATCCTAACAGGTAGCATGTGAAGAGCTAAGTCAGCGTGGATATATGGACTGGCGGCAAGGTGTTAAGGGGTTCGGATCCTATCTTGTCTGAATCTGGTGTTGTTCGATTTTTCACCGATGAAACAGCATATTGGATTTCCAAGAGTAAAACGTGTGAAACGACCTATCCGTTCTCCTTTATTTTGCACAGGGCACGACGACGTGGCTACTGAAAAGATCCGAGTAGTAATCGTGAATGGTTTTCTCCGTTGCCTTTCTGGAAGCTGCAACTGTTCCGTCTGGTGACACGCGTGCGATCATAATGGTCTTGAAACTGGAGAAGCTTCGCTAAGCTACGGCATCTTTTCAACAGCCGACTAATGAAGTGGGTAAGTCTGTTGTTCGCACTTGGTTTTTTCGAATTTAGGGCGCTTTTCTCCTTTCCACGAGAAATGAGGAATTATCGTGATGCTTTCAGAAGAGGTAATCGGTGGGCGAGAGGTCCGATGTTGGTTCTGCGACATGTGGCTTCTCGTGATCGGTAAACAGAGTAGGACTACTCTGCTGAACAACACCAGACAAATCGGCGAAGCTTCTGGAGATTTTTTTCGATTTGCTGGACCTACTTTCTCACTGTTGCCAAATCAGGCAAATTTAGGGTTCTATGATGGCTCACTTCAGCGGTGTATCACCAAACGTTCAACACTGCATTTTTTTGTAGAGCTTCGTCTTTACGAAGTGCTCAGGACCTTTATCGTAGTCGAACCACAGAGCTGATCATCGTTAATTGTCATAAAGGACCCATTCCCCCATCCATGCCATAATACGGGAGAGATAAGGGTCACTCTTATTACACAGAAGAAGTGCCAGTAATACTTCAAAACGGCGACTTCAGTGTTTTTTATGGAGATCATGTGGCGTCCACTTCGTCAAGCTTCTTCGGCCTCCGAAACAATTGACCTCTCACACAGAGTCTTTCTGGAAGTTCTCGAACAGCTGTTCTTAAATTTATCACCATCAAATTCTTCAATTAACCAACTTCTATGGCGGAAGAATGTCGCATATTTTCGCAGAATGCATGCATGTTATTGTGCGAATACTTGTAGAAGTTATTTGAGCG